>VZRU01012164.1:749522-883685 GCA_013398155.1 Pedionomus torquatus
TTTTTTTTTTTTTTTTTTTTTTTTGCCCCCCTCCAATACGCTTACCAGATGTTGAGAGCATTCATTATTGTTCCAAGTAACTTGAAAGCCTCAGGTATTCAGTGCTTCTCTGAGCTGTAAATCTGGGAAGGCCCTTTGGAAATAGCAGCTACAATATGCTAACAATGACTGCATCACACAATACGTTGAGATAAAAAGGAGATCGTTTCCTTGATCTCAGTTCAGAAGACTGGCATGTCTCTTGGCAGAACTCATTTGGATGGTGCTCTCTGTAATTAAAGTGTGTATCATCATGCACACAGGGCATGATTGAAGAAGGTCTCTGGGAGGCTGAATTAAAGTTGCGGAGACAACTTTAATTTTGGCACTTCCTAGAATTCAAATACTTGACTTGCAACTTGAATAGTGTTTCCTTTTTTAAAAAATTATTTACAAGCATTTTCCAAGGGGAATTGATTTTGTTGTTTAGCTTTGAGCTGCCATCAAGTCTTGGACACCTAAGCTATCAGCACGTTTAGGCCCACTTGTCACTTGAATTATTAACAGAGTAGCGGTCACTGTAGGTTGCCGTCCCATGACTGGACCCATGCTAATTTGAAATAGGCTCTTAATGACTGGATTTAAGAGATAGTGAATATCAGAAGTCAGGAATGTGGTTTCCATTTTTGGTGCTGGTTTACACAGACTCTATGTAAGTCTCCTTTTAATTTTTTTTCCCTTTTAATTTTTAGATTTTAAATACCACATTATTAAAAAAACATTTTAAGGCCAGGAATTACTGACTTTTTTCATTACAATACACTCCTCCCCAAATCTGGAAAAGCTATTTTCATTTATCCCCTTGTACCTGGCTTCATGCTTTAAATTTGTCTGATCTGTTTATGATTATTAGTGCAATCAGCCCCCTTCCTTCTTGGACTAATTAATTAGAACAGTCCTAATGACTTTATTTTGGAAGCACAAAAATAGCTTTGTGTAGCTAGAAACCAAGGAAGAAGAGATTCCAGATCAAGTCGTTTTTCTACATTTCAATCATATCATGTTCACGCATCTGCAGTGTGTAGAGCAATCCTTTCTACAAGTAACACAGCATAATAGTTCAAAGCGTAAACACCCATGTTTTCTCAGTAGCAATATATTGGACTCAGAGCTGAAAATGTCTGCAACATTGTCTCTATTGCTGTAAATCAGAGGTATTTGTATTGTGTAGTTCTTGTTTCCTATAATTCAGTGGTTGGTTAGTGTAGTCTTTCAGTCTCACAGTGACTACTTGAAATACCACACCCGTGATTCCTAGATAGATGTGAAAATGTAAGTGGTTGCAGGAAAAAATGCTATGATGGAAATGTGTTCAATAGCTTTATGCTGCATTGTTGAATCTAAATTCCTGAATGGAGGTTTCAGCATTTCCCACGAGTTAATCAGTGCAGGGGTTAGGGTATGGGTGGGGAATGAGCTGGGCTGGGGGCAACATGCAAGGGCAGTAGGAGTAGTCCAGGAGGTGCAGGTCTCCTTAGATAACTAAGCTCTAGAGTTTTGCCTAATTTTTCAGTTAATGGCTTTTAGGTTCCAACATATGAACAATACAGAAAAATAGTTTTGAACAAACAACCGTTCCGTTCCTTTAATAATTCCGTGTAAGGTAATGTAACATCTTCTACGTCATTCCCTTTTATCATGTGTAATCAATGTTATACTTAATGCAGCATGACTTTTCAAGTGATTAAGGACCTGGTGGGGACATTAACAATGTAAAACTTTATTTGCATTTACACTAATGATTTTATAATGAGAGTTTTATTATATTAATGAAGACTGCTGGGAGAAGAAGGGAAAAGCAAAGCTGAAACTCCCCTAATGTCTTTCTTTAATAGAGTACTCTCTGCTAACGCTTTGTTGACATAGGTGCTTATTTGTATAGAAGAAAATATGGGCTTTTGGAACTATTAATTACTGAATGCTCAATACACTTTGTGGTAATTACTATATTAATTGTGTTATTTTAGGGGTTTTACAGAAAATTAGTTATACAATGATTCAGAGTGGAGAGAAAAGCTTTTAAAAATAACTGCATTTGTATTATCGTAGCACCAGATCTCAATGATAAAATATGGGTTAAAAACACCTGTGGGAGTGACTTACCTTTAGGGACATGTATCTAGCATCTCCCTAACTACTACTGAACTACTGTCTCTGCTCCCTGTTCTTTCATTGAGTTACAAACCTTTTTAACTGTAACAGGAAACTTGTAAAGGGAGAGCTGTTTGGTATTAAGTGCAAGCTTTGGCAGGACCTCCCAAGAAAAGGAACTAGCCCTGGATGTGATTTCTGAAAAGTAACATCGCCTCCTTATTACCACATTCAGATGTTGCCTGAAGGAGACATTTAAAAGCAAAGCAAAAAACCCCAACCAAAATAAACTGAATTATTGGAATGGAGTCCACTTCTCTTTAAGTGTATTTTGTCTGGCACTAAATAACCTGCTAGTGTAAGAAATAAAGAAGTAGCTCAAATCAGCTCCTTTGATTTTTGCAGTGCATCTCTGGGCTTGACTTGTGTGAATACCTATGCCAGCATTTTACTGTATTTTCCCAAGATATTTTCCCCAAAACTCTTCTCAAAAGTAAGAGATCAAAAAATGTTATCTTAATATTGCTATGTCAAGTCTAACCCTAGCATGAAAAATTAAGATATGTTAGTAAAGAAGAAAGCCCACAGAGAATGTAGTAATACATTTGATTATTTAAGGCAAAAAATATTACAAAACGTATCCATATTGTTTCCATTCTGTCTATTTAATGGCTTCACTAAAAGTCTCGTGCTTTGATTTCATTCCACCCCACCTTCCCCACTGGTCTAGTGCAGTTACTACCAGTGAGCTGATTTTCTGTAATTTCTGCAAATGATTGGCTATGGTAATTGGGCTTCTTGGCAGACAGCCCTAAAAGTCAGTTTGCTGTCAAGAGATTCAATTTCATTGCATCTTACTTTAACACATGTGATGTGACCTGTATTAATTAGGAATGCTATGAACAGCGTTTGGGGAATTAGCGATGCAGTTGGACATTTGTGAGACCATAAGGCTCCCCCCAGAACCATAGGTTTTGTGGCACGTCTTGACAGAAGCAGGCAAAACTTCTATGAGTTCTGCCAGAACCCCTCATTCTTGAACAGTCAGTGCTGTACAGCAAATAACTCGGGTGATGCTGCTGGAAAAGACGATTCAATGGTGGAGGCAAGTGCCACTGGGTGGAACTGTGGAAACGGACTGGCTGTTGACTGGGATCTGCGGTAGCAGAATGCAGGAGCTGGAGGAGAGAGTACCAGAAGTCTGAATTCTTTTGAGATCTTTTCCTAGCAGCATAAATCTCAATTTAAAATACAGCAGACTCTGAAAACTGTAGCTCAACTTCAGCTATGACATATATGATTTATAGCTCTGAATCAGGTATTCCCTGGGTATATCTTCCAAGGACTATTAAAGTGAAGGCAAAGATAGGAGTTGAATTTAGAGGTATTTTTATCAGGCTCTAGAAGACAACAGAGACCCTTGAAACCCAACTGATTCTAAAGAAAGTAATTTTGTTGGCTTCAGTGGACATGAGTCCTCAGTTCTTAAGGTTTTAATAGTTATATACATATGAAACAATGTCTTTTAGGCAATGACTTGTATGTTCTGAAGAACTTACAGCGTAGAATTGCTGGTGGACTGAATCAGTGGAACTCTGGAAAGGGTTCTGTTGAAATCAGTATTTTCTTCTTACTGTGAAGAGTAATTTTGATATGGTGAATACTATAACAACACAGCAGTGTGAAGTAATTCCCTAAAAATGGGTTCAAGTAGTCTATTTCAAACTACAAACATCCCTAGTTGAGAACTTGTAGCATCGTTTAATTAGGCCTTGTATCAGATTGGTCCTTCAGCAGCTCATTACAAAAATCTTAGATACTCGTCTTCCTGCACAGGTTACCCAAACAGGCTACAATCCAAAACTTTAGCTTTCACTAAACTGAAAAGTTAATATTTATGGTCCTGGAAAATGTATGTTGTCATTTCCCATCTACTGCTCTGTATAAACAAAGCATTTAAGTGGAAATGCAAATGTTCTTTCTTCTGCACTTCTGTGAACACCTGAAAGATATATAATAGCAAAGAGCACTTTCTTCAAAGGATTTCTTGAAATCAGTTTAAACTTCTCTAAAGATTCTAGCAGGAGGCTGCTGAAAAGAAATGAAGAAGAGTCGTGCCAAGGAAATTACATTACTGTCATTGTTAATTTGCTTTAAATAACTGTGAAAAGAAGTAGTCTATCCTCTGTTAAAATTTCCTGTTGGCTTACAACCAAGTGGTGAATATTATATTTTATAGACTCTGACATGAAGTCTGTATTTAAATATTTATCTTTTGAACAGCTATGTTTACAGCTAAAACCTTCTTCCAACTTAAACTTTAGCAATATTATGATATATGCCTCTTCTGAAGTTGTCTCGGGTGAAAACTGTATTAGCTGCTCAGGTTTTATGAAGTTCTTCAGATCTCTTAGGTTATTTGCTCAAATTAGAGGTCAGTACCTTAAAGATCAAGGTGAAAATGTATGCAGCAGACGACATTCAGCCTTGCTTGGAAGTTTGTTGGAGCCATTCAGACCTTGGAACACTGTTCAGCGTTAACAGTATTGTGTATAAACTTCACTGCTGGGTTTTGAGTGAACAGAAGAAATGGAGGTCTTACCAGTGTCCTGTGAATTTGACAGCTTTCCAAGCCTTTTTGCAGTCCTTCCCCGTTGCCCCCCTCTTGTGGTGTTCAGGCTCACGCTTCAAAGCCATCAGCTTAGCACTGCTGACGGTCTGGATGGAGGGCAGGCCACTGCTGAAGTGATCAAAATACATGGCTGTGCTTCTGGCTAAGAGATAATTAAGTCAATAAATTGAGCTTGTTTTTCTTTTCCTTAGTGTTTTTATTTTCCAAGCCGCAAAATACGCGAGTACCAAGATTGAGCAACCAGAATACCCTGCAGAGTTTTGCCAAATGAGGGGAGCGCTTTCCCCCGGTGCCATGTAAAGGAAGCACTGAAAAGCTTCTACTGTCATATAAAAGAGCCTTTAAATTTATTGTGTCTATGATTGTGGTTCAGGGAACATGCTTGAGCAGGTATAAATTTTGGTGCCGAGTCAGCTGGGCCTCATAAAGATGCCACTAGGAAGCCAGCAACTCTTGAGTACTAAGCTTGTTAGTGTTATAATATCAGGGGAAAAGATAAATCTGTTTTAGGTACCGCATCTATCCTGTGCGTATGCGAGTTCATTTGCCACTGGATACTGTTGTTCCAATATCAACTCTAACAGAACTGGGAATGATTAAGAAAGATAACAAGAAAATTCCTGACAACCGAGGTCAAAAGGAGGGATGAAGTACAGCCCCATGAGTCCCATATGTAGTGGGATGCAACGTGCTCAGGGTGGCAGCAGGGGCAGGGCTGCTGTGAGCCAGACCATGGGTTGTGGGTGAGGCGGTGGGGAATGGCGTAGGAGGACAGACTGAAGCACTTTGCCTCTCCAGGTCTTGGTGCTTTAAGCCTTCGCCATCAGAGCATGGACTACAATGGCAGAGCCTCAGAAGCAGTTGGGGAACTGTATTTAGTATCTTCGCTTGGACTAGTGAAATTTAAAATGCCTTTTTGAATTAGAATTCAAACCCAGCTTTTGCCTGCAAAGGCACTTTTGCCAATTGTGAATGTTTAAGACCAGATAGCCACAAGGTTTCTTTTGAATATTTTTTTGTTAAAGTGAATCACCCTCTTGAAGCTGCTGGGTGATTTACAGTATCAGCATCTACCAATGAACTACTCTAAAAGGCAAGCCCTTAACTTTGCTCTAGGTTTCTCAGCTCCACTGCTAGTGAAACAAGTTGATCGATAGCAATTAGTCTTATTAATGGTACAAATGCTAGCCTTACACTGAATATGTTCTGCAGGCTTTGTCTGATTGAATTTATTTGTGTCTTCCTAGGTTAATCAAATATTTCAAAGCAAGGTGATGGGAGAATACTAAATTCGTGAAGTCCATCAGTATTCTGAACAGCTGTTTCTAGCTATCCAAATTCTCTTGGGCTGTTGTACATATATTGCATGAAATACTTATTGTCCAAGTAGATTTTTATTTTTTTATAAATGCAGTCTTCTTGCAATTAATAAAGCTCTTAGTAAATGCTTTTTGCAGGAAGCCACGTCCTTCACAGAAATAGCAAAGTCATTTCATCAAAGAAAATTTAATAGATTAGGAAGATATAGAAGGAAAAAAAACCAGCCCAGCTTGGTGCCTGGAATTACACTAAGACATTTTTATTTTTCTATAGTTTTAATTTAGGTATTTCTGAATTTCAACCCAGTAACTATAAACAGATCTTTCTAAATGTATCATAGACTTTTCTCTGATCTTGAAAATGCTATTTTACAATATGTCTTTAGAGAAGTATATTTCAAAATAAATGTTTTTTTATTTTTTATTATTTGAATACTTTATTCAATAACTTGGGGGGGGAGAAATTAGATTTCCTAGATAAGAGTATGTGAAAGTGTTCCCGTGCTGACATCTCAGAAGTATGACATTTTAAGGATTGTAGAGGTGGAATCTAAATAAAAGTCACTTTTGATTAGGTATGTTTGCTGTAGTGGTGAGGATAATTTTGTAGAGGAAAAGCTGCGCCTGTTTTGTTCAGCACAGAGTTTAGGAGAGAGGATGTCATACCACTAATAAACTGTGAGGTGTGTGGGAACAATTTACCCTCACTGCAAGTGGTGATTTTCTTTTGACGGTCAGCTTCCTAAAGTAATACCGCATAAAGATATCCACATAATCCTTTACATCCAAGCTGCTTTAGCCAGTGCCCTGCTCTGGCCAGGTTTTACCAGAGCTGTAAAACACGATTGCAATTCAAAACTCCACCGCAGGCTTAGCCCTTTCAGTTGTGCCCAAAGTGTGTGGATCGGGCACAGGGCTGCAGGATGCTTAGGGGAGAGGAAGAACGTGCAGAGAATGTTTGTGGTGTGTCCCAGTGAACACAAACTTGATCTCTTGTAAGTAGTGCTTCTGTTGGACCCACTTGCTAGTGGGGAATCTCCCGTTCTCTGTGCCCGCTTCAGGGCTGGATGTGAAATCTGTGCTACTGTTGTCAGGATCTGTTGCTTGAATTCTTAGTTGAGCATTAGCAGTTGAGTAGTGCCAGAGACAGTAATCGACCCCAGTTCCCCAAATGGCAAGGGGCAAGCTGCACCCACCTGACTCTGAAAATGTTCCTCCAGCACTTCATTATATAGTGAAAAATTCCAGCCAGGCAGGCCAGAGGAGAACTGAAAGTTTGCTTCGCGTTCATCAAGGAGAGGACTGAAACTCTGTTCTTTGCTTTAATTTTCACCAGTGAAAGTTAAGTAAGAAAATAATTTTCTTAATCTCATTAAGGTTGCTTTGTTTTAACAAGCAATAAAAATTATAAATGATTAAACAGCCAGGGAAACCATGTGCTGGTTGGTTATTAATGCAGGCCTAGGGCACGCTCTAAGACATGATGTTGAAGGCAAATTGACTTTAATCAAAAGGCCTGTATTAATTACTTAGTCAACACAGGCCCTTTTTTCCTTGCTATGATAATATCAACTTTGTGTTTATTTTGCTTCACATGAGCAAACACTTATATTTTGGGGACAAAAATACTCTTGAAAATCTGCAGTATAGGTTTTAATTTAATTAAATTTATCAAGAATGAGGCTGTTACAGTCCCCAGCCACAGCACGTGGCTTTTCAGCTTCAGTGTGCAGAGAACTTCAGGTTTTTTGGAGCTTCCCTCAATTCAGTCCCTGATGACTTGAACAAAGTTTTCATACGTGGTATGTTAATCCAAACCACTTTGGACTGCTTCTGCTAGAACTTGGGTAAACCAAGCAGGGAGGAGCCAGGTTGTCTTTAAATTTATACCCGAGGGATTGAATTTTATTGCTTTACTGCTACTTCTTGGGCTTGGTCCTCCCTGAAGGCCTTCAGAAGAGCTGGAATGTAGCCCTGGGAAGATCAAGGGAAGACGGGTGCAAAACACAAACCTCACTTAAGCTCAGTGTTGAAAGCTTAAGTGTTGCAAAGGCCTTGTCCTGTCATTGCACTGAGGGCTGAGTTCCCTTCAGGCTGAGAAATCCAGACTCAGCTAAACCACAGGACCGGCTTAGGCACGTGGAAACGTGTTCTTTCAAGCCTTGCATTAAAATACATGTATTTTTATGTGGTTTTAGGTAGCAATAAAGCATCAGCTGTCATTAACTGGGGCATAATTATTATTTGTGACTGGGCACAAATGAACCATTTGTTTGTGCAACAAATGCGTGGCATCTATTGAACATTATTCTGCCTTGGCATGTGATGTGATATTTCCTGTAAATTTTGATAGTGTGGATGGATTTAATCCAGAAATCTTTGAAGAATGGAATTTGTAGTGTGTTGATTTTTAATTCTTTTTTTTTTAACAGAATATTCTGCTTATGCTGCAGGCTAATTGCCACTATTTTTCCTGAGATATTTGAACTATATATATTTCTTATGAATCCTTTATATATATGTGTGTGCATTAAAGTGTTGTAGCATAGGTATTAATCTTCCTTGTAATCTCCTAGGTCACTGCTCTCATTTAATATATTATTCTGATAAACTTGAAGAGCACAACGGGGAACTGGACCAATTAGCTTTTGGTGCTGCAGCCCAATGCAGCCTTAATTCATTTGAAAAGAGAAGAAAGGAAACATATGAAAAGACTTCAAACTCATTAAAACTCAAATCCCACTGCAGCAACCAGACTTGACATAGTGGCTCCAGCTTTTAAAGGAGAAGGTGAAAGTTTTTCCAGATTAATTCAGATTACTGCTGCTGCGCTGTCGCTGAGGCTTGAAGGCTCCAGTGGCACCACTGGTGTTTCTCTTCTCCGTACAGTGCTTGGCAATGGATGATGTATTTCCGAAAAGGTGCTGCTGTGTTTCTTCTTTTTCCTCATAAAACTGTCGCAGTGCTTACAAATCTCACAGCTATATTTATTTATTTATTTGTTTTTTAAATATCGGTTTAATTACATTTGAGAAACTCAAGGGAACTGAAGAGGAACAGCTTTCAGGAAAGCGTATTTAGGTGGACTCAGAATTCATAACTGAACTCTCAGTACCTGCAGAGAAACATCTGGCCACTTCATTAAGGTGCCTATACAAGAAATGAGCTCTTCTGAACATCTAGCCCTAAATTCACATACCGCACTAGTCCTTATAATATTACTTTGGTTTAGAAAGCAAATTTGTGAGACTTTTCTCTTCCACTCTTCCTCCTTTCTCTCTCATAGCTGTCCCCACGTTTGGAAACGGTGCAGCTGTCCAAGCATGTAAGACTAAGAGGGAAGGTTGTGAACTAAGGGAAGATTAGCTGTCTGAAATGGATACCTATTGCTGCCATCACAAGTTTTCTGAGGGGAATAGAATAAGCAGGATCTGAGTGTGGCTAAACAGTCTCTTACAAAAAGGTTAGAAAAAGAAAAAGGCATTTACAGTCATAATTGGAAAAAGAATAAGGCACTTTGTGTCCTATAAAGTCAGCTATGGAGCTGTGGTGCATGCACAGAGGAGAACCTTTCCTTCTTCCCTTGGGGTGAAACCCTGCAAGCATCAGGATTGCTTCCCTTTAGCTGCCTCCAGAAAGAGTTTGGGAAGAGCAGAAACTATGGAATACTCTTCAAGTTAAAATGAGAATCTAGTTCAAAATTAGGAAGACCCAGTGTCTCTTACCCGTTGCATCTGAGGGCAGATCAAAGATAGTACAGAGGAGAAAAATAATTTATCTGTCAAGACAGACTGAAACTCAGTGAAGCAGCTCAGCAAGAGCTACAGCAGCGGATAATTATCCCGGAGCAAAGATATAAACGTAGGAATGATGGGAAAAGTTACCATGAACTGTGATACCAATAAAGAATTAAAGTATTTAAGCACTATGAGATGACAGGTGGTGCATATCTGGATAACTATAGTACACCTCAGGTAATGCTGTAAAGTGTCTTGACAGCAAGTTTGCATTTAGATTCTCCCAGGTCTTATACCTTTTTCTATCAGACTTTATTCACACACAAAAAAAAAAAAGTATTGCTCAGAGTATCCCGTGAAGGAACTTGAGACGAGTCATTAGAACAGGGAATCTACCACTCAGAACCTGCTGTGTTCTATTTCTTTTATCAGCCTAAAATAGAATATACGTTTTATGTGCAGAAAATGAGTGTTGTGATGTACAGCTCTGGGACTACTTCATCCAGCCAAACAAAAGTGCCAGTGCTTTTTTTGTTTAAGCTGCTGCTTAAACATGAGACCCTATGTCTTGACCAAAAGCAAGCAACAGGTTAGCATTGGTTGAGAGTATGTGTGTGTTGGAGCTGCACCACAGTTTCGAAGTGCAAAATCAAGGAGGAGAAAAGGAGATACTATTTCTCTTGAACATATCAGGTTAAATAAAGTTAGATTCTTTATGAGAAAGTGTTTTCTAGATATAGTTATCCAAAATAAAGGGCATTGAAAAACATCTAGAAATATGGCAGAAATGTGTTTAGAATCTAAGTTTCTTCTGTGAAAAGGAATTTGCTCAACCTATGCCTGAACCATGGCACTGGCTGCTCAGGACTGACACAGAGGATAGCAGTCGAGTGTCCAGCTCCCGCTGTGGTTCCTTAGGTACAGGAATCTACTTGACTGTGAGCGTTCTTTGAAGGCCTGTATATCAAAACCTCATCCTTTTTTTCTTTTTCTGTCCTGGAATCTTATACTGTACCACTGCTTCTAGACACCTTGCAGTTAGCCACGGTGCAAATTAAAAAGCCTCCTCTTTAGCGCTGTGCTAGTTTAATTGCTAAATGAAGATAAGCACCTGACAAAAATGTTAGCAGCATGACTTGTACCAGATGCAGAGATGCTTATTCATTCAGATGAGGTAAGAGTTGTAATTAACAGGAGCGGATTTGATTGTGTAGGCTGTTGAAGCTAGTGCCTGTCTCAAAACATCTTTCCAGAAAAATCAAATGCTGCCCTTAAGTGCTGAAGATCTTTGATGCAATCCAGCGAATTTACCCAGTGAAGAAAGTCTGAAGGTTTGTGATGGCTACTTTGTTAGGTGGGTGAAGGTGTCGCTTGAGTCTCATATTCTGGGGCTAATTTGGGGTAACTGTAGGTCTGTGTAGGTAAAGAGGGTTAGGTTAGTATGGATAGAGTCATTGATACTGCGCAGTTTGGCTAGAAGTCATCTCTGCATGTGGATGTTTGCGAGTCATACGCCAAACCACAGTCCTGCAGTCAGGACTCAGCACTTCAAACTTGGTACCGACTTTAAACAAAATGTTGCCTAAGCCAGGGTTTAGGCAGAAATTAAGCAAAGCACAGATGGTGGCTTTTCACTGGGTATCAATTTGCCGTTCACACATGCAAAGAACAATATTCTGGGAAAACTTGTGTGATTTTCTTTGAATGAGTTTGACCTTTTCCATGCAACAATATTCAAAAGACAACAGTGAATCATGGTTTTTTTGCAACTTTGCCTCAGTGGGAAGGAAAAAGTTAGGTCTACCTTAAAAAAATTAAAAAATAGTATTAATACTGAAGTGGTGCATGGCTCATCTGGAGTTCCCTCCAATTTACTGGAGACATCCCGGCCTGATAAACACTTGATAACAGACAAATTGGTAAATGAATTGGATAGACATCCTCTTACTGACATCCCACAGAGCTTTAAAACCCCTCCTTACTTTAGACTGTAATAAAAACATCAATGAAGATACATTTGGCAATGTCTGTGTATCTATAATGGGGTAGACTGGACTATCTCATTTTTCTGAAGTTCTAGGGAATCTACGTTCTCATATGCATATTTTACAGCTGTTTTGACAGCCAGTGCATAAACATACAGAATAAATACAGCTATCAGCTAAGAGTATCTCTACACATTGTCATTTTCATTTAAGCTTGCTGATGGTATATAAAATAATCACAGGAATGTATTTACTGGAAGTAATGCAGGTTGCTATGGTACATTATAATATTAAAAGCATAAATTCCCTCGTGAGGAAAGGACTGTAATATGCAAAAACTTCTGACAAGTGGGAAAAGCTGTCACTATATTTGCCAGTTAAAGCGCTTCACCAAAAAGATCTTGAATTCAGATGCTGGATTTCATGTATAGAGGGAGCTCCAGGGGCAGTGTCGCCTCTGGAACGGAGTCCCAGATGGATTGTGCTCCATCCACTGCCACTTTCTACCTGTAAGTGGAAGTTTTTACCTTAGAGATTACTTCGCCTCTCATCAAGAACGCTTTGGCAGTGCTTGCGTACACTGCTCATCTGTTACCAATAACACAGTCCATGCCACTATAGAAGATTCTATTATTCCCAATTAATAGCTCAGGTATAAACAATTACTGTCTAAAAAGTTCCTATGTTTCTTCTGACCAAATGGAAATAGTCTTAAATGTTGGCAATAAGGGCGTAAGTTAGTGTGTAACACCCAGGAGACCTATTCTGCCTCTAAAGCACTGTTAGTGTTACCTTATAAGAAGTACAGCTGTGTTTCGTTGGTTGCAAGGAATGTCTGTTGTAACAAAATGCTGAGTTTGTTCATGCTGTGCTCTAAATAATTGAGAAATTTGATAGAAATTATACTAAATAATTCCTTCACGTCCCGCCAGCTTATGCTGTAACTTCTACTACAGTGTTACAAAGATGTCATCAATGTAGTTTTCATATTACAGACTGCAACTCTACAGGAGAGAGGAAAAAATAGAGGTGTTTGGATGCCACTAAGAGTGTATATCTTGCTTTCAGAAATTCTTAAAGAAGGCAGATCAGCCTGACTCCTAGTGCAGTGTACCCTGGCTACGGACACACAGAGATATGTCTCTGGAGTTAGCAGGGGCTGTAAATATGCAGCACGCTACTTGTTCTGCAGCACATCTTCCTGTGCCAGGATCTTTCCTGTGGATTGTCTTATCCCTCTTTGAGAGAAGCTGCTCTCATGCCTTCAGTTGTGCTGATGGCAAAAGTCAGAGTTTGCAGCAGTGTCACGGAGGAGTGTGTTCCTACAGTCGCTAGTGTGCGTGGGTCACCTCTTGAAAAGGTGTGTGAACTTGTGAAACAGTTGCTTTTAGAAATCCCCTCTCCTCCACCCTTAATGGAAAATATTTTCACTTCCATCTTTTTAATGTTTATTTCTGTGCTATTTATAAGAACTTGTTTTGCAGTCCTGGTACTTTATTAACCATAATCACTGTGAAATGTGCATCGTTGCCCTTTACATAGGCTATATGATACACACAACAGAACACATTGAGCTGTTTCTGCAGTGAAGTTGCACCAGGGATGAATCTGGTGTGCTGCCTGCAAACCAGAGAGCACAATGTTCCAACTGCTTTTTGTTCCCCTTAGTCTTATTCTCAGCGTGATGGCCTAGATTTAAAGTGTACTCATTAATACTCATCAACAAGATGAGTAAGAATTCCAGTGGTGTTTTCTTAATTGCCATACAGGAGTAACAATTCATTTGCAGAAAAAATGTGTGATCTTCTCTTTTAACTTTGGGAGATAAACCTCTGGCTGTGGCTTAAATAATTTTATTTTTCAGAGTATTTGTTGTTCTATGCCTTAAAATGCACTTCTGCTCCCTTCAGATGAAAATACCTGTATATGAGAAAGAGATTATTCGGGTTTTTTGAAGCTGAAGAACATTTCTTGCCCATAAGATGAATAAGGAATGTTATTTAAATTTCATATATGGCTTTGGAAATCTTAGTTGTACTGTGAGAGGACAGAAAGATGTCCTGCCACACCACCCCCTCCTTTCGACCATCTCCCTACATCTACTCCTTGTAGCCTCCCTGCCCTCCTTCCAGCCTCCATCATCTTGATATCTGCATATGGTAAAATCATCATTTGAATGTGATTTTTATATCTTGAGCATCTTACTGTAATTACTGTACAAGCTGTTGACAGAACGATTCTTTAAAAAGAATAAAACTACTGGACGCATTTGGGGGCACTAATCTAATAGTATGAAATTGATATTAAATATGCAAACATCTTAGTAAACTGAAAGTTTTAATTCTTCAGTTGGATAGCACAATCTGTTATCCTAAATTAAATTTCCAAAGGAGTATTTTTTCAGATTTTACATACTTCATGGCTGACAGGGACACTATCTAATTAGCTATTTATATGCAAGGCATACCAGGGGATAATTAGAAACATGGATTATGCAAAGGCAATCAGACTGACAGAGGGCAAAGGAAGCTAACATATTAAATCAAATTTGTATATATGCTTATATAGTTTATCATGTATCGTTTGGGTTGTATTACATTAATACTTCATTTAATATGTTGTTACACATAATACTGTAATCCACTAATTTGTGAATTAAACATGTGCTCTCCTAAAAACAGTATCTGTTGGCCTGCAGAAAAAGGCTTAATTAAGTTACATATGTATTCTGCCTCTTGGGAAATGCCCTATGCGTCTCTAATTGCCTTTGTCTGTATTCAGATACAAGCTTTCTGGGTTACTACTATCCCTGGCACATCTTATCACACACTCAATATTTGTGTTGCCAAAGCAATGGTGAACACACTCTGAAATGTGTGGGTAGTTGTCGCTGGGTCAATCAAAGAGAGGGGGAAACGGGGAACTGTTCATTTTGAGTCACAGAGAGGAGACATACCGCGTGGCTGAGTTGGAGCAGATGGGAAAAGAGGGTCATTTGCTGTGCACAGATGTGTAACTTCGATGCGTAAGTTGGAGAGCTTATGCAACTAATGGGAGAGGTAGGCTTCTAAATTAGCTGCTCTGAATCTCTCTGTGAATTTTCATGGTTGGAAGGGACCTCTGAGATCGAGTCCAACCATGTACACACCAAAAGCAAAAAAACACCACAAAACCCCATCACAAAAAACTGAACCCCACAAAACAAATCGCCCAACTCAACAATCTCAGCCACTAGAGCATACCCTGAAATATCATATCTACACATTTCTTAATTACCTCCAAGGATGGTGACTCCACCACCTCCCTGGACAGACCATTCCAGTGCCTGACCACCCTCTCAGTAAAATAATTCTTGGTAATATCTTATCTAAACCTCCCCTGCCACAACTTCAGACCATTTCCTCTGGTCCCGTCATCATTCCCTTGGGAGAAGAGGCCAAGACTCACTTCTCTACAAGCTCCTTTCAGGTAGCTGTAGAGGGCAAGGAGGTCTCCCCTCAGCCTTCTTTTCTTCAAACTAAACATGCCCAGTTCCTTCAGCATCTCCTCATATGACTTGTTCTCTAGACCCCTCACCAGCTTGGTGGTTCTCCTCTGGACACATTCCAGCACTTCAGTGTCCTTCTTGCAGTGAGGGGTTCTTTACCATTGACTATATAGAAAGTCTGAGGGGCTTGGTCAGCCTGGTGGTGTCTAAATGAGGGTCAGACTGAATATCATTCTCAACTGTGCAAATAGATACGTTTTCCCTACTTGGACCATATGGTCAAGCAAATATTATAAGTGGCAAGTTGTTCAGGATGCATCAGGTCTGTGACAAATGTGCATACACCTTTGCAAATCAAAAAAAGTTTTTCTTAACATTTAAAAAGCTGGTGGATTTAATTGTTTCACTGGCAGCTGGCAAGTGAACGGTAGGACCAGGCAAGGCTGATGTAATCTAGGTGATGCCCTTACTTTCAGTGGAGATTTACTATGAGGTTAAAAGAGTATGTCTAGTCTGCTTTTACTACATTTTGTTAAACAGTCAGAAGAAATTGTCTCACCGTTTTATGGTGAGAGTCAATTGTTTTAAGGTCTAATTGTAGGAAAATCATGCAACAAAAGCAAAGGACGTGTGAAAGCAAGAGATAGGGGTAATTATGTATATAGCACCCATGAGACTAGTGGCCTTTTATCTGAAAGAAGAATGTATTGTGTTTTGTCCTGAATCATTGTTAAGGTAAATGATGAATGAAAAAGCATTTTCAGACTGATTCAGACCCATTCCTTCAGAGGAATTTCTGTTGTTCCCTTTCATTTTCTTCTGATAAAGTGTGGTTAAGCATGTAGGGATTATTGGCACTGGATCTTGGGGTAGTCATCAGCAGCTCTTTTCTTGGAAAGAGCTGATATGAACATGTAGGAGTCCAGATGTGGCAGATGGTGAAATTGCATTTAAAAAGCTACTCAAATAACATTTCTTTCTCCTTATGTGTGAATAGTTCTAATGTATAGTGACTCTACACAGATATTGTAGAGTTGTATCATGCTACACTTGAGCTGGGGACAGCCAAGGTTCCTTCTTATAGCTTGAAATTCCTCATACAGTGAAACAGGAGCTACCCTCTAGCTGATTTTTCATGGGCACTGGTGATATGCTTCTTTTGACATAGTGTATTTCCAAAGCATCACAGGCCCTTATTTTATTCATACTCTAGCCCTAACTTAAAGAACTTTACCAGTATATGAACCTTGGCATAACTGAATGCAGAATTTACCTCCTAGACTTCTGTATTCTTTTATTCATTGGTCTACAGTAGAAGAATGTTTGTCATCTTAACTGGATTTCTGGATGAGAATCAATGGATCGTTAGTTTTAATTATAATATATCAATGTCATACTAGTACAATGTACATCTAATGAAATTAGTGTTGGTGATATACTGTACTGTCATCACTGAATTCTTCATGATAACTATAAATATCAAACCCCGTTTTCTTTACATTACAGATTGATTTATCTAGTACAGTCTAATTAAATGGACACCATTTTAGAAGTGATTGCATGTTAATGTTGGATGAGGTACAAACATACTGACCCATCCTGCTGTGAGAAAGGAATATCTAACGGAGCAAGTAATATATAGGTCATGTGGGTTGGATAAAGGATTGGGCTGGGAACTGGGAAACTGAGTTTTGTTCCTGCTATTGATGCTGCATTAGACGTTATTTTTTCCCAAATAATTTGCATCTCAGCATCTTTATTTGTCAAGTTGCTTTCTTCTTTGTGAAATAGCTTGATACAAGTAAGAAAAACTGTTATGTAATAGCAATTTATTGTTTATAGTGTGTTTCACGTCAAGCGTGTTTTACTGGATCAGGCCTAGATTCTTCAATATCTTCCAAAGCAAAGCCTTAGCCATTGAGCTACCTGAATGTCTGTAATAATTGTCCTCAGCTTACATATCCTGAAATTAAATTACCTCAACCAATTTTACTTCCACAGATGACAGCACAAACAAATGTCAAGACAAATAGACTAAGTTGGTAGTCATTGACAGAAAGATAAAAGAAAACCAATTAAGGGTACAATAAGTCACTTATATTGCTGCCTCACAAATGGGTGACAGTTATTTCATTGGTTAATAACAAAAGAAAAAAAAAGCAAGATTAATAGCTTGTATGAAATTAAGTAACTTGTATTTTACTGTTTTAAAAAAGTGTTGTTTCAATCTGCAGCATCACATACGCTGACACTAGAGTAATCATGATGCACCAATAAAATTTAGGATTCACAGCAAAGGTTTCTTGAGAAAAGCCCATGTCTGAAGCATCCCTCTGAAAAATAGCAGATTAGCTGTATAATGACTAGGTTTTTGCTCTCAAACTGGAGCTCGTAACAGAGAAACAAGGTTTTGGGAGGGCTAATTATTTATTTTTCAGCCCACTTATAGCGAGGAGGAAAGGTGCCTGCTCACCAAAATGTGTCTGCACAGAGTTGAGTAAAACATATCTTGTGCTGTATGATCAATGCTTTTGGGAGTCTGAATGGTGATAACGCTACAACGATTCATTGGCAAATTCTTAACTTCCCTCTTCTGAGGTGAAGGCCACTTGTTCTAATGAAGTGAAGCCTGTGCTTGTGTTACAAGACCGGGGCCGTATGTCATTAACTTAATGGATTTTTGCTATAATTTCTTCAGTTAGTTTTCTATCACTTCTCTAGCTTTAAAAAGTGGCAAAATAATTAAGGTGTGCACATGCATGTGAAGTAATGCTTCAGTGTTTGCAGTTGGCCTAAGTTACTCTCAATGACCTACAGAAGGGATTTTCAAACTTTTAACCCAATCTGTCTTCCTTCCCCTTCAATTTAATGAGACTCGGTCTACAACCAACTATTAAACTGCAAACAAGCAAAAAGAAAAAAAAAAAAAAAATATCTGCTGGCCGTTGACAATATGCAAACAAGCTATCCTTGGATGATGATGTCTCCTTGTAGAGGAGCATTAAAGCCAACAAAGGTCTCTACCTGGACAGCAGCAACATGACGCATACTCTGGGCATCTTTTATCTGGAAAATAGCCATTTCCCAACTTCTCTGGCAGAAAGGCACTCTTACTGCAGGCTGTCGCTAGGCTTTGAGATTACTAGCGATGACTAAATCTGCAGGTGCTCTGCCTGTAAATAAGGTAACGCTTGAAAGTCATTTGCAGGTAGTTCTCCCAAGCAGTCTTCTAGAACTCCAGAATGTATGTGTACATCTAGAGGATCAAGTGAAAATGCTTTCTCCTTAATTTCTGGAGCTAAAAGCTTTGCCTTCTAAAGTTTCACAAGACATTCAGGCAGAGCAACCATGAAAAATAGTGATGTATGAACGGTTTGAGAACCCAATTGCTCCTTGCCCCACTGTATGAGGAGTCCCACACATGATGCTCCCCAGCTTGTAGTCCGGGACTGGTTCCAAGTCTGCTGATGCTGGAAACAGGCCTTGCTCTGAACTTTATGTTGATTGGGACTGGCATTTGTCTGGCAATGCTGTTAATACCGTTTGTTGTCCAGACTAAATCAGGAAAAAGAGGTAAGAATCATTACATTTGTTCTTGCTATAGTCTTTATTCCTTCTTGTCCATTACATTCATCATGTTTAGATGTACTTTGTTATGTTCGATAATCTATTACTTTAGCTATCTGATTATTGAGAGCAAGGAGTGTTGGCATTTCTCTTTGGCAAATGGTATTTCCTGCTGTTTTCTTCTTTCTCTGCTTAGGTGAAATATTACAGCTTCATAGATGGTAAATTAAATGTCAAATATAATTTGGCATCTAAACCATGAAGTCTATTTCTGTCCTAAAAGCAAATCTGACAGATGCCTTCATGTGCTGGCTGTACAGAGAGCTATACAGGATGATAAATCACCTTTTGCTATGTCATCACAAATGGTTCAGCATAACTTCTTTATGAAAGTTTAGGATTTGTGTAAGTGTTTTAAAAAGAAAACACCTTTTTATACAGCTAGTAAAGCCAATTCCTCAGACTTGACTTCAGCCAGCTTCGGCTTCCCCCCCAACTTAATCAGGTAAACATGCATCTATTTTAGGTGATTGAAGTCTGAAGTACTTGGTCCCTAAGTGTTCCATGTGAAATGTCCATAATTCCTTTTTAAGAATAGGTCACCGGTGAAACAAGGTGCAAAGAGAGCAATAACTTGTTGAAGGAGGACACCAGAATTCTCTACCTGCATCTTACTATATAAAAAGGAATAAAGCCTAACCAGAGTTAACTCTTAATCCACATCACAAAGTGCCTGTCTACTTTTTTCTTTTTACTAACATAGCTTCCATAAGGCTGTCATCGATGCATCCTCAGGTGTTTCATCACATCCTTGTGCCTACATGCAGAGGAACACCTTAAAATGCCCCAAAAGTGGTTATTAAATTGTTAAGGAATAAAACCCCGAAAACACCCATTAACTGAAACTTTGGTGTCCTAACAATGCTGGTAAAACATAGCCAGTATTCCTAAGGAAAGAGGTGTCCTTCTTGAGGAAGATATGCATGGGGATATAATTGACATGATGGCTGAAAATCAAGCACACGGTCATCTGGCTAACAACTCGCCCACAAATATGTTAGCCTTAACAACAAAGCACAGCTTAAAATAATGTCTGTCCTTGCAGAAAAATGGCAGTGAGTGTCTGAGTCAATAGTGACATTTAGAATTGCAATAAACTACACAGCCAACCAAAGTCATCGTATCTGGGTAGATCATAACAGACTTGAGTCATGTCGGACTCGGTAATGTGCAGAAATCCTGAGGTATCTAAGTTGAAGGCAGAGATGATTTTTCTTTAGCTAGTGTTTATTTTGTCATTGTTTTCTCAGCCTCCTTAAGTACTTGTCAGTATTGACCATTAGAGAGATAAAAGAGCCTGAGTAGATCGGTATCTGGCTGGAATGCTGTCTTCAGTCTTTCCAAAAAAAGAGAGATTAAATTTGTATGCTGGATCATTCATGCAGTAAATACGATGAAGGGGGAAAGCAGAAAGTTTTATATAAAATTGATAGTATTTTCAGAACAGAAACATGGGAGTTAATGTATTGGATCAGTGCAGTGTCTATACAGTCCATAGCTGTCACAGATGGGACTTAAACCATGGGCTTCAGAGGCAACCCAAACAAAAGGCGATTGTAGTCTAAGGAGCTCTAGGGGGAAATTTTCTCCTGCCTTCAAAGATAAGAAAAGCTCTAGAAACTTTCCCTGAAGCAGAGGAGTTTATATGCCTTCTAAAGCGTTTTAGAGCTGAGGGTTGGTTTGAATATATAATTACAACCCTAGATATTACTGATATTCTTGCAAAAGTCTCATCTCTCGCTAACTCCCTGTAAACTTTCAGACTTGTGGAAATCCCGCCGTCTGATTTCAGCTTTGCTACCAGTTTTGAGAGTGATACCGAGTGCTGCTGGAAAGAATGTGAGCTCATTAGCTTTGTTCCCCCTCTGTAAAATGGGAGTAGTGGCACAGTTACCATAATAGTGTTTGTCAGAATATCCGTGTCCTTGATAGATCAGCCACTTCGGTTCCTAAGTTGTGGATCCACCCAGAGGCAAAGAGAAGCAAAATGTCATTCCTGAATTTATGCACCAGGTCAGTGGCAGCACTAGGAATTCTAGCCCTGCTTACCCAGGCTAATAAGCTGCCCATTAGACCTAAGTCTCTGCCAGCCACCGCTAAGTGATAAACATGACAAAGTATATAGCTTACCCAGTAGCATGCAGTAAAGCACTGTATTTTGTGTTTCTTTAATCTCTGATTTTTATATTGTGTATGAAATTAGCAGAGGAGGAGTAAAAGGAATGAATATAATGCAGACATTTATGCTGATAGATTGTTAATAATCGAAGTTAATGTAACTAGGGAGTCTAGTGAGTATCTTTTTTTCATACATGTTCTTTCTAGCTGCCTAAAGGTGATTGCTATACTGAATTGCATAGAACAAATGCGGATTGATATTTCCTGGCAACTTATTTACATAAAATGAAGTTAAAACAGAAACCTTCCCCAGGAAAACACACTGCCCAAGGCCATGTTCACATTAACTTGGGCACTTTATGATTGAATGGGTTAACTCCAGCCTTGCTTACAAGAATTGTTCAATGACTGTCCTATCTCTTGTAAGGACGTAACGTAAGAAGCTGTGTAAAATGGAAGAAGCTTTTGAAGTGTCAGCCTGGAGTGACAGAAAAATCTAGTCCCTGATTTGAAGACTGCTGCAGGTGTTTAACCATCTGTATCTCTCCAAGAAGTGAAGGTTGCTAAGTGACCGGTACTACTTGTCCAATACTGAATCAACCAAACTGTTTATTCCTGCCTCTTTGTGCTGCTGAGACCAGTTGGGTGTTGCTCAAGTGGGTCCTGAATATGCTGATGGCTGCTAGTCACGATGCGTACAATTGCAGCCGAAACTATACTTTGCACATAGCTTCAGCCAATAGTTTCCCCATAGATTTTCTTGGAGGTTGCTGTGAAATTCATGTGAAGTGTAGCTGGCTCTCATTATGCTAAACAGCCCTTCAACAAACACCTGAAGGCAAGCAAATAGCTTGGCATGTGATGCCAGTGTGGGGGCTAGAAAGTTCTGCATTTCTGTAATAGATGGTTTGGGAAGCGTATGAGAATGTTCTGTCACTAACCAGCAAAGCATATTTCCTACAATAATATTGATAGAGAAAATTTCATCCTATTCACATTCAACTCCATCCTTATTATAAGTGGTAAGAACTATGGCTACAATAAGAACTTTAAAACTATATTCCTAGTGTCACAGCATGCGTTATAGGAATGCTTTGCACTGGCAGTTGAACACAGCAGCTAAATAAAGAAGGAATGAGGATCCAGCTCTGCTGTGCCGTGTAGAAATGACCTTGTGCTCTGCATTGGAAGTGTGAGTGCAGCAATACCTGCCTTGCTAAAGTGCTTTGAGAAGTCATATAAAAGAGTAGAGTATTAATTCTCCTACCTGGTAACATACAAACACGGCTTTGTTTTATAAAACAGTAATAGAAGAGAATTATGTACATATATTTTGATGAGGTGATAAGATGTGGTGGCTTCTTACTAAAATATTCATAGCTAGGGGTACATTTCCCATCAAGTGACTGTATAAGCTGATGTAATGGAACTCAAGATTTACTGGCTTCCTGAATAGTTTTGTATGAGGTGGATTTTTTCTCACTTTGCAGCTCATCAGGAGATTTTTATTTTTTTTTAAAGCTGCAGGTGCAGGTATTTACAATGCAAACAGAACCGTGGTTACTTGGAGATGGCACAAGGGTGGCCATATGTGAAGTATCTTGTAGCGGTTGACTTTGAGGGAGAATAAGGGTTGGGATGAGCTGGAGATTCCGGAGAGGGATTAAGATTGGGTTGAATTTAGAGCTGGCGTTGAAGACAGCCCCAGGAGCAAGCAGGTATTTTACTGGTCCTTGGGTAAGCTTTGTTTGATGCTAATTTCTAGTCTTTTAGTTGAAATCATGCAGTACGCGTTCTTAGCCGGTGTGCAACCTGTTATGAGGACTGTGAGACTATTTTATGATTGCACTTCTCAGTTATGTCTAACCTGTCAGTTATTAGTCAATCAGGTCCATAGCTGCTAGTTGATATCTTTTTCTTCCTTTTATGTGTTTTAGTAAGGGACATGTTCTGTGCAACTACATTCTCCAAGGTTATATCTTTTCCTGCTTCCACATGGCTAGTAATCCTAAACTGTTTCCATCCTGGTTTGTGGAAGCACGTGTAAGGTTATGCTGGAATGCTTCAAATCTACAATTTCTCATAAGAAACTCCTAAATCTTCTTGAAGTTGTAGCCATGGCGCTGTTCTTGATTTTGGCCAACTGTCTCCATGCACATTCTTTTTCTTTTAATACATTCTTTTAGTGTTTGTCTTCTAGCGATTTTATTATTTAGCAGACTGGTTACCATTCACCTTAAGTGCCTATAAAGAATCTGATTTATGGGAATATCTTGTAACAAAATATACTCTATGAGGAGGCCTTTTGACAGAGTACAAAACAAGAGTGGCAATTTTATAATTTCTAATTATGAAAACCAGGAGAAGATAAATTATACAAGCAACCTTATCTCAGGCCCCAAAAGGTGACTTGAGTTCTGTGAAAAGAGAGCTTCTGAGTCATACTTGATGTATTTATACTCCAAAACCCCAGTGGCGACCGTCTGCAACGTTCACTGTATTTCAGCTCCTCTCCAGCACTGGAATAGCATCTGTTCCCGAACCTCCCAGGGCTGCTGTGCACCCTACAGAAGTCCTGTAGAGAGTGGGTGGATGGCATGGGGTTGAGAGAGCAACGTGGTGAATCCAGAGCACAAATCTGCTTCTTCACCCTCCAGTTAATGAGCAAATAGGCCAACATCTCTTCTAACACCACATTCATTATAAATCTAATTAGTAATATGTATTAAATTGATTTGCATACCTAAAGGAAGAAAAACTCCCTCTGAGACATGCTAGAATTACTGGCTTAGGAAAAATAAATGATGATTCTCTGAAGCAAATCTCGTATTTTCTGCTGCAATTAGTTGGTGTTTTTAAATTTGTTTATTTTAAGCCTTTAAACATTTTTAAAGTATCAAGTGCCTTACTCAGTGCTTGGAATCAAAATACAGTTGATTTCAAATCAAAAGACTTAAGATTCTCCTCAGATCCATCGAGTCGTTCTGATGATACAAATCTTTGAGCTGATACTATGTCAAGATAAACTGACAAAAAGGCAAACCAATATACTTATGTTTATATTTCTCTACATTATGAAGCATACAAGGACAGAAAATCTGTCATTTTGCATGTTGGTGAAGTATTAAACACCTTTTTGTGATTCAGAAACAATGAATAGTAGGAGCCTTTGTTAAAACTACATTGCAGGAAAATTCCCAGGCATTCATGTAATGTCTTGCATGATCAAGTGCTTTACAGACATTAATTAGAGTTGATTTGAATCAGTAAAACAATATTGAGACAGGTCTATTACACAGCCCGGGGTGAATAATTATAACATTGAAATTCTACATACCAGTGTTTCAAATTGCATTGTAGCAATGATGTACGTGATCCCTGGCTATTAATAGTGTTTACTGGACTGAGCGATGCTCCGAGTTCCACTTCAATGTAATTAAAACCTGGCACAGAAAGTAAGAGTGTTGTTATAACTGTAGCTGTTTGTTTTATGTTAAGAGAGATATGGAATGTTTAACATATGTTGAAACAAGCCATATTTGTAATCCAACATGTATTCAGTGTTTTAAAGCAAATGTGTGGTAGAAATATGTCTAATCTTATTGCAAGTAACTCGAAATTCAGTAGAACTGCAGATTCAAACAGTGGCTCTGGAAAGATGCTCAGAATATTGCTTGAGGATGAGCTTTTCCTTTCAAGCTTTTTCAGTCTAGCAGTAGTCTTTAATCTGTGTTTGACAGCCTTGGAAAGCAGGGTTCTGCTCTGTGGCTAGCACTCTTTGGAGCTATTTTTATACAAATACGTTATGTAGAAGTATGACTTCATTCAAATTATTTAGATACTCTTTTGTGGGTTTAGGAAGCCTTTTAAACCTTTATTCAAACCTCACTATTGAAATGCTGCACAGCAGTGTGCATCCAAATTCCCAGTGACCGAGTTCTCCTAAGTTTTAATAAGATATTGTGCTTTCAGAGGGAAAACAATAATTTAGCCCATAGTATGGTAGACGGCGTGCTTAATTTAGAAATTAGTGGATGTGTGTACATATATGTGCATATATAGTAATCCTTCAAATGGAAATGAAAACAGTCTGTTAATGTGCTGAAATTGTTCATGTTTTACCAGGCAAAATACTAACCCTTGTTCTAGTACATTTTCCGTTTTCATGTACAGCCATTGCTTCACGTGCTGACCTGTGATATGTAATATGTAGCTTTAATTTTAATATAATATTCAAATTCTGAAAATTCAGGCAAATATTTTCTATAGTTTCTTGCTAAAATGTGCAAGCATCTTTGCAAAAAATGTGGGTGGTTACCTTCATCCTGAATGCTGGCATTTCTAGATTTTCTAGAAAAAAAAAATGTTTCTAGGTTATTTGATTGTTTTAATCAGGGATACCACTTAATTTTATCAGATATCTATGTTCAGACTGAGTATTTCTTTTCAAAACACTCAAAGAGCACAAATACCAAGCCCACTCGGAGCATGTCCATATTTATTTGTCATAGTGATGTTAAAACCAGGAAGCAGCCAGTGACTGAGCCATCCATCAGTTGGACACATCATGTATTTATCGTTATTATGAAAATGTGGATTGATGGCCAGTGAACACAATTCTGAATTATCAAGTGTTCACTGTTTGTATCCGTGTAAAAGGGAAGCGCCGGTTTCTCAATGTTGTTGTACAAGTGACCGTCATATCCTGTCTGTAAAGTTTATCCCAGAGAAAGTAGTAAGATGATGTTGACTCTGGGTACAAGTTTGGGAGGTATCACCTGGTATGTACAAGGGGAGGAAGAAAGAACTAGCTGAAATTAGATTGCTGGTGTTTTGAGTGTGTTATGATGTCTGGTCCTCCATGAATGGCTTCTATATTTATTAGTAAGTTTACTGAGAATAAACCACATAAAATGTGATTTTTGTCCTTCTTTAAAAAGAGGCAGTGCCCAGGTCACAGTTTGTACAGGAATCTGATTTAGCAAAGGCATTCGTGAAGCAGTTGTGTACTTGCAAGCTTGTCATGTGCTATCTGCTCTTTTCTCTTAGTTTTTATTAATTCGGTGGGGGGAGAGTACAGATTTCTTTAAAACAATAATTTATTTTTCTTCCTGTGCGTGACTACATAAATACATATTGTGATGAGAATAAAGCTGAGAAGCTGGGGACTATCTAAGACCATAGGAACAGGAATCTGTAAATAAGCTCATCCAATATATTGTCAACAGGAGACATATATTTATGGTGAAATGGCTTTCAGAATAGAAACTATTGGGTCCTCTTTTTTTATCTGTTCTCTGGCAGAGGAATGATTTAAAGTGAACTTCAACTCACATTTCAAATAATAGATGACAGGAGCTCATCCATTTCAATATAATTCATTCCACTGCATATGTATGGGCGAGTTTTTAAAAGAAAACTAGGGAGTTATATTTCCAAGTGAGCCACAAGGTTTTTAAATGTGATATTTCCTCCTCACTTTCCCTCTATTAAGTTTATTGGCTTCCCTGAGTAGAAGACTGTGCTTTTGTGTTATTGGTATTGCTCTTTGTCTCATGCCAGCTCTGGAGCTCAGGGTGCAGGGTAGGGTACTTTTTGGGGGGTTGGGAGTGTTGGTATTCTGACTGTTGTTTGGCAGCTTAATCACTTTGTTGGGTTTATTTTTTCCATTGTTTCTCAAGGATTACTTTCTTACTTTATCCACATAATGTACAATTAATTTTCCTGAAAAGCTGTCTGTGCTCAGAGCTCTCTCCTTTTGTGTGTCTGAAATACATGAAATCTAATTCTCTTCAATATCATAAAACTGAAAGTAATTTCATTTATCTCTTATTAGGTTTCAGTGTCAGGTGTTTGGGGAGGGAATGTTCTTATTGGTCTATTTGATTTGGATCCCGGACAATAACATTCCCCATTGAAAAATCTTCCTTTAAGTGTTTGAGAATCACAGACAAGAGACTTTCAGGAGAGTCAAGCTGAGGGTGCTGGGCGCTTTCCCAGCTTGTTACTCTGCTGGGGAGTACAATCTGGAACGTTAGGTTTTGGTTGGGTGCAGATGTCCAGACTGAAATCCTCAACATGGCAGAGGATGACTGCCGCACTCGAAGTGAATCAAAGGCTGTTCACAGGTTTTTGTCCTGATTTTTAATGGATGAGGTCCCCATCCATTACTTCAGGGATGCTTCAGTATGATTTGGACGTGACATACCAGGTCCTTAATGCATATGCTGCTTGTAAACCAAAGCAGATGCTAGCATAAAATGTGTCAAGAGTTGCTCTGGGAGAAAAGTCAGTCTTTAGTGGTTTCAGGCAGTTTTCCTACATGAACAGAATGTTTTGTTTTTTGGAGACAACTATTCTCTGACATGAGTGACAGATACGCTTTCATTTTGAGGGAAGCAAAGTGCATAGTCAGTGTTTTACTTTCCAGTGAGCTACAAACTTCTTATGGTGATCTTCAGCTGATGAAAGCAAAAAGAAATTATTTTAAAATGACGAGGGTCAGGGCGTTTTGGCACAATAGAATTGAATGATATTGCTGTCATAAATTGCTGCACACTGGAGTTGGGTGGAAAGGCTTTCATCAAGACGTTCACAAAACCAAAAGGTGTCAGAGGAAACAGCAGCCTGGGACCTGGCAGTGAGAGGATCTCAGGGCGAGCAGGCTATGTGGGCCAAACCAGCCTAAGTGACAGTGTCCTCTTCATAGCCATCTGTTTATCACCTGTTCTTCTTAATTCCTCTTTCATTCAATTTATTTCCCTGTTCTTGAGAAAAGTCAAGTTTAATAATGCTAACCTGTACAGAAATGTATATGCATATTCATGGAAGCTCATGAATTATTGGCATAATTGAATTGAGTCAACATTCATCATGGCAAAAGGCAAGTAAATGTAGTTGTCTTGTGAAAAAAAAAAATCAATCTCAACTGCTTTTTTTCCTTGGTCACATATAATTTGAAATACATTTTGATGAATGATATAAAAGATTCTGTATATCCTGTCTGTAAAGTTTATCCTTGTTATTTTTGTTGATGTATTTTAAAACCCTAGAAATGCAAGAGGCTTTCAAAGTCTGTGTAGGGCTAAAATTTAAATTCAGAAATCCCAGAAAGATTGCAAACATTCAACTTGTCTAATTCTAGTGAAAATGTCTTCTGTCTCCTTTTTGTCATTCTGTGGGAATTGACTGGCTGTCTGTAGGGAACATCTCCACGACTGTCACAAGATGTTGAAATTGTGATGACTAGTGTGGGTGAAAATTCTTGATGCAACAGTGTCCTGTCAGGAAATACAGATTAATCAAACCTTAAGTGTTTCTTGGGGATACATAAGCTTCTAAATTATAGGTAGAGAAATTTCTAAGTTAGTAGATTCAACTTTGTCATTGCATTTCACCTCATTCCACATAGACTCTTACATATTGTCCCTTTTTATTACCCTTTCAGTGCAATGTTTCCTTGCTCTCAGGACTGCATTCCTGACAATTTCTACTTAGCTGGAAAATTTGAATTATTTTTGTTGTTGTTGTTCTGATCTGAACACACAAGTTTCCTTTTAATACCACTGGAGTGGAAGTTCTGATTTCCATTTGTGGTCTGGATTTTGAAATCTGTTCTCAATGTTTGTGTGATCAAGCCTATCCCTGCGGAAGACTGATCTCCAACATAGCAACTGCTTTGAGGAATCCAGCAACCACCATAAACCCACTAAGATGTTGCGAAGAATTTCTGCAGTAATCTTATGAGGAATTTTTTGCCTCACGTATATTTTAGAAGATCCTATTTCTTGAGTGAAGTCCTAGATTGCAGCTGTCCTTATATCAGACTCCTAAAATTGAAGCTGAGCTTAGAGCAAATGAGATAATTTTTCTAGTGCTGCCAAAGGAAGAATATGATGAGTCTTCTCTTGAGATCTCAGAAATTTCCTGGGTACACATAAGCCACGTGCCAGTCTTTTTGCTATAGAAAAGAGCATATGTAGCTTCTACTTTTTTTTTTTTTCAATCCTATTTTGGCCAGTCTACGTTTTACAGTCAAAAGAATCTGCAAGAGGTAGTCTATGAACTTGTTTATGTAAGTAAATCTGAGGTAATTTGCATTTCAGGTATTTGTGTGCAGCTCCTATTGATGCTAATCAGATTTGCGCACATAAATTTCATCACATCAGAAAGGGAATGCATCCTTTGCTATAATTCACATTCTCCCTTTCATTTGGGATCTTTTTATATTCAGCCATTTATAATTTATTCTCCCAAACTGGCTTTGAATCTCAACAATGGTAACTTGAAGAATTACATTAATCTGTTTGAGGTGAATTAAGCTCTTTTTTCCTTCCTCACTGTTGGTCCATGAGTCAAATTCCTTGATAAGCCACCGTTTCTTGCTCTGACTGGTAATAGCACTAATATTTTTTGTCACTTGTAAGATTTCTGGAGCATATATTTTTTAATTCAGTCCAGTGGTCTCCTTTTAAAGAACTGCTAATTATTTAGCATTTTTCCCTCCCAGAGACAGAGGCATAGGATTTTTTAAATTGTTACTGTTGTTAAATACCAAATGGCTTATGTGAAATTTATTCATTGCTCTTTCCTGTGTGTTCTTATTTCTTAAGTGGGAATGTGATCAGAAGTTGCTTGGGATCACTCATTTGAGCAAGGATTGCTTTAGGACCATTGGATATGAATATTGGTCTGTGGACATTCACTTCCTGTAGGAAATGGTAGGAAATGAATGAACCTGAAGAAAGCCCAGCAGCTTTCAAACTCCAGCTTTTTCCAGAATTTACCCCACTTTGGGTGCTGGCAGAGGGTGCAAGTAAAACCACAAGAAGAATTAACCATGGGGAAAAAGGCCTCCTTTATCTTGGTTCATCGATAGTTCCTAAAGAAGTAAATCTAAAGTGCATTTTAAGTGGGTGTCAGAAATTATTGCTTTGGGGTTTTTCCAAGTACACTTTTCCCTCCAAAAATATATATTTATAGCTAGGAGGACTTCTGTAGTTTTGTGTAGGCTTATAACTTTTGAGGTACTGAACAAATGTAACACATCTATTATAAAAGTATTCAAATCATTCCCAAGCATTCCTGTTGAATGTAATACAGTGTATATGAAACTTGACTATTTTCAATGGGCTTCTGCTCCTAATATCAATCCTTCAGGAGGATGTGTTCTGTTTAACCAGGTAAAACTACTCACTCCTGCTCTGTTTTCAATTGTAGGATAGAAGAAAGCAGAACAAAAAGCACAGCAATTAGTAACATCCCTGTGAAAACGTGAACTGTCATCTTTTCAGTTTTAATATTGCAGCTGGCAGGGAAATCGGGGAGGCGTGGGACGGTTGACGTGGGGTATGATCCCAACAGCTCATCCAGTTTAGCAAGAACCAGCCTCTATGGCCATTACGCTCAATTTCTCATTGCCACCTTTTTAACGGCCTGTATTCTGAAGAAAACTGAATTCTATAATTGAGCATATAAATATGATATTATTTCATATTCATGTTTTCTTGATGTTTTGACAGAAAGATAATTTTAATTATGCAGGTTGGTATTTGTTAGCCTTTCAAGGGCATTCCTTGGGTGTTAAGCCTCATTGTTTTTCCTGCTGCTGGTTTTTTGTTTTGTTTTGTTTTTGAAGGAAAAGCTGAAGGACTGCATGCTGAAGGACTTATTTTGCACTAATAGTTACATTTCTCCTGTACACCAGAAGGTACATGCCCACAGAATTGTTCTTATATTAGATGAATAAGAAAGCACAAAACTACATTTTTCACAAAAGAACATGGTGATAAAGGGTCTAGTAGATTTTTTTTCTGTTATAGATAAGGCGTGAAACCTTAGAGTAGTTTTGTCTAGTTTTAAGGCTTTCGGATGTTTGCTTATCTCAAAGAACTAACCCTCTAGGAGCAGAACAGGAGCAAAACAGAAGCCAAGGCCACAAAACTCACCAAAACCAGACCTGAGGCCTGGATGAGCTTCAGGGATGATCTGAGCTTGCATAAGATAGCAGGGGTGAAAAGTTTGCAATGAGGAAGACTACTAATTTCATCACTGACACACCTAACAACCACTACCTAGAAGTACAGCACAGATGCAGAGGGACAGACAACTAATTCTAATATGAAGCAGGGATAGCTACTGAATATGTATAGGTATATTATGTAATCTTATGAATATGTAATGTTTAGGGCATATAACCACAGAAAATGACTGTGCTCGGTGCGCACACCTTTAGGAGCGATCCTGTGTGCGTCCAGCTCCTTTATAACCCTCTAAGGTTGTGAAGCTGTTTTTCCGCTCGTCAATGGGGTGAGCCAGGTTCTTATCATCATGCACTTGACAGAAATGTCTGGACTTGGGTAAAATGCCTGTAAACTACTCTCTGATGAGAAAAACCATGATTTGCATCTGTTTTGAGAAAGCCACCGTCATGTGAGATAAATGTAACGTGCACGTCTCTTCTGCACCGACTTCCATTCGGTCAGTGCAGAACGGCTGCTTGTCTCCGTAATTGAGACAAATCTTGGTTATTTCAAGGTGCAATATAGTGAAAACAGTGAACTAGTTGATCACCTGCAGTTATTTTTTTAAAGTGGATTTTAAATGTTTCCTGACTTCTTGTTATAGAAAAGAATAACTTTCCTGAGAAACAACTAGCCAGGCAGCCTAGTGATGGATTTCCTCCTCCTTTTCCTGTCATTTCTCCTCTCCACTCAGCCTTGCCAGGGTGTTTGATTCCGTAACAATTGCTATAACTGTTTGGCTGTTTTTTGGTGATTTAGAGGGGTTTGCTGGGTCTCTTAGTTCTTTGTCATTTCTGCTTTTCAGAGCATCCCCCCAACAGGAGCTAGTGCCCTTCCATAACACAGAGGGACCGGCTCTGCGAGGGCTGGCATGATTTTCTGTATTGACTTCAAGGCTCCCAAAGACAGAAGGGCTTTTGCTGTGGCAAGGATCTCTCAAACCTTCTTATGCTCACAGAAACAACCTCATCCACGTGAGCAATACTACATCTAGGTTATCGGCAGGGGTCTGGAGGTTGGTACACCTGGAAACTGTCTTTACGGTTCCGTTTCCTATTTCTGGTAACCCCCAGGAAGGACAAAACTTGAATGCAGGGGAAAGCATCTCTGAGGACTGAGCAAGGTTAGGTACTTGTCGGGGAAAGTAAAAGGATCCCTTTGCTGAAAAGGAAGGCAGAAGTGACAAAGAGGAATGCAGAGGCAAAGGGCACTGTAAATAACGGTTACACGTTAAATATCAGGTCTGGGAAAGAGTAGCCTCGCTGGTTTGTAGCATGCCCGTTCTGGACCAGAAGGGATGAATCAAGCTTTCAGATAAAATACTGAGCTTTCTTCTTTAACAAAACTTTAGCAATACGTAGATCACTGACAAAGTTCTGAGCCCTAGTTTAATGGTTGTCGAGTCTGTCTTTCATACACGTGTGGCTACGCCGTTTTCATACGGCTGCAGTCAGTTCCTGACTCCTGCCTGGCATCCTAAACCAAGTGAAACGAGAACATCAGCTGGGAGTGAGAATATAAATGTGATTTCATGGCACCGTGATCAAGAAGATACAGGTCTTCATTCGTATAGGTTTGAGAGGAGACAATGTCAGAGGAACAAAAACAAAAATACCCTCAGACTTGTTAGCACAGCAACATGTCACCTCCACCTGACGTGGGAACTACTGTTCCATGCACCAAACCGCACCTCTTGATTACTGCGGACAGGCTGTGTCTGTGGAAAACCCCTTCTGTGTTCTTGGATTTTATTCGCCCTCTAAAAATAAAAACCTCTGGTTTTGTTTTCACTACAGAGATGATTATTAGATTTGAAAACTTTCTCTGTGAACAAAAATTATGCCTTCACAACTCATTTTAGTACTAGTTATGTCAGGGTTTTTTCAAGTGTATGACTTAAACACTCATAAAGTATTGAAAAGTATACTTGGGCTATTACAGGATCCTTCAAAAATCTTTTTAGAACACAACCTTATTTTAAAATACTGCTTTAGTAATGAGAATTCTCAATTTCTTTTTAAATTATTGACATTCTTTTAGAGGCACTGAAACTCTCAGCATTCTGAACTCAGCATCTTAGGCTCAAATGCAGCACAGATCAATATTCAGCAGACATTGCTACATTCGCAGCTGCTGAATATTTCCCTAGTGCAGGTGATGTTAAAGTCTTCCTTGGTACCAGGAGAAAGGCAAGCGCCATCGGCAGCAGAGAAAATACCTCGAGTGCTGGTGTTGGTTTGAGCCTACCTTGCTGGAGCAGGTTTCCAGTACGCAGAGGTCCCATGCGTTGGCCAAGGGGCTGCCTTTTTTGCCAGCCTAATGGATTTGCTGGATCAGGACTCGGTAGCATTTGGTTTTGGTCATATTCATTTCAGTGGGAATATTGGAGGATCCAAATCTCAAGGGTTGTTAAGCAGCTACTTTTCAATCATGCTAAATTCAAATAAAAATTGGTTTTTATCAGTCCTGGGCAATCAGGACTCAGAGTGTACCAGCTTTCTAATCTGAAGATGAAACAAGCACTCCAGATTATTCAGAAACAATACAGACTCCTATTGTTTAATACACTGATAAAAATGTGTTTAAAAAATAAATTATCTACTAGCTGCTGAAATTGCTTGAAATTCCATTAAACACTAATGAGAGAAGGCATCACGGACAAATGAATAAACACCCTACGCACTAACCTAGAAAATACGAGCCTGAAACCTTTGATGCTAAACTGATTAAAATGAGAAACATATTTCATGTGAAAACCTCTCAGCATATTTCAGTGTATTAATTGAGGCATAATGAAAATGAAAGATATGGCACAGAAAAGGAAAGATGCATGTACATTATAAAGTAGACTATAGTCCTGTAAAAGTCATATGCAAATGAAGCCTTCATTTCATGCATATGAGCAATTCCATAGCAGTAGAAAGAGGCTAGGAAAAAAGTTAAATACATTCAGATTCTAGTGCATTTTTTTGGTGAAATCAAAGAGAGGTTTGGGATTTTTTCCAGTGAATTTATGTATGTGTTCTAAGATTATAAATTCTTTATGTAGATGTGAAAAACCACCAAATCCTTTATCTCACGTTGGTTCTGAGGTGCATTGGTAAAAAAACTTGCGCTGAGGATGAGGGGAAGGTTGAAGGGAAACAATGTTGGATTGAAAAGACATTTCATTCATTATACTTTGCTTAGATAAGCATAAATTAGGAAAGAAAGAAAAGAAAACTAGTCGTAGTAAAGAGAAAGGAAGATGCTGGTACATCTATCCGAGGCATTATGTGCATTCAATACTTTGCCATTCAGTGAAAAGAGGTTGCCATAACAACCATCATACCTCGTGGTAGCTGGAGATGACGGAGATATAACATGCCCCCTAAAGAAATTCAGCGCCAGCTTGTTGCACAGCACAAAAAAATCATTCTGTGCTTGAGGGGTCCCAGCCTGGATCGTGACTTTGAATCCTCATGCAGAGAGGAGCCCTGGGCACAGGTATTTCTTCGTCAAAGAGGGGACGAAGTGAAATGCCTGCATTGGTGGCTCTTGAAGAACATAGCTGGGGAACAGGGAAAGCTGGCAGGCCAGGAAGGGTTATCTTTTCCTATCTGGCTCCAAAATAAGTATCTTCTGCTTCTGTGACATCTTTGGTGCAGCTGTGGTTGGAGAATCATGGTTGGTCTGGTCTACTTGGAGTCAGAGCTCCCTCCCAGGCACTTCTCTTCATCTCCCTCATTTCAGTTTGGCTTTTCCAGCAGGGAGCTCCCTGCCTCCCCTTGAGCACGTCTGCAAAACCTTATTCAGGCAAGAGCCTTCTGTGAAATTTCTCGTGTGTGTACAATGATCTTAGGCATGGGTTCTTCTGCAGTAGCAGCACTGTACCGTTTAGAAGTGGTCTTTGACATTCATATGTCTATTCATCAAATGTCTGTCACCTGAAAAAAGAACTGCTTTGTGTTGCCCTTCAGCCAATCAGACATATGTGTCGAGATAGTGTATGATTTAGTATTGTCATACCCTACAAGTAAGGGTGTCATCGGATCATGATACAGAGCACGTGAAGTCTGATTGAAAATCTTCTCTGCCTCCAGTTGTCATTATCTGAGGTGACAATCCTGCTGCCCCAGAGCCAACAAGCTGTATGGGCAGACTGTTTGGACCATGTGTGTACCTTCCCCTAGTTGTATAGGACTGGTTTCTTTTGGAAGTCCCTTGCAACCCAACTGTTTTATGATTCTGTCATTCTGTGAAGGCTACTGCATCTTTGTTTATCATTTCTGTGTTGTTCTTGATGGTTTTTGTGGCTCTGTTCTTGATTTGATGAAACCAGAAGCATAGAAATGCCATGAGACCAGGGTTTATTTAGTATGCAAACCTTTATTTGAAACCCAAACTGTATTATAGCTGCCTTTTTTTTCCTTTTTTTTTTTTTTTTTTATTGATTCATCCTGGTTTGTGCCACAAAACTGAAACTAGAGCTGAGCCTAAACCCCTTATTCAGGCACTGATTATTAAAAGCAGCGCTAAGTAAGTACACAAAGGTTTGGTCCTTAACGATACTGTGGTTTGCTTGCCACAGTAATGCAGTAAAACCCCACAGTGTGGAACTGACATAGTGTCTCAGAGCATATAACCACCAACATTGCGGGACTCTCTGAAACAAACGGTAATACATTTTTCTTACATCTTTCTCATTAACTTTTTAAAGCCTCTGCTGGCTTTGTGGGCTTATTGCAGTGAGTTTGAAATGATGTATGAAATAACAAAGGAAAGGCAGGTTGTGCTCCACAGTCAGTACTGCGTGGTGTTGGGTGATGTTATAGTGAGCTCATAAAAAGCCAGACAGGTCTGAGCTTTATGAGAAAGAGAAAGAAAACTTCACTGCAAATATCTTACTGGTGCTCCTTCACCCAGGGAAACTGGCCGTGATTAGGGACTGCCCCAATGCTCCGTCTTTGCTGTGTTTTTCCTGCTTCTTTCAGCTGATGAATTCAGCAAAGGTGGGACTTTCTGAAGCTCCTGCCTGTCCTAGGAGGTAGTATCCATTCTGAATTGATACCCCATAGAGTAGAACTTAAATCGTGACTCCTGCATGACTGCCCAAGTTACATGGGGTAAGAGTGAAACATTGCTTGGCGGTGAGAGCCCCGTTCCAAGGGTGGCTTTTGGTTTTTGTCCAGTGACTTATCATACACAAGCTCTAGTTGAGGTCAACATTTATTTTTAGTTGATGAGCTCAAGACTGATTTTGCTTTTGTTTTGACTTTTATTACTCTTCCATTCATTGCCCACACATGAAGGAGAATAAAAGGACAGCGTTTCTTTCACTGTTTGTTCTTCTCTGTTGGATTGAAGGACCTTTGAGAGACTAGGAACACTTTTTTCCAGCTCTTAACATGATTAGTCCTGCATTTTGCTTTGCACTGTAATACAAATAATAGTATTATCTATACATGGCAAATAAAGTTTTACGTGGGAGTGAGGATCATTTTAAATATCATTCTGAAGAGACAGTTGCAACCATTTAAAAAAAAAATATATAAAAGGTACAAAGAAGATATTATATATATAAAAGGTACAAAGAAGATATAAAAAGGTACAATAGAAAATGAAGGAAAAGAGAGAATATTCTGTATACCTTTGCTTGTCTAATCCATTTCTGTCTGGATCTTATTGATCTATGATGTCGATATCATGGTTCAGACTCTGTCTGAATTTTAATCGGTCTCATTCACATGTTTTGGTCATGTTCTTTGAGAAATGTTGATTGAATTTGGTTTGATGTGGGAGATGGCAAAGCAGAGCACTGGTAACAGTGAAAAGTTCAACCAAAATCTGTTTACTCCAAAAGTAATGGGCAAGCCTCAGCCTCCCAGCTATGCTAGTGCAAGTAGCTTTGATGGATGTTACAGCACTGATTCTATTTTCAAGCTTTATTTGCAGCAAGATAACCCAATTGAATTAATAATAAGCTAGAGTGGATAATGCACACGCGTGTGGAAGCCACTCTTCTTGTGCCCCCTCCCCTGCCCACATGTGAGAGACTGAAGAGCACGCAGTAACAGCATTAGCAGATACGCTGATTGCCTTAGTGCTAAAGATACTTGGTCCAACATGACCCAGGGGGTCTGCAAAATTGGGAGGTAGAAAGGAAATTGTGGAGTTTGGGTTAGAAATGTGGAAGTGTGGTATGAGAGGAGCCTATCCAGCTGTGTAGACACGAGTTCTTGTCATTTCTCATTAAATGTATCCTACAAGTCAGTATGAATCATCAAACAGGAGTGTCTTTTATTCTGGTTCCAGATAGCTGGCATCAAAATTTACATTTTTAATGGGAGAAAATAATTGTGAATAATCCTTTCTAATTCAATTTGAGTTTTAAGTAACTGTTCTCTCTAACGGTATTTGCTATATAACAAAATGTGATGGAAGCTTGTAAAATAAAAAGAAGATGAAGTGAGTATAAGCTTTGGAGAAGCCTGATGATCTCCAAATAATTTTGCATAATAACTTGAAATAGTCAAACATGCAGGTTTTATGCCCATTTACACAAATTAAGTCTGCAATCCATTCAGTCACAAGCAGGCTCCAAACAAAGTCTTACAAAGTCTAACATGATTGCCTCCTGGTTCCTTTCATTAGCTATCAGCAGGTTGTTACAGCTAGGTTAGGAAAAAGTGATGACCTTATTCTTCTATTCTATTCTGTAATGCCTTTTCTACTGCATGTATGTGGTACTTAAGTCAGGTTAGCATAATTTTTAAATTTTAATTATAATTGCAGTAGGTGAAAGCAGTCTGTCAGAAGTAGTACGATCTGTGTGTACTTATTTTGTGAGGGGCTGAATTTTTTCAGGAGACTGAAAAATTCTAATAGACTAAAAATTCACTAAATCGCCCGAGATTGGAGGCACTAAGGGCTGCTGGATGCAGGCTGTATCTGCCTGGTCTCCATCCACAGAACAATTTACCATTTTACCTTTACCATTATCACCTGCTTTTCTGCACTTTGCTTGTTGGCTTATTGATCAATAGATCTATGAGATTTGGCAATCTCTTTTTGGATCTCACTTTTAAAAGTGAGATCTGGGGAGACAAGGTTTTCTCTTCAATCTCTGACAATAATAGCACCATCTTTCCATTTGTACCTAACCTTTATTGCTAAATCCACACGTGTCTTCCAGATGCTTTCCTGTTAGCGATATGATCCAAGAACCTGGAAAGTCAGAAAGAGGGTTTTTTTTCCTAGCTACTAGGCCTTGGAGTAGGTCTCTGGAGGGTAATTTCTTCAGATGCTTCTTGAGAGGTGCTTCATACCCTGAATGCATTACACCCTTGCGCTGTTATCTGTCCTTAGGCTGCCTATTAATTTTTAGAAAGAGTTTTAAGTTGTTGGTTATTGGCCTATAAAGCTCTTAGAGGTTTGGGAGCTGTCTGAGGCTCCCTCTAAGTGAACGTGCTGGACTGATGCTCAGCAGTAAAGCGTGAGAATGAGTGGTGTTTTCCAGGAGAGGTGCTCAAGATTCAAATTCCCAATAGTGTCCACATGTTAGGGCTCCAGTTGGGGCAAAAGAGCCTCAGCTTCTTCAATGTGTCAAACACAGTCCAAGGGGAATTTATACTTAATCGAGGTTTTAGAAAGCATGGTGGCTGAGAAGTGCTTGTTATAGAGTAGTAGGGAGCTTAGCCAATTCAGAGCGTATTTCCATTTTATTGTGCTTGGATTCAGAACATGCTGAGCTCATCTTAATACCGGTGTAATGTTTTATCTCATCCTGCATTAAGTGGACATGCGGAAACGAGTACGTGGAGGTGGACAGATTCCTCTTAATAAAAAGTAGCTCCTTTGTGTGTGTTTGGTAGGCGGGGATTTTCTTCTAATGGTTTCTCACAGAAAGAATAATAAATTTCCCATCTTGATCAAGGTGTGAAAATCTTTGTATTGATTCACTTGACAAATGTAGGCTGATTTCCTAGCAATTCGCAGCCATGATCATTTCTAGTGTATTGCCATGCCTGTACATTTAAGTTGTGAACTTGCATAATAAAATGCAGTTTAAATCTCGATGTTCCTGCCAAATCTAGTTAAGCTTGGGGAAGATTTGCTGACACATCTCAACAACAGGCTCTCAGGAACGTGTCCCAGTAAATCCTCCTCTGTTGTTTGTTTGGCCAATGATGCTGTTTGTAAATGGGATGCTACTTTTTGCTGTCTTGTGATTGCTCTTCAAACCATGATACGTTTGCTGTCTTCAAGCAGCCTGGGGAGTATTTTATGAGGCAAGATGGATCTCTCCAACATTAAAGTCACAAATCTGTAAGGAGGGCAAATACTCTGTCGCTAGGATGCCAATTCCCTTTTATGATTCCCTCAGTAATTACTGAGTAATATTTATTACGGAGGTGTACTAGGGAATAAGTAGATTTTTTGTAGATGGGGACCAAAGTGAAGCTAAGGTGTTTGCTAATGGTGAGATCTGCGTAGTGAGTTCATGAACATTCCTGATGTAGGACAAATTAAGCAGAGAAGGATTTTAAAAGCCATCATATTAAAAAAAAAAAAAAAAAAAGAAAAAAAGNAAAAGCATTTGCAACTGATGCTAATTTGAGATGCAGAGCACAACTTGCTCTCCCTTGCAAAATTGGCTTTTGCTTCCCTGCTGCTCCGCATGCGTTTCCTCTGGCGTGAGGAAATTGCATTAAATGGGCTGATTTCCCATCGAACTGCTTTGACCTGGTAGGACAGTTGATACTGAAAACATGTGCATAGGTTATAAACTCTTTAGAGTTTGGATATGATGCCTTTGTGTAAGTCAATCCTAGCACAGTGGGACTCTTTTCTCTGACTTAAACTTCCAGGCACCAACAAAACCAACAATAATGCCTTCTATTTTACTGGCATAGGAAATTTTTAAGGTAGAAGAGACCATTAGGTTATCCACTAAATGCACAGTGCTGTCATTGTCCTCCAGAGACCTGCCAAGATGAGGATGATAGTGCCGGTTTGGGGATGGAAGAATCAAACTCAGGTCACACCATTACAGGCCTAGGTGCAATAAACACCTTTTCTGAGGGATAAAATCCTTCCTGTGTAGTTATATTTGCCCATTGCTTCTGACTTTAGCTGGGATTTCTAGGTCTTATGATGATGCTGGTGTTATTAAAACTGGTTACAATCCTTAGAAATGTGTGCTGTGGAAGTAAGCAAAAGCTGACTGTATCTACCCATCATTCGTAATTTTTCTTGCCAAAGGAAACGGTACAGTGAAAATGCAGAGTGTACATATGTGCAAACGTGCATATCCTTTCTATATATAAACTCATATGGTTTATATATATGAATTTTACATTTTTAGTCTCCTCATGCATGAATAAATGAGCATATCTATATATACACACACATTCATGGGCATGCTATGCTTTTTTCCTTTTCTGAAATTCTAGCAGCGTGAATGCTTTTTTTAAAAATGAAGTTAAGACCTTGGGCAAAACCAATAAAGGCAGTTTAATCGGAAAATAAATGACTAGACTCTTATGCCTAAATGTAGAATATCACAATTTCTCATTTTTGTTATTGAACAGTATAAGGTTTGGAGTGACAGCTGAAAATTTCAGCCTTTGCTCGGAACTTCCTGGCAAGTCTCAAGCCATTCATATATTTTCCACTCTTTAATTATATTTAATGTTTTAGGACTTGCTAAATTAAATGGATATGGTAAGATTTTAAAATTCACTGATGCTATTTCATTTTAGTAAACGCAGGGATGGAATAATGCCCTAAGCCTCAGCCTACATACTAGTACTTTACTCTGAATATCCACGTCTATAAAGACGGCAGTCTCATTCCCCTCCTACAATACATTAATATTTTATGGAGCAGAACAACACAGAGTCAATAGACAATTTGATATTATGATCGTAGTCACATAAAGCCCAGTACTTGGTGTGCTTTTCATCTCCAAATCCTCAAAAGCCTCCTGCCTGAATGATTCAGGTTCGATCTTGCGGCTGCATCCTCATGGTCTCCGGACGTTTGCCTATCTTCCAGAGTGCCATTCTGCAGAGCAGTGGGGCAAGCATGTTGGGCTACCTACAAGCCACCCTGTGTGCTCAGGTGCACGTGGTCCCATCTGCACGAGCAGATACGTTACAGCCAGGTATGAAGGTCTGTGCCAGCAGCCACCAGCAGTGCTTGGTGTAGTGTAGTGGCTGCGAAGATGAAAGGGAAGAACTTGCTTATCAGGGCTAATAATATTAACATGGGATCAACATTGGACTACGTGGATATATTTATGAACATAATTAACAATGCTTAATTAAGAACACTTAAGGAGAGGAAGTATTACTCTGAGCTTTGAAGTGGCAGGTGGTTTGCAGAATGAACTTGAGAATTTGTATCAACAGGGCTGGAAATGAGTTGGGCTCTGCAGTGCGCTGTGTAATTGCTACAGGTGTCAAGGTGGCGTGACAAGTCAGTCATTCCCTCTCCTCCTCTGACACTTCCAAGGAGTCTGCAAGTTGTGATGGTGAGAAAGGTAGATTCTTCCCTTTTCCAGCTTGAAAGTAAAACTGTGCTGAAGCAGAGGCCCAGCCAGTGCCATGGCTCTGCTTAACCTCCAGTTAATGCCTGTTTGGGGAAATCGAGCAGGGCATAGGCTGGCTGCTAGTCCTTCTCACCAAGATGAAATTTCAGCCAAAGTGTTTAACTTCAGTCCCTATTTATCTGATCAATAATACGGAATAACCTAAGAGCTATACTTGGGCCAGAGCAGGGGTTTCCGTATCTCAGGTATTCAGCCTCTGACAAAGGACCAGTAGCAGATGCTTTGGAAAGAAATATAGGATTTGTTTAGGCAGAGAGAGCACCCCATGGTATATACCCTCACAGCTTTCTTCCATGGCACAATGTTCTGTTCAGATGAATTTGGATTTTTCAGTAATGTATTTTTAGCTATTGAACACGGAAATGACATGGAGAAATGAAAGGTGTTTGCTGTGCTCAGAGAAGGATGCTTACTGCAGGCAGCATTAGGGAGCTCAATTTCCCTGCTCCCCCTTTCATCCTGGCTTTCTGCCTACGGCACACAGCTTAGTAAGATGTCACAAAGACAGCAGCCCTTCTCTTTTGCAAAACAATCCACAGTTGCTGCTTTCAATTTGATATTTGTTTTGCTTTGGTGTTTTCCTCCAATGTTGCTGCTCCACCACTGTTGGAGGCTTCTTTTCTTCAGGGCTGCAGCATGTCTTAACATTTTGGCCTCGGTTGTGGCATGTGTGTGCTGTGATTGATTGTGTTCATTACGAAGGTTGACTGTTGTTTGTTTCACTATCAATAGATAAGTTAGCAAACAAGATAAGTGAAGACCAGCAGACTTGCTATAGTAATTACTGCAGGTTCAGATAAAGCATGTAGCATTGGAGCCTCACCATAATGAATCCTTGTTGATATGAAACAGGAGATTCATTATGTATTAGATGTTGAAATCTTTCCACAGCCAAATGGGAAGAATCACTAAAGAGGAAAACACCTGATTCTTTAGGGCAGCATGTGTAGCACTTCAACTAATGAGAGCGTAGTTAGTGCATGGCATCAACCCTTAGCTGAAGCACTTCCATGTCCCTGCAGCCACAACAAGTGTCTCACAAAATTGGATCAATTTTGATGAAATCTTCTTCTCGGAAAAGACAGAAGCAGCAAAATTTATTTCACTCCAGCACCAAGTCTTTGGGCAGTGTTTCTTACATCTTTCCATTTTGAAATGTCTTCCTCTTTTACTTAAAATGCATTAAAGTCCTTGAAATTAAAACAAAGTGTTTTCCAGGCACCTTTAACGTCCTTCACATTATGCCTCAATTTTTTTCCCTGAGCCTGGCTCAGCATCCCTTATGCTTCTTTCTTCATCTCAAGCTGTTTCTTTCCACCGACTCCCTTGTCCCCTCCTGCTGAACTGGAAAGAGCGATTGCAGAGGAAGCGCTGCTGATCCCAGCATGCTCAGAAAATGTCTTTGCCAACCTAACAGCTTTGGATTTAGCTGTGCTAACCAAGCACGCTCGTAGTCTTAGGTCAGCCAAATGGGAACGAGGGTTTGGTTTGCAGGCAGCAAAAAAGGCAGCAAAAGGCATATCCTCACCAGGAGAGTGACTCCTCTGATTAGTTGCAAAGCTCTTTTCTCAAACACGATGGCTACTTTTTTTTTTTTTATTTACTTACTTTTATATGGTTTAAATTTTGATATTCCCTTCTTCCTGTAAAAAAATGATCTTAAGCTGTAGTAGAGGGCATAATTTCTATGGCAATTTCAAAATTATGTATCATCAAATGCCATGTCATGTCCCTCATAATAGTCATTAGCAATTATGTCACATTGAATCACAGAAAACAGTGAATTTGGTACTAATAGAGCAGAACAAAGTCTCTTCTGGCTCATGAGTCTTGTTCTTCAATCTCTACAACTGGACGTTGCAGTTTAGCACTGGCAGGGAACCTTGTTTCCCTGTAGCCGTGTGCTTGCTTTTAGTTCTAAGACAACACCAATTCTAGAGAACATTCTGCCACTAATAGGCGTGCCAATGTGGTAATTTATGCAGGACAAGCATTTTTATCTATCGAGGCCAGCACTCCTCTACCTTGTGTTCACAGTGCTTGTAAAATCAAGACAGCAAAAGCCCTGGTGTGCAGCCACATGTAACCCTTACCCAGCCTAGCATGGCTTGGCTGCTGCAGGAAAAACTGCTATAGCACGAAGTAGAGAAAGAGGTGCCAAATCTCATAGGCTTGAGATTTTTCTAGAGCAATGATTATGTACTCATATTGGCAAGAACTAGCTTGGGGAACAGATGTATTTGTCGTATCAGCACTCCCTCATTGCCAACTCGTGGAATACTTTTTCAGATGCCAAGAAAATAAATATGAACTGTCGGCCAGAGTATTCAGGTAAAAGCTTAGCTGACACTCTTCGGTGCTACAGTGACATCAGGAAAGGAAGAATCATGTTGAAAGGAAATTCTTAGAATGGCTCAGAAATGGGAACAGGAAGGAGAGTGAAGCATCAGCAGAGAATGGTCATTTCTTAGGAGAAGTGTTACATGACAGAAAGAAGGAACGAGCAATAAGAAAGACTAGAAAACCAGATTCCCACATCCATGCTCATCATGTCATAATCATGGGGGAAAAAATGAAACTCTTGTGTTAAAAGTCTCACCAGTCATTTGATTAATAAGGGCACAAAATACAAATATTATCTCAATCTAAATACCACCTCAGAGAGAGGGAAACATTTCTTTTTAGTTTTAAATGTCCAGTGATCTCACCAGATGTTGGCGTGAATTATTCTTGTCTCAGTTTTCACAGCTGGACTCGTAACTGGACCGAAGTTTTAAAGTTTGTGGGTGCCTTTAATTACACTTGGTAAACACTGTCTGACAAGTGTGGTCTGTTAAGTGATGAGACTGATTTTGTGTACACACTCTGCCTACAGGCCAGGGCTCTAACGATGTTTAATTATTATATAGAGGGAAAATAAATGCCACCTATTCTAGTAACAGTTTGTTACCAGCAAGCTTTAACTGACATTGGATATCAATCTGGCTGCATGGGAGTTTGTCTCCTTGTGAGACAAACCTCATTTATGTTGTTAAGTGGATGATCCATTAAGCAACAGATGTTGTCCTACAAGTCTGTTAATTCTTCTCACAGAAAAGTGGTCAGTTGAGCTGGTCAGTAATTTCTCTTGAGAATTGTGTAAGGTAAACCTAGTTGAAATTGGGATAAACCCTCTATCCCTTTAATTTGTTTGGATTTTCTAAGAATTTTCTCATATATTGAACTACTGTGAAGTTAGACGTTTTGTAGAGCTAATGATGTATCTACTATTTTAAATAATAGTGTGGCCACCTTCTAGCCACATTATTTATTATGAACTTGGCTTCCTATTTACTGAGTTTTTAGAGAACCTCTATATGCCATGGAGTATTCTCTTTGAAAAGCCAGCATGAAAAAGAGGAATTCTAATTTTAGACCCTCCAAATTGGTAACATGCCCTCAAAACAGTAGTAATTGATTGGCGTGTATCTTTAATGTAGTATAATACACATTATGTTCTTCAAAGAGCTGCTTAGCCTACTTTCTGGCAATGTTGCTGCTGTGTTATTTCTATAGCTATTTCTCTTTCTTTGTGTTACTTCTAATGATATCATGTAAAGCTGGTCATTTCACTTTACCTTGAATATAAATTATTTTAAAATGGTGATGATTCTGAATAAGAGTTGAGCTCCATAAAGCATTTTTTTTTTCTTCCCATTAAACCCCAGTCTGCAGCTCTTCTTTGGTTCTTAGGCTGCGTTTTGTGGAGGTAAAAGATAGATGTGAAATTTTGTCAAATGACTTTCAAAACTGAAAAAATTCAATACATTGTCAGAATGACTAATATCTTTACAAATTCAAAAGCACTGTTATGTTGTGACCTTTCTCATCTTGTTAACTAGTTTCTCCAAAGTGTTCTGACCTTAATAGAATGTATTTACTAAAATGTTTCTTCTAAACTGTCAAACTACTGCTGTACTCAGTTCTGTCTTAATGGGCCCTGCAACATCAGCCAGCACCTTTTTTAATACCGTCATTACAGTGTTACTGCACAAGCATCTTCAGCTTCTTTACTGTCGTTTCCTATCGTCTTTCTGCATTGTATCGTTATTATATTGTTCCTCGTTAAGATCCTGTGCTACTTCTGAAAGAACTTTCTTTGTTCTGTCTTTATTTTTATGAAAGTGGCTCATAAATGTCATGTTTGTCTTTCAGCAAACCGATCTGCACTCACATCTGCCTTTTTGCTGTTTAGAAATGGGAGAAGTTGTGCAATTGATACAGATTTTTCATTTCCTGATTCCTTCTAATTAAAAATTAAATAAGTAAACAAAAATCAGAATCTGCCTTAAGATTAATTCTGGTTTTGCTTCTGTTGGTTTTACTGCAGTGTCATTTAGTTGATGTTGGCAGAGTTATTTCTGGTTCATACGAGTGTACATTCATAATCAGAACCACACTTTGAGGCCTCAATCCAGCTAAGCATTTAATTCCCTTATTCTTCATAACAAGTTTATGCAAATAGTTTCTTGGTTGGCTGGTTGATTTTGTTAACGAACATGGTGCAGGTCCTGCGTGTTAATAGCCGGCTGTTTGCTGCAGGATAGCTTCAAACTTCATTGTTAGGAATGAATCTGGGTTGCAATAGTGACCTGGAAAAGCAATAGCCACGAACCGTGGTACCTTGGTAGCTGTCGTGAAGCTGATGAGTTTTGCCAAAACTGAGAAGAGAGAGATAGAAAGACACTGACGTGTTTAAGCATGTGGTTGCTGACCCTGATCAGAGGCGCAGGAGAAGATTCAGAAATGCATGATGCTCCAGACATAGAGTTAAGGGAAATTCTGGAAAGATTTTGAACAAGAAGGTAAAAAAATACTGTCTATGCTTTTCTTGCAGCAACTTTTCAATTTATATTTGACTTTCTGTAAAATTATCCACATTTTTATATGATTTTTTCCCCTAAAAAGCAACATGCACATTTTCTGCAGGCTTCTAATAACACAATCAAAGGTGTCTATAAAATGAACAAATATTAAAGTGAGACAGATAGGAGCATCTATTCTTAGAAATTATCTATTTCCAATTTGCTTATTCATTTTGTTGCTTTTTTAGCAGGTCTGGTTCTTTAAGTCAGTTTGCTTAAAAATGGGCAGAGGGTAGAAGTAAGTGACAGTATGAGAATAATTGTTTCCTACTTACATGTTAAATAACGGCTAATTTAATGTAATACAAAAAGTTAAGTAATAAGAAACTTATTCCAATCAGGCTGCAATAGAGGGGGGTTTTCTGTTCAAAGGAAGGTTAAGACGTGAAGTAATTTTGGCACCAAAGATGGATGAACCAATGACTGTGAAAAAAATCCCCAGTAGGATTTCCCACACGTGGTTCCACACCTGAGCCATCCAACCGCATGTGCTGAGCAGCACACCTACACTCGTGCTCACGCAGCCTGGCCAGGCAAATACACCTTCCCCACCCAGTGTATTCAGCACCTTTGCATCAATTTAATCCTAAAATATCTGTTTGGCTCTTGAAATCTTGTCATTAAAATAAGGCCCTTTGGCTTTTTTATTCAGGAAAGCTTTAGTTCAAACTCAGACCATCAGCAATGGGGAAAATTTAGATGGAATAAGAGTTGATATCTCTTTTGAAGTCATGAAACCTTCCTTTAATTAATTTTGTTCCAGCTTCCTGAAAGTCACAGGCTGGAGCTGTTTACTGATAGAAGAGACTGCTGCCCTTCGGAAGTTTTTGTTGCCATGATCCGTTGCAGTGAGCTTTAAGCTTTTTGCTTCTGCTCTTATGCTGGAAGCAGGATGGTTAGAAAGCACGACAGTGAGCTGGTGAGATCCTTAAAGAATTCCTGCCCCTGGCCAGCCCTCAGAGCTTCACCTTCCTGTGCAGTACCTGAACACAGTGACAATTAGGGGCAGATTTTGAGGGAAAGCAGTAGCTCATTCCTGTTGAGGAGAAAATAGTTCCTTCCTGTACTTCTGTATGAGGACAAAAGTGACCCTTAGCAACTGTTAATTTTTTTTTTTAAATAAATAATCAACACCAAAGCTTCAGCTTCACCTCCAATGAAGCCAAGCTACTTTTCTACCAGGAGCCTTCCCTATGCTCTCTAATAAGCACTTTCTCTGTTCCAGAAGGAATGTGCATGTTCCCTCTCCCACTGCTCTCCTCTGACTTTCTCCCAGCATAAACACAGAGCATTGAGTATCTTATTCCGATGGTGAATAAAAATATGAATATTGCATCGAGTGCCTACCAAATGAGTAACTAATAAAAGAATCTGTGTATGCACACTGAGAGCTCATTTGGCATTTTCCAGGGACTGTTCTAAAGATGCTGCAGTTGCTTCATAAGCACCTGTAATAGGTAAGAGTGAGGAAAAGCAGCAGGAAGGGACAGGAGTGAAGACTCAAAACAGGCTTCAGTTGCAGTTGGCAGTACAGGGAAGCAGTTCAGTGAGATGCTACTCCAGCCTGAAGAAAAAAAACCCACTGAAATTAGACAAGAAAGAATTGTGAAAGATTTTTTTTCAATATCATCTATTAACATCTTCCTGTTTGCTGTGGATAATATCCCTTATTGAGATTTTAATTGAAAGGGATTTCTTTCACTAAAACCGAGCTTTCTGAAGTATTTACTTTTGTTGTGTATTCTGCTTTATTAATCAGCCAAATAAAAAAACAGGGGAAGCATGTCACCCTGCAGGGTCAAATACATATTATGTTATAAAAAGGTTTGTTATAAAAAGGTTAGAAACCTTTTTGTTTCTGATTGTCAGTTATTTGGAAACTATATGTAGTACCTCTAGAAATAAAGGGGATGATTACATTTTATAGGCAAGAAGGGATTAATAAAACTCATAATGCTCAAAGAAACAGCTGTTTCTCTGTTCTATAATGCTTCTAAACCCTCATCTAATGCTGAGTGAGTCAGCTGGGAGACGCCACTAGTGTTAAAAAAGAATTAAATGGAAAAGTAGTGGTTATTATTTGAAAACAATTATTCTCTAATTGTGCTTAGAGGGGGGGGAAAGAAGAAAGAAAACTGCTGTTAAAATAATTTATAATTGGAACAAAGTATAGAGTAGAAATAAAAGATCTTTTAAAATAAAGACTTCCTAATGCACAAGCAGAAATGAAGTGACAGCAATAATGTTTTTATTAGTCTGTTTTGTAAAGGTTGCGTTATTCACAAGTGGCGCTGGTGCAAGTGAGTGGAGTCAGGCTTCCTCCTGGAGCTGCCAGCGCAGCGAGGTGCAGGGTGGCAGAGGGCTGGGAGGGCAGGGAATTCCAGCCGAGGTCCCAGCTCCACGGTTCCTCTGCTCCATAGCCCTGGAACAAGACGCTGCATCTCCTCAAGCTTCTCCTCACCCGTTTGTCCTCCATGGCATTTTCTTGCTTGGATGGGTGGGTTAAACTGTCGATGGCTGAAAGCAGAGACTCTTTTGATACATACATATATAGTGCGTAGCTTCAAATTCAGCTGTTGAGTATGGTAGAAAATAGTTGCTGGCATTTCTATGCCTTTTATTATTATTATTTTATTTTCTGTTGCCTGGAACGTTCGTATGATTTTGCTGGCTGGCTGTCAGAGGGAGAAAAAAGAATTTGTGTCTCCATTATGCATTTTCCATTAGAAGTGCGTATATTTAATAGTTATGGCTTGCACTGACCTTAAGCCACATGATGTAATCCTTATTCAATTTTTAATAAAGGCAGAATTCCCATCAAGTTTGAGGGTTGTCAGCGCAAAAGAGATGTCAAAATTTACCCCATTAGATTATAAAATATTCTGCCCTGGTGCCTTACATTCTTTCAATAATGTGTTTTAATGGCATCTCTGGAAATGCAGAACTTTGAGTTGGTAAATTAATGGACTTCACTATTAGTCTTTGAAAAGAACTGTGATCCCGTAAATACCTCCAGATTTACAAATGGTACCTTCACAAGTGTATGCAGCGTTCATAACTTGTGTGCTGCATGTCTACTTTCACTCCTTGTCCTTTTTTTTTTTTTTAGTTTTTNTAGATTTTTTTAATTTTGTTTTACATTTCCAACATAGCACTCTGGGGTTTGTTCAAACTAAACAGCCAGATCTAAAGCATGGCAGTAAAGGGGAATAAATCTCTATTCCCAAGTTTTTGAGAGAATTGGCATTCAGAAACTCACAGGTAGCTCTTAAAAGAAACAGAAGGGAGAAAGAAGCCAATAAAGGACACAAACAGTAGTTTCATCACTAGCCTGAGTGTCAGAGGGAACACTGGTAAAGAATTGACTGACTGCTTCATTCTGTCTGTCTTCTAGCTTCTTCCCTTTTTGGTTGCCTGAAAAAACTTGCTAGAAATTATATTCCCTTTATGGATGAAGAACCTGACATGTTGCATAATTGCAGATTGGTTTAAAGGTGTGATAAAGTTATGAGAGTAGTATATTCAGAAAGATACTAGGATTCCCTCTTTTCCCTGGTGTTCACTGTCTCCATCTATTTATCCCTATTTTCTAGACAGTGCTGCAGCTTCTTAAAGCTCACTCCCAGGGAAGTTGAAAATAAATGAAGAAGACCTTCTCGAGGCTGAAGAAAATAATTTGTTAGTCCTTAGGGCTGAAGGGTATAAATTGGAAGGCCTTCGTAGGGCTAAAGAAAATAAATTAAACCTAAAAAGATGCTATTTCAGGGACAAAGATTTATCATTTGGAGGTGTGTGAGGGCTATACGCATATTCTAAAGTTTCATAAAGGAGGCTCTTTTGTTTCTTCTCTGTAAAATCCATTAGGTTCAGAAATACTGAGCCCATTCTGAATTTCAAAGTACCTGCTGTTTCCTTACTCTGTCTTGCTCCTGAAATAAATTACTGTCCCCTCTTTCTGTGAAATTAGGCTGCGATGCTATTTCCTTTGCAGGATATTTTGCATAGAAAAGTAAATTGTGCTATTCCAGCTTTAAGGCCGTGTGGTGGGCAGATGTTCTGATTTATCATTCACACTCTCTAGCACGCTACAGGAACGTTCTGGTGCATATGATTCAGATTTTCCTATGTCACCAGAAAAAACAGAGAATTTATTTAATTTTGTAGTAGTCGTAAATGGCTTCCTGTCAGTCCAATGTATGTGATTTGTCTTGGAGCAGAATATGCTGGAAACCAGTCCGTGTAGCAGACACTTCTGCTTGTGCTCCTGAGCTGGGCAGGCTGGCAGCAGAGAAAGCAGAGATCTGGTGGGATGCAGAGAACTTTGTGTCTAACCTTTCCTGTTATGCTTCTTTCAAACACAGCATAGATTCAGGGGGCTAGAGGGATTGCACAGACCACAGAGGTTTTTGTGTAATCTCTGTCCCATAGCTTTTACATTCCCTGACACTGCTGGAGTAGTAGCAATAGATGTGCTGCTTCTGGCAGAGAGCTTTATTGGCTGATCAGGGATGTTTTGTCACTGATATCCTTCCCATGGTTTGATAGGAAAGAGTTTTCTCAAGAATATTCTGGTTTTACTAAAGAAAAATTAATTTCTACAGTATTTAATTTGTTGATGGGTGCATTTCAGCCTATTTTCTGGCTAAAAAGACCCCAGTGCCCACCCACCTGCCAAATTCTAGAAAATTCTGTAATCCACGAGTTGTTTCACCTAATGAGAGAGAAGGTCATCAGGCTTATGCTGGACTTGCAACGTGTCCCCAGTTCCTTCCTATTCACTCTGGGAAGCTGCATCTTACCCTGTGATATATAGAGGAGCTCCAGCTCTAAGAGGTTGTCCTAACTGCACTAGTATTTCTAACAGTTTCTCCAAAGGAGACGCAAAAGCAAGTTATAAGGTACAAGCCCTGGATCAAACAGTTCAGCATTTACTTTATTTGACCTTCCAGAGTGTGAGCTGTGTTAAATCAACTCTGCAAGACACAGCAGCCCCAAGAACATGCCTGGAGGGAAGTCAGAACTCTGTTTTGCAATTTTGCCTCTGGCTGACAGCTGTAAAAAGTGTTAACTAATGAAGTATTCTAAATGGGTAAATAGGAAAGAAGAAAAAACTAGAAAGCTATAGAAAGCTGCCCATCAAGCTCAGAGTGAATTAAAGCTTTCTAGCTGCAAAATTCAGTTTCTTTTTATATTTTGCCACTGATTCTGTGGTCAGCATATAAACCAGCCTGTGAGTCCAGAGCAGTAGGCAGCAAAATCCTCATTAAGTCCCTCATGCTTGTGTTGTTTTTCATCTGATCTTAAGCTTTTCCTCTCCCACATCGATGCATGCCACCAACTGGAGGGTACTGAATTTAAGATGCTATATTCAAAATTTTACCTCTGTTAATGTACAGATCATGACTTCTTAAACTTAGAGAGGGAAGCCGTATCCATGGAACGAGCCCCAGGTGGTTTCTCCATAGGCTGACTCTGTAATCCAAATAGTGGTTCTCCAACAACTGGGGAGTATCCTGTGCCAAGGCATGACCTCCAGAGCTTGGTTTGTTCTCTCTCTGAGCTTCAGAGACCGGAGCCAAAGGTCCTGTTGGGTTTGTTATTGGGTGACTCTACCTGTCTGTTCCTATTTGAGTAGTCTGTAGAGGCTCAGTGAGCCTCCTGCCTTCAAAGCTCAGTGTCTTCTCTCCTCCTGCCCCCTGAGGGCTGGCTCCTCATCTCTTTCCACTTGAAGGTTATCACGCCAGCTACCCATCACCACCTACTGCAGGAGGTGCCTGCCTCTGTCAGGTTAGTAGGTCATCTGTACTCCTTAGGGGTTCTCATTGCTCAACAGATACTCCCTGAACTGAACCATCAAAGTGAGCTTGCTGCCACAAACATATGATTTAAGGATTCTTCAGTCACCGAAGCAGCCAAGCCAGCAGTTTATAGGGAGCAGCCCTCCCACAGATGGCTGGGACAGGTACCAGAGGCTGGGCTGGGCTCTCACCTCTGGAGCCAGCAGAGCTATGAAACAGCCCGGAAGATCTCGAGCAGAAAAGATGTGAGAAAGAGAAGTGTTTCTGTGACCAGAGAGTGTTTATCTCGCACAAGTGACAGAGGCCTGCAAAGGCTCCCTGAGATTCTGCCTTGGTGCTGAAAGGATCAGAGGCAATAGGAAAAGCCGGAAAAATCTATTTTCCCTCACAATAGCATCCAGAAAAATGGTGTTACTGTAGCAATGAATAATTAAGCAAAGCTATCTCCCCTCAGATATGTCACTTGCCTGAAGGAGTTTTCTATTATTTTTCAGGTGATATCAATTAGACTCAGCTTATGTGATGAACTGTTATATAAGGGAGATGTCTATATTTCCTGCTCCAGTGATACACCAGAGTTTGGTTTCTTCAGTCATTTAATAGAAATTGACCTCTGGGGCAATTCAGGAATACTGCAGGCCAGATGAGGATTTGGGTTTCTGAGATATCAGCAAGAGAAAAGCTGTTTATAGTCAAAGAAAACTCGCAGCCTAATAGTGGGATTTTACTGTATTCCACGTATATAGAAATGTAATGGGTGAAGTATTCAAATATACCCAAATGGGTGTACTTGCCCAGGGAAGTGGTTGAGGCACCATCCCTGGAGGTATTTAAAGGACAGGTAGACATAGTGATTAATGACATGGTTTAGTGATGAGTTTTTGTCAGAGTTAGGTTGGTGGTTGGACTTAGATGATCTTAAAGGTCCCGTCCAACCTAGACAATTCTATGATTCCCACGTAATATTTTGCATGGAGTCATAGAAAGGGAAGCAGTCTCCACAAGGCCATTTCTCTTGCCATTTGCAGGTATCAGGGTACAGCTGGAGTTTGAACTGTGTTGATTAAAAAGCCAGTGTTGTGTAACCCACACAGAGGGGAGGCAGAACACACCAGTGGCACAGCTGTGGCAGCTCTTCCCAGGCCTTTAACCAGCCCAAGCCACCATCTCCATTTGCTCCTGGGGAAACGAGTTTCTTAAAATGATTTTGTACTCATCAAGAACTATGATGAGTTACTTGAAATGGCTGCTGTGTCCGTTTCTGACATTTGCTGAAATACAAAAATAAGTTTCCAGTTTCTCGTTTTCCTGACTTTACATTCATCCTGGGATGTGAAAGTCAAGCTGAATTTTTCCTGGTTTGCATACTGTTGCTGCTAGTAATGATGAATTATTCAGTGGGAGCTAAATGAATGAGCCTATTGATGAGTGCAAATCAGAAGAGTTTAGTTAACTTTCCAGGAGCTTTACTGCCCTGAGAAATTGTTTGATATGGAACAGAACTGGCCAAAAACCATTGTGTTGTGGGAACTTCTTAGTTTTGAAATCTGGTTTTGAGCAAAATTTTCTAGTGGATGAGATATTTTTGCCTGGTTCTGTTTCTGAAAACATTTAGATCATACAAGATATCTCTTCCTGTGTAAAAATCAGGAATTCCTTGTTCAACTTACAGAATGTAGTTGCAGTGAAAAGAAGTAATTCAGTAACAGCATTTGACTCATTAAAAAGTGATGAGTGCCATAGGCAGTTGAAGCTTGGGTCCTGTGATTTGCTTTGACTATGTAGAGTCCCACTGGAATCCGTGTTTATGCATGTTGGTACAATCCACTGCAATGGCACACGATTTTGGGTTTCCAGTAAGAGTAAGGTATCTTGCAGCAATAGAATTACTAACAGTCCAGATGGAATTTGGCCAGAACAGCAGGCTGTTCCTGTTGCAAAGAGTGCCCAGAGCTTTGTACTACATCTCCTTATAGTGGCAACAGCTATTAAACATTCTGTGTCACATTTCAAAATTCAGCAATAACACTTCCATCTGAAATTCTACAAATAGTGAGTAGGTGATTGAAAACCTCATGTTTTTCTCTGTCTTGCAAACTCTTGCTAATGCTGGGTTTCTCCTGCGTGCACAGTTGATTTATATGCATTAGCACAGACAGACACATAAAAAGGGGAACTCTTTTTTCAAATGGAAAATAAGACTAGAGACATGGTTTCTGTTTTTCTAACAGGACCGTTAACAGAAGCTATGGCTCAGGAAAAAGACTTTCCTAGGTTTTCTTCCATAGATCATGCCAAGCCACTTGTCAGACCTGCATGCAGATTTAAGAATTAGGACACTTGTAGTCAGACCCTGTGTTTTTACTGTTCTAAGGCATTGAGTGCTTTTTGCTGTATTTCTCTGCCTTAAAAAAAAAAAAAAAATAATAGTGCAAATGTCTTCATCTGCTGCTGTTTGTTCACTGAACATAAATAGTTTGGCTTTCGCTCAGCCTTGTATTTATTACAGAAAGCATTTAGCCAGAGATCACAAAAATTCATTTAAAATCCATTTGCTCTCCAAAAAAGCAGATGTACATTTAGCTATGCAGTTATGAACTAGTAACCTATAGGGTAAAATGAACTTTGGCCTCGTAAGATAAGATTCCTGCTGTCCTTCCTCCCTCTTTCCCTTTCTGTGTACAATACTTTCCGGGCATGCACGTCATAAAACCTATGGAAGATCAAATCTCTCCTGGATTTGGTTTTATTATATAAAGGCAGTGCATTCAAATAATTTGTGTCATGCTGCTACCCTGCACTTGCTTGGCACAATCTGCTCCAGAAGACGTTAGCAGAAGCGCAAGTGTGACATCTATTGATGCTACAGGACTCGGGCTGGGCCAGCAGCCTGTTCACCTGCAGCTCGCTGCATCCAGAGTGGTGGAAGGTCTGTAAGAGCACGCTTGGCTGCTGGGCTAATCTGAGAATGAAACGGGAGCAGAGGATCACAGCAAAAGGCTAATGTTGGGTTTGAGTTGCATATCGGTTTTGTTTTCAATTTAGCTAAGGGCTTGCACAGATTTTTAGAAGAAAAATGCACCGGGGACTGAGACACAAAAGATACCAGCTCTGTCTCAGGAAATGCTTGAGCTGCAGCCTCTGCTGCAGGGAGTGCAGCAGGGAAGTAATGGGTTATGCTCCTCCTGTCCGTATGGCCTTCCCCAGGTATCTGCTGTTGGTTAGTGATTAATACATCAATCCCTAGAGGTCAGTGTTTATCAGCATGTATTAGCTCAAGAAATACCATACTGGTGCAACTTAAGGAACCATAACTGCTATAAGGAGTCATCTGCAGTTTTGCTGTGTGCTGGGCACTGACACACGGAGGATACTGGAGAAGACAAACCTTTCTTCTAGCTTGGTACAGCTGCTCTCGTGTTTAAGCTGAGCATTGGGAATGAACAGTATTTGCAGTGTTAGAGCACTTCTGTGGCACAGACTCTGCATAACTAGTATTTTGTCTTTTGATGTGGTTAGAGAAGGCTGGTTAGAAGTGTCAAAGCACCTGACAGGAGGACCTTCCTTCCCTGTACTGTGCACAGAGAACTTCTTGACCATCATCTTTGGAAATTGCTGTAAGCTATCTTGCCCTTTTTCTGTTAGGATCCGGGTTTTCTGATAGTTCTTTTCATTTCTGACAAATGAGAAAAAAGTATTTGCACTTCGAAGAGTTCTTAGATGGTGTCTTTACAACAGGTGGTCTTAAACATCAGACTTGGATGTAAAGGCAAAGTTTTCTATACGTTACCCAAGTTCAACGCTTGTAATTCCACTTCCACCATAGACAGCCTGCCCTTACGCTCATGGCCTAATGTAGCTTCTAGACAGCAATAACACGAGTTTGCACAGAGAAGGGCTTTTTTCAATAGCATGAAAGGGCTATAAGCAGTCAGCTGGGAATTAATTGCCAAAGGCTTCTCACAAAGGTCATAGTCACATCTTATGGACCTTTAAAGGGACTCATATGCCTTTAATAATTTGAATATTTCTGAAAGTAAGTCACCTTTTGAACTGTATTCTGATCTGAGTTTTCTAAAGTGTAATTCTATTGACCTTGGAGGGTTGAGTCATGCTTTGTGTTGATATAAGAAAGATTGCAATCAGGTTCCTTATCCCCAACACAACCTATTCTTGCTGAACCTTTAGAAGGCGTTCCCAGTGTTTTCAGCGGAGATAGCTTTGAGATGAATATAGGAATCTGCATAGATCTAGAGATTTTATGCTTCATTTCCATTATGTTCCTTTCACCAGAGGGTTTGGATATAAGCTTAAACTTTGAATCTTAATTTAACTAAATGAAAATATTATCATTGAATATTACATCTCACTTAAAAATTAAATACATTTAGAACTATTAAACAATAAAAAGCAAAATGAGCCCTGCCTGGTGACTGGGTTCTGCATAAGTTTGAGAAAAGATTCAGACTATAACAGCATCCTGGTTTATTTTAGCCTGTGTATCTGTGATAGATCTTCATGCAGTCCTCACCTTCTGAGTGCCAAAAAGCTTCTGTGCTGAGACAGTGGGCTGTTATCTTTCCCTTGAATGTCTATGAACAAAAATGCATCCCTGTCCATGCTGAGGTCTCCCTTTGCGCTGGAGCTATGCAAGGAAGTATTTTACTACATGCTACAAAACAAGAAAAAAAGGCTTCGTTTTGATCTCTGTAAGCAAGGAGTACTGCAATTTTCTTTGAAAAAATCTTCTTTGACACGTGATGGTTTCACCTGGGTTACCTGGCAAGAGCTTTCTTGGGTTACCTTTTACCTGTGTATTCCTGAAAGGAGGCAAGCTTCTCCACATGGGAGCCTTTTTGTATATCCTGTGTTTTTGCCTGTGGCAGGAACCCAGATCAGATTGTTGCCTTTTCCACACTTACGGGCTGGACTCATTCCTCCCTCTTCAAATCCAATGCATATCTGAGAGGATAGGAAGGAAGTAACCCGGAGTCAAAGGCATGAATAAAATGTCTTCTGTGCTCTCTATTTCTTCTTTGTTGCTGATTCTTAAAAAAAAAAAAAAAAAAAAAAAAAACAAACCAACAAAAAACAGGGGGACAAAGTCCTTCAGTAAATTAACACACGATGAAAATTTATGGGAGAGAATGTGGATAAAATATGTGTAATTTCTAAATTTGCCAGTTTTCTGAGCCCCATATGTTTAGTACCAAAATAAAATTACAACACAGGGGAAATTGGATGATAGATCCAGGACATGGAGGGGAAATATATGGCTATTAATTTGTAATTTTGTTTTGCTAACTGTGAGACAAGAAGGCTTTCTGCACACTAAATAATGATGGTATTTGGAGTGATAAATCTGAGCATCCTTGTGCTGTCTCCTGCTGTGGAATAAATCTGTTGGTCTGTTACAGGCTAACAGTTCTGTTGATGATTTTAACTAGGCTGTTTCGCAAAACCAGCCTCTTTCCTCTTAGCTCCACTGAGATCCTTGACAAAGCATGAATGGAACCCGGGCCCATACGAGAGGAGTGGAGTTTAGCTGTCAGGGCTTCTGCGTAACGTCCTCAGTCCTCCTTTGCTTGGGAGAATCATCTTTCTTAAGCTCTCTCCTCTGCACTACAGCTGAGCAGATAAGGTTAGCTCCTGCTTGTCATTGTATCGCTACTTAGAAATACCCTTCTTGCACATGAGAAAACTCAGAGCAATAGCACTCATTAACTGCTTACATTAAAGCCTTGACAAAAGCCAGGTTGGAGTGGGAAAACTCATTTACACCTGATAGAAGGGGATCATTAGGTAGCTGAATGATTACAAGAAATGTAAGGCCACAGCACACCAGTGGAGAAGCTACAGGCTGGCAGGAGGATTCCTGTTAAGTCTAAGGAACCATTAACTCTTTACACTGCTGTGTGCCTAAAGGAGGGGATTTTTTGTTTGTTGTTTGGTTTATAACTTTTTTTTTAACTCTCCCCTCTTAATAGCTCCATTTTACACTTCCTAACGGTGTGCAACCATGTGAGTTAAAGGACTGGCACAAAAGTTGGACAGGCACATACGCTGGGTAATTGCAAAATAATGTTGTACTGCCTTTGTCATCTTTGTACCCTGAAGTAAGAGTTTTAACAAAAGTAATTCAGGAACAAAGGGCGATGATGTGCTAAATTCCTTCAGGAGGAAGCAGCAGTGGCCATAGCTGGTGCTATAGCAGTCGCAGGAAGGCAATATAGGGAATTTCAGACCTTGTATTGAAATAGCACATTAAAATGCAATCACACATGTTATCTCCCAGTAACACATTTGTTCAGAGGGTTTAGTTATGGTTGTCACAGAGAAAATCTGTTCAGATTGCTCATAGATAGGTAAATAGGATTTCACAGCTGTTATTTTGGCAAATTAAAAGTTGGTGGCATTTGGTTAATTTGTTGTTAGATGTAACTTGTGGGAAGGTGATGGCAGAGCATGGATCATTGTCAGTCTTTCCAGTGTTGCATGTTGATAGTGCCAAGGACTGGGCTTTATAACCTTCCAAAACTTCTTTGTTTCTTTTGTAAAGTCATCTACTGCATCATTGCATCTAGGTATACACAGTGTTTGTCCTGGCAACCCTGTTCACGGGATGAATGTCCTAATCTTTAGGCTATTAAAGATACCTGCCTACATTTTAAAACACAAGGGCAGTCCATTCTCTGTTGTTTAGAGTAGTTGCAGAAGTCTTGGTGCGGATCCCAAGGGAAGTGGCGATCTCTCTAACACAATTGGGAGGTACAAAAAGCCTAGGGAAAGGGCAGGACTTTGGTCTAGCACTTGTCTTTGATTTCTCATTCTATAGCTTCTTTCTGAGCATATTAAGCTGGTACAGGTTGAATTTGGGCGCCCACCTGCCTTTGGTGACTTGGACAGGCATCCAAGGGTGGTCGTATGTCTTCTGAGACAAGTCATATGTAAGCAAATGGCAGTGCTCAGTTGTATCCTCTGCTGGTACAGCCTCGTTCCTCAAACCTTGAATTTTTGGTTCTTTTAGTTTTACAGTTTGAACCCAGTTGAATGTGAAAGCCATAAATTTAAGCCATCTAAAAGAAGAGAGGGACTAGTCGTAATAAAAATGAGTCGATCATTTGAAAACATGCCAAAAATACACTCTACTGTCTGGAATTCATTTGCTAAGATTTTTACCATAATTAGGGCTTTGAACATTCATTAATTATACTGAGTTTATTCAGAGTAAGTCAGGTAATCGCTGCTTTTCGCAATTACTCATGAAGGATTGTAATTAAAGAGCCCTTGCCATTGTCAGTCAGACACTATTAAAGGGACTTGCCCTACACTGAGAATCCTCTGCTCAGTTTTGTTTCCACCTCCCTTTTGGCAGAGCTGCTCAGACCTGTTAAAAAGTTGCAGTGTGAGTGTTTGAGACTTTTTCTGGTATTTTTTCCCGTTTGGCCTATTTTTATCTTGTTTTGAGATCTTTATTATGCAAGTGTCACTTAAAAGTGAGTTGCTCTGGAATTAGTATGTTATGGAGAATGGGGAGAATGAGTCTCAAAGTGTATTTTTATTCTGTAAATCCCCTACATTTAGAATTTAATATATTTTCTAAAAGCGATATATATTCTATGGATTTTGGAAAACTCAATAGTGCTATGTAAGATTAGGAAACCCAGGCAGCTGGAAAATAGTTAAAACTTTATTTGTGATGACATAGCTGTTATAAAAGAAATTTGGAAGAAATCATGTGGGGAAATTGTTACAGAATTCTGCTCTAATGAGCTTACTTGAGTCTTACTCGGCAGCATCTGGATGCTGTAGAAAATAATACGTTGGACCGTGGTTTTTATCTCTGTGACAGTTCCTTCATTTCTGGAGTTACTGCCTCAAAGTGTAAATTGATATTTTTGAACTGAAAACATGTCTGAGGTCTGTCTCAAGCATGCTCACAAATTTTCGGTGTGATTTTTCTGGTCTTACTGAAGATGAATACTTCGGTGGTAACTACTGGAAAATGAGGCACACGCTCTGAGTTTGATACATAGGCTCTCTCTATTGTCAGCAGAAACAGGCAGGCAACTCCAGAAGAGCTGAAGAAATTGTTTTGTTTAAAAGGGCACTGGAAAGAGCAGAGAAAATGAAAAAGAATCCAGGGCACCATCCCTGTTGTTGTATTAACTCTGATACAGGGATACTGTGTACTGTGTGCTCTTTTCTTAAGTTCATAGCCCTGCTAAATCTTTCACTAACTGTATTACTTTAAAGAAGACATTGGAGTCTGTCATACCAGTAATTCGCTGGCTGGAACTCCTTAAATACATATTTGCATTGTTCTTATTGCAATGCGTTCTAATGGAGACATTATGGTTCAACATGCCTGGTAACATTTAATCAACAAGCCATAGATAAAAATCTCTGGACGCTATGAAATTGGATAAAAGATCAGAATCATTCCTGGCTTTTTGATTAAATTAGTCTTAAAAATAACAGATTGCTTAGGCTCAGATTTAACAGAGCAGTGCTGAGGCATGAACAGAATTGCTCAGGATGATACAATTCAATTATTTTAAGGAAACTGAACAGTAAATAAGCACAATGGCAAAGTTCTTATGTGTTCTGTAACAGGAAACAAGCGATTGCAAGAGCTTCCTAGCCATTTCCAGTAGTGTTGCAAGTAGTTCTACATGTGATCCTGCTCACATCCCTGTCCAAGAGTAGAACTTTCTGAATTTGCATCACTAAATGTAAATATCCTGGGACAATCTGTGGAAAATGATGCTATGAAGTGTATAGCAAAGGTGGGCAGGTCTTACCTGTATCTCGGTATCCTCTAGTTACTTTGGAGTAGTGTGTTTTGGTATTGCTTGCAAGGTTCTTGGTTAGTTCTGAACTTCTTGAAAGTTCTGAACTTGCAAGGTTCTTTGTTAGTTACACACGCTTTTGGAATAGTATTCTGTATAAATTAAGCTTGCTAGTGTTTGAATAAAAAGTTGATATGCATAAATTATTATTATTAAGGCAATGGTTAGAACTTGCAACCACCTAATATTCTTTTAGTTTTGATTTGCCTTTGGGGACACAAACAAAGCCTTGAAACGTGAAGGGGAGATGGTGAGTCAGCCCAAGAAAAGTCCCATGATACTAGTAGCTCAATTTGACAAACCCCAGAGCTTATTCTATCATTTGGACAAGTGTCATCTGAATATTTGAATGCTTTTCTGAGACAACTCCCTCGGGCAGATGAATGAGATTCAGCCATTGCTCCCACCGAGTCTGATTTGCTGTCATTCTGGCTAGAAGGAATAGGAACGTCCAGTAGAAATAACAGGCATGGCATTATAGGACCAGGGATAGATTAGAAAGGAGTTATTGCTGGCTCTTCCTATTCTCTCTTGGCCCACACAGCTATTTATTATTCACTTTCCTCTGTGTCTGGATTTATCTGATGACTGACATTCCAATACAAATTGAAATTTAAGCTTTAGATATATGTACATAGTTGCTTCTTCAGGCTGAGGCAGTGCGAGTTAATGGTTAGTCCCTCAATGTCAAACAGAAGAGGAGCCAGACTGTGAGGGAAGAAAGTGGTATTATATTTGGCAGATGTTCTCAGTCTTCACAGCAAAGACATGACACTTACAGTAAGTAGAATTTCCCACAAATTAATGAAATGTTCTGCAAACTTGCCTGTCTGTCCTTTTAAGTCCTTGAGGTTTTTACACTCTGAAAATGATAACAAGCACTGGAAAGTTGGAGGCCGGTTAATGTTGTCACAAGAGAATAATATACAATGAATTCTGTCTAAATGAGCACCTGATATAAAAGACGTACAATGATAAGACTAAGAAATCCATATTCTTTATCCACTGCACTACTCTCCAGTGGTAATATTTATATGCAGATAGCCACGTAAATGAATATCTTCTGAATAGCTCAATGTCAGAGAGAAAAACAAATCCTTCTGTAAACAGATAAAACAAATTATGAGATGTCTTTTAGGATGAACTTCTTTGAATCCATTGTACTTGAGGGGCAAAAGGGGAGCTCAGCGTTTTGCAACTGTTCTAGAAATGAATGGAGAGACTTTCCCTTTCCCATTCTCTTATTGAATTTTTTGTTTCATATGCCACAGAAGGGGATTAGTTACAACTTAAAAGTCAGGAGTATAATATTTAACCTGCTGTGTCATCCCCATCCACGTTCCTAATGAGCATGAAACAAACCTCGCTTGTCCTCATTGTGGCTATGGAAATCGGAGGTTCTGTGGCAGCCGTTGGGTTTTCTCTAGGCTTATAGACAAAGGAAAGAAAAGCCCTTGGTCCTATGGACCAGGTAGTCAATTTAATAAGGACCTTCCCTACGGTCCTACATAGGGCCAAATTCACTGCTATCCAAAGATTAATCAAGGGAGCACCCAATTTAAATTTACTCTTTGCTTTTGTCCAGGGTGTATTGTCAGCTTTCGTGCTTCTCTTTAGCCACTGGCAGCAGTTTTATGAACGATTTTGTTTCACATAGAAAGAAGTTTAAAACAGTTTTTCAGGTTGCAAAGTCAAGCACACAAAAAGGCAGCAGATTCAAGTTTCTATACGCAGCTCGTTGTGCCTGTTGGTTACTCCCTCCTCTGAATGAAGAGGGGTCCTGGAGGGGTTAGAGGGAGCTGTTATATTATTCAGATAAAAGTTGCAAGTGGGAAAACGAAGGTTTTCTCACAATTTTACTTGCCTTTTTTATATGATTTTCATACACAACAGTTGTAGTGCATCAGCAGGTGAAAATTCCCCTGCTATGCCCTCACTACAAGTCAGCGTTTAGATGAAAACGTCCTTGTCACGAAAATATCACTCTGCTTGGCCTTCTCTTAATGAGTGGTCAGAGAGTAGTGCTGAGACACGCTGGCTGCAGAAGTGGAGCTAATGCTCCAGCGGTACCTGTTATACACATCAGTTAATTATTTGAGCCACTTCTCCCATCTATTCTCACCTGGGTTTCCCCTTAGTTCAGTAAAATCTGAGCGAGTCATCCAGCACATGCTGTCCCCGTGGGCTTCAGATCTGGGGACCACATTTACCTTTTGATCCCCACTAAAGAAACATTTATCTAAATTTAAAATTAATTAATATCACGCAGCTAAATCTGAACCCTGTGGATTAGATTAAAGTTTATCCAATAAGAGCAGAAAATCTGATCCTCTGAATATAAATGACTGCATCATCTGCATGAGATTTAATTGAGAAAACTGCATCGAAAAGGCAAATTAAATACCAAGAACACAACAGATTTTCCACAGTGAAACACTGTGGGAAGTGAAAAACCATCTGTACAGAGAAGAACAGAATGACATTTTTGCATCATGTCAGACAGATAATATTTTCTCTTTCATGCATTATCTATGTTAAACATTTTGATAAGACAGATAAATTAATGTACTTTTGCCTATCACCTGACATTAGTTAAGATGATGAAAAGATTATTGCAAACTCAAAATGACACATGAATTTTAAATGGTTTCAAATTTACATTAATTCTCTAATCTTGTCTGGTCTGAGACAGACGAAAAGGCGGATTGCTGGGAGTGCTAGTTAGAATTTCTATGAAACTTTTAGTGTGGAAAAATAATTCTGGAGCCATAGATTTGCACAACTCCAAGCGGTTGCACCACTTGTTTCCTGAACATATGTACCAGTGTAGTTTCATTAGGACTTCCAGTAAAATGAACCCCACTGTTAATAAATATATTTTTAAATTGCGTTTCACGGCATATGTTTTGAAACTCAGGGACACTGCCATCTGCTTTTGCCTGGTTTCTGAAATAGCCAGCGTCAAGCGATACCGTCAAAGCCCTGTAGCATCCATATGCCTTTAAATCAACAGGTTTGAACCAGGATTTCCAATGCCATGTGGACTAACGTCATTCTCTCATTGTTTCAAACAAAACCAGCACCTTGGGTGTGTTCTGTGCTCACGGGTAGTTCAGTAGAAAAACCCCAGCACCCAGGTCACTGCTCCTCACACCTAAGGATTTTTCAGGTTAGAGAGGAACAGAGATGGCAAAGGTGTGATACTCACTGAGGTACGGGAGCTCAACAGGTTATGAGTAACTTGCTAGAGTTTAAGAACACTTTTTCTAAAACAGTGAGGTATTAAGTTTTGTTTTGTTTTGTTTTTTTTTAACTTTGAGAGTTGCTGCATCTTTGGAATTGACATTCCCACGATTAACTGGGTTCCGTTTAAAAGGACCCAGACAAGGTGCTGCTGTTTTTAAACAGCCATTAATTTCCATGTAACGCAATATAATACACACACCCCCAGGAAACTGGTTAGTGAAAATAGCTCCGTTTCTCTAAGATGTCAGCATGCCTCTGGAGCCTGCAAAGACTCTGCAGAGTTAAAAATAATGAACTGAGGTATCCACACAATTATTTATTTTCAAATTGGTGAAGTGCCATTTTCTTCTCAGTTCAGGAAATTAACCTCCCCGAAAGCCAGCTTGCTCTACACAAAATTAATAAAGCAGAGCATGCTGGCAATAACTTGCACATGTTTATTTATGTGTGATGTCTCCAGCTAGAAAGGCTAAGATGAAAAATTGACTCAAAAGGCTGTACTCCGAGGGGATTTACTCCTAGGTTAGGCCCATTTTCATGTTGTTTAAACTCAGAATTGATGGAACATGAATCTGCTCTGAAGCCTATAAAAATTAAGCTCTTTTATTACCACCTTTCCTGTTTTTATCCTATGGCACACACCTAACACTTTCTTTTAGAAAAGAAGGTGAAGAGATTGGACATGCAGTTCTAAAGGAGAAGCAAGGGGAAAAGGGCAATGAGGGATGCAAGCGAACCTGTTGGTCCTGAGCCCAGGAAATGATCTTCTCCACTTCTTTGCACTGAAGCTTTACATGCTTTAAACTGAGCTTGTATTTGTGCTAAGGGCCGGTGCAATCCCGGTGTAGGTGCTAGCATGGACTGCTGGTCCGAGCTTTTTAAGACACCTCAGACTCTGTCACTCTGCAGCATCTGGTGAAAACTCCCACAAGCCAGGTCTTGTCTCAGAGTTAAGCCACAGCCTGTAGAGCTTGATGAAGACAAGTGGTGCAACAGGGCTCAGGTACTCCAAAATTAACTCTCTTTATCAGCTTGATTTAAATTTGATGTGAGGATTGAGGGTGATGGAATGATCTCCCAGGGGTGCTTTTTCTGCTTTATTGTGTTTCCCCTTGCCTTGTTTTTCTCTTCAGGGAACACGTTAGCAACAATTCCAGTTTGTATTTATAACAGGTCTGTTATTGCTGTTTCTTCACTGATGGCTTTTCGTTGTTGGCACCGTTCAGAAGATAACATTTCACAAAATTTTATCTTCAAACTTGGCTTTGAAGAAGAGGCATCTCCGCAGTCTTGACACGCCTCTGCTGGGTGCTGCACGCGCTGAGCCATCTGGGGTGCTTGACTGCAGCGTGATGCTGCCCGGGCTGTGCCAGCACAGGCAGGCTTCTCAAGAAGCTGGGGGAATTTCAGGGGGCAGAAAAACGTCTTCATAGGTAGACATGGAAAGGGATAATGCTTGATGGCATCTTCCATGTAAGAAGCTGGCAATTGTATCAAAGTCCTTTCTGCCCAAGATAGGAGCGGTCTTACAGGTGAGATAACCACGCAGGGATTGAAGTCCTGGGCACCAGCAGGTCTCTGCTTTTGGATGCTGTAGAGGGAGAAACTGCCAAAGAGTGAACCATGAGCACTACAAAAGGCATTATGGTATTAACTGGAGATCACTATGGACACTTTTGGGGACCTCTGCAGTCCTATTAAAAGTAGGAAGTTCAAGTGCTACCCTGTGTGTACTTCTCAGCTTCTTTGAGTTGCCTAATTTAGCATCAGGCATCAACAGGAACGTCACCCCATTCAGAAAGTGTGGATCAGGGTGAAGACGGACAGACGGCATTTCATAAACCTTCAGTGCCGTCCTCTTCTGTTCATGCCTTCTGTAATTACACTCGAGTCTTTTATCCAAAGTAAAAGTCACAAATGACCTCTCTCAAAATGAAGTCGGTTCAGCCAAAATTGCCACCCTGCCAAAGTTCCTAAGTGTTATAAAATTCTAGGGATGTTGTAACCTTGGGGAGAGGTGGTACTGCATCTACCAGGTCTGACCCATTTTGGCTTTGAAACGTGTCCTTTGACAGCCTAATAGATGCTGCTGTAATCGTGTCAGAAATACAGTTTGTACAGCAAAAATAGCTCCCGCTTTGCCTGTAGCCATCTACACGGGGACTTTGAGAGGCAACATTCACATGCAGATTGGGAACCGAATATCTGTCCACCTCTCCAGCCCCCATTGCTGTGCCTGGCTTCAAGTCCAGCGTGTCTGGAAAGCACTCAGCAGCTCATCTCCCTTCTTTGCTAGGGCTCGTTGGCAGGTTTATCTGTTTGTTGGCAGGTTTATTCTTCCACTATCCGTAAAGCCGAGAAGTACCACAGGTGTCAGCTCGGATCACAGGATTTGCCAGGCTGTAGGGAGCCAGGAGTGAGAGGCTGAGGAGCAAAGCTGGTGGGAGTTAATGTGGCACTGAGCCACCAGCGCCGAAATGAGCTTAGGAGAACCACGTGTGTTTTCTCTCTGGCTGCTGGGTGGCTGCAAGCGTCTGACCAGTTCTGTTCTCTTCTCATTTGAGGAAACCTTGGGAAGCCTTTTGTTCTGTTTCGTCAAACAAACACTACTCTTCCTGGAAAATTCTATTTTTTGTGCTGAAGGTGCCTAGCAAATGTTAATGTCTTGTTAGGCTACTAAATGGGGTGTATGACCTTCATCTGGTCTCATAAAGTCTAAGTAGGAAAGAACCCCTTCTGTCCCTTTTCTGAAGCTGGGGCTGGACACAGGGAGAGGGAGAATAGCCCGAGGCAATGAAAAAGCCCAGTAAAGATAAATCTGAGACCGAAGCCTTGGCAGGGGATCTTGTAGCTAACTAAGGCTAAAAAGGCTATAAATATCTAATCATTGAATGGTGGTGTTTCCTGGACCTGCCCGAGACCAGGATATGCAAAGAACACATGCATATATAAGGGATTTCTTTTAATTAGTTTTACTCCAGAAATTCGGACTAGCTTTTGGGCAGAGGCTTTGATTTCTTTTTGAACTGAATTCATGCAATTGCCGGGAAAGGCAGTTCAGTTTCATTTTCCTTGAAGTCAACAGAAGTACTAACTTCAAAAGCAGAAGCAGGCCCCAAATTAACAGAAGTCATGCAGCTCATTTGCTGCATCCCTGAACAAAATTACCATTGTCAATGCACTTCCATCAAGGGCTTGGACCACCATTATTGCTTAGTTGCCAGGGTTCGGTCCAGTTAGGAGGATAACTTAACACCAATTATTTGATAGCAAGCGAAAGGCAAGTCTAATTTTCAAAAATCGTGACTAATTTCTGACACGGTTTTCAACTCTTCCCTTATTAGAAATACTGTCTTTCATGTAGTTTCCTTTATAATGTTTTAATCTGAAGGGAAATTTAATGTATTCTCTTTGATACCCTCCCTGCAAGCCTCAGTCAAAAATGCTCTCACAAGCAACCTTAGACTTCAGTCCTTAAAAATCCTTCAAGTATTTAATACTGTCAAGGTGTTAAAGATACGTTTCTTGGTTTGATACAGGTAACGCATCCCTGAATTGTGAGTTTTCTGGGGTGCGTTTTATTAATGTTTTCAAAGGGAAGTCATTCCCCTTCTTGCAATTCTAAGGCCAGATTTCAAACATTGTGAAACCTGGAGGCGCCAAGAATTCAAGGTGTTATTCAGTCTTTTGCTTTGTTAAGAGAAGTAAAGTGAATGGAGAATTAGACTGAAATAGGAGGGGACACTCTCATCCTGAAAGATAGTAGTGAAAACCTTACATTTTTTAGAGTGTAAGAGACAGACACTCCTCAGTTAAGCGGCACAGTTCAGTCCTGTGGTAGATGCAAAAATTTCAAAGTATGGAGAATGATGGGGAAGGTGCCGATTCTCACTTGCCTTCCTTAAGGTGGTATCCTTCAGAGCCACCCTGACCTTCTGCAGTTCTTCACAGGTAATTGAACCATTAATATTTCAGTCCTGTGATATGCGTGAGCCTAACAAATGAGCTTCTTCAAAAATCTGTATTGTTAATGGATTAAGGGAACAAATTTAGCTTAATATCTATAGTTCTCTTAGTGATATCAGGAGCAGAAGTACTGGCTAACCTCCCCTTGCTTTGCAAGCCTTTTTAATAGTATTGATTGCCTTCTTTTTTTTCCCCCTGGAAAGCTAGACAACTTTTGGATGAAAAGCAGATTGATTTGTGTTCTGGTTGGCCAAAACATTGATGATGTAGTTCAGTGTAGATGCTTCCCTATTTTTCTAAATATATATTGAATTAGGGGCAGATTTTCTTATGCTGATACAAGATAATTAAAAATGATGTTCCAAAGTTATTCCTAATTTAGGCTCTTTCTTTTCTTTCCCTAGTTTTATCCTGTCTGATTTTCCTCCTTCAGCCTCAGCTATGGATAATACATTTCATTACGTTGGGCATGATTCTCCTCTTTGTTCCCCAGAGTTTGGGATAAGATTCATTTATCCTAACATTTGCACATAAAAATGAGATGTCTGCATTTTAGAGAGCCAGACTAGGCCAGACTCTTTTTATAGTCAGTGGAGAGAAATAGGTATGTAAAATTTTGCAGAGTCCCGCTGTGTCCAGGAGTATGCTTTAGACTGTAATTTGGACATTCAGGCAGATTTAATTGCCCATCCTGGAGTTTGGCCGGGGTGAGGAACTGATGGCCGTACTTACATTAGATGTGCTGTGGAGCATTAAAGATAACATGTGATTATGGCTTTCCCTGTTCCTCTTGTAGGAGCCTGACTTCCCCAGGAAGATGTTGCAGGGCATGCTTTGTTTCAGAGGTGAGAGCGTTGCCTTCTGTAAGACTAATACCAAACACCACTCAGAGGCAGGAGTTTGAACTGAAACATGTTCTCCAGTAGCATGGACCAACTAAGTGGTAGATTCAATTGCTTCTCTAGTTGAGCAAATACACCACAATCAGATTGTCCAGTCTGTTTTATACTTGGCTGTTGTGTATTCTGCTAGAGCAGTCCTAGGCGAGCCTGGGTACAATTCTGTTATGTGGCACAGTTGTTAGCCTGGACCCTTTTAAGGAGCACAAAATTGAATTTAAAAAAGAATTGAGTGCTTGAAGGAGAAATCAACACCTGATCAGTTCTACTGCATTCACCAGAGTTCTGTCCAAGATATTAAAATGTCAGTTCTTAGGTGGTTCTTCTGACAGCCTTAGGGAGCACTGCACACAACGGCTTTGAAGAAAACACATTATGAACTTGGATGACAAGCTCGCTTTGCATTTAGAGCAAGAATCTTTTGTGAAAAGAAATGTGGAGTTGAGTAAGAAGCTGCAACTCACTGTTTTTGCCTTGATATTTTCAGATGCATTTGCAGAATTACAGTAGTGCTGAGCAGATGGACTATTACTGCTGTGATTAATTGACTTTTAGTTCTCTCTGAATGCATTCTGGTTTGTACTACCTGGCTTCAACCTGGTATCTCCATGAGTCAGGAAAGAAGGAGGAAATCCTGTTTGCCAATAGATGCAATTATAATTAACTCTTTTAAAAAGAAATTAACATCAATCAAGTTCTGCATTGTTAGTGGGCTCTATTTTTACAGGTAAATGTCTAGGAATGTATCTAAAACTACAGATTTTAGATATTATTGCTAACCTTGGATGTGAACTGTATATTTCTTGACAAAGATTGTATGTGTATGTTTTAGGTACGCTTCTTCTGTTTTTTAATTCAATAGCTAGATTTAAAAAAAAAAAGATAAATACTTAAATTTTAGTATGATAAGAGTAAGATATTGTATACGGCTAGTGTATACTGGGTATCAATACACAAAGAAAATCAAGTTATATAAGACTTTATTTTGTCATTTCAGTTTGCATGCTTAAAAAGTTTTGAAAATGCATGCTCTTTAACTTGTGGGAAAAAAAAAAAAAAAAAGTAGTGTTTTCTTCCTTTCTTCCTAACCTCTTAATATAAGGTTTGGAATGGATCTTTCGAAAAATCATGGGATAGGGCGTTTGTTTCAGGTTCATCTAATTTTAAAATTCTTAGTATACTATACCTTAGTACTGTTCCTACATAATAATGTTTCTTTGCTGCAGTTAAAATGAGTTCTCATTCTCTATTTTAAATATAGAAGTGAGCCTCAGTGTGATCGTTGTACATTTTTCTGATTTAGTATTTGTATATGACTTGATAAGGACATCTTTTACTGGCCTCTTCCGCTACCTGGCAAAAAAGAGTTGACACCATTTAAAATAAATGGAAAAGCCAAAGTTTCTTTAGGGAACACCCCCTCTCTGTCTTTCCTTGTTATTCTAAGTTGTCCGAAAGAAGCATATTTTGTCATCTCACATAGGAAACTTCTGTACATCTTAGAGCATATAAATCCTGAGACCAGATCTCCTGTTGGTATGGCTCCACTGGAATCATCAGAAAAGGACCTGTTTCCCAGTCTTTAAACTGCATAGATTTTAACAGGTTTGCACATTGTTTTTCTGATAACTCTTCCCGAAAGAGATGTCTCTAGCAAAGTTTTATGTTGCTCTATTTTTCTTGTGGCAGTCCTGGATATGAGTCTTCCTGTTTCATGTTCCCTGTCAAGAAAAAGGAGTAAAACAAGGGCAATGGAGAAGCATCCAAGAAAGACTCGTGGTAGAAAAATCTCAGTGGAGACACTGGAAACCCAAATCCAGATTTGGCCGCTGTTCCTGGTTTCCATGTCCAGATATGGGATGAATAATTCCTCCAAGAAAAGGAGATAGCATCTGATCATTCCATGTATGTGAAGCTTTAGAAATGTTTCTGTCATTCAAATTTTTACAAAGGAAATGTAATTTGTGGTTATTCGTGCACTGCATAGGCAGATGGAAGCACAGCAGGTAGATAAATGCTGACATTCTCTTCTATGAATACCTTCAAAAGAAAGGTCAAAGGTAAAACAGTGAGTAAAGTGAATGTAGATTAGGCAGAACATCTGTTGAAGGGGGATAACAGGGTAAGTATTCATTGCTTTTCAAATAGAAGTTCTACTTAAAAAAATGCTGATGGGCATCTGCCAAATTATAAATTCTTTGCCATCCTTAATATTAGTCTTTTGTCAAAATAAAAAAAATAAATAAATAATGAAAAAGTAAAGTTAACCCCAAAAGTTAATTCACTTCAGTTTCCATAAACCAGTCCCAGAACTTGCTTGGACCAGGAGTATGAGAACCCTTAGCAAGGCTAAGGGGAGAGGCTTAGCCAAGTCTCTAGAGTGTAAGAGGTGGGGATGAAGGGCACTTTGGGCAATGTCACCACCTTCCTCATTGCCCCATTTAGTAAAATGACAGAATGAAATAAAAATAAAATGGGTAGATTTGGCTGTTGGCATTTGCCTTAGGATGATCCTCCCAGGAGGGTATTTCCCTTCTGCAGCAGCAGGACAGACCTGGGTGGGTTAATTTCAGACTGGAAAAAAAAAAAACAAACAGCAACATGAAATGTGGACAATGTTCATCCCTCCTACCCCTGCCCTGATGTCACTGAGCTTCAGAGGAGGAGCGAATAGAGGCTCTTTTCCGTAATTCTCTAGGAACAGAAGGCCCCACTAACCAAACTTGGTGCGTGCATGAAATACCACTGCCTCCTCTTGAGCTCCTCATTGATATTGTACTTCTCAGGATTGATTAAACATGGTCAAAATAATCATTTCACTAACATCGCCTTTGATTTTTCACCGGTCTCGGCTATTGATTTAGCATGTTCCCTGTTCTGTTTTTTTATTGGACCCATTGCTCATAATGGGTGAGTAAACAGATGTCAACACAATTTAAAGATACTAGGAAGAGGCATGAATGGCACTTGAAAATCAATAGGAGAGAGGTAGAAAATAGCCATTTGTGCCATGGAAGTTCTTCCCACAGATCATTCCAGCCCGTTGGGAGACAGTACTGTTAGAACTAATACCACCTTAGTCAGAAATGATCCATATGGGCTGGGCATTCTAATGAAAATTCTGTAAAAATGAAAATTATGCAAACTCCTTTGAAAGTGTAGCTCTTAGAACTATTTCTTGTGCTGAGGAAGCAAGTCCTGATACTGGTCTCCTTAATGAACTGAGAAGACAGAAAGGTATCCCCAAATGAACTTTCAGGTAAACTGATAGCGATATTTATTCCAGGGAGTTATTTGCATATAATGTTACATACATATTTTGTACGTGTCAAACAGCGTATAAAATCTTGAGAGAGTCTTGTGAGGCATAATTCCCCATCTCACTTTCATTGCTGCATGCACAAGCTCCTGGGAGAATAACACTTCTTCTAGATTGCTGTCTTCACACTCAGCTAATGCGAACATTATTTACGTGGCTGATAATCAGCTTCAGGTATGATCAGAGCTCCGCAATCCTTTCTGTCCTGATCTTTTGGCCAGAAAAATCCCTTTTGGTATCAATAAGAAAGCAACTGCTAATATTATAATGACATACACTAATAAGGTGCCTGTCAACCTACAGCAACCTTTACATCGTTCCATGGACGGCTGCAGCTGTCTGAAGAAGTTAAAGAGAGGTGAAGGGACTGGGGGATATAAATAGGCAGGTGGCTTATTCTGCAATACTGATGTGCTGCATTTTTCTCCTGCTCCCTTTGCTAAGCACCTAATGGCTGCTGAATATTTAGAATTAAACAGAGGATTTTCCATATGTCCAGGTGTGCTTGTGCACACACGGACAAAATCACACTAAACTAGGAGCGCTGCTGTCAATGGTATGTTGACTGGGAGCTCCATCGTGTTGTTACTGGAGACTTAGCCTATTTTCTTTAGATTTCTAACATACTTGCTAAGACCTTACCATACACTTAGCGTTTGTATTATTACCTTTGGGGGGCTGCAGGTGGATGTATTTGCATTTCACTGTGTCCTGCAACTGGCCATTTCCACCTGGGATCTGAAAGCACCTTGGCCAACAGGCAGGGATGATGTCCATGGGTGGGGAGGCTGTGTCTGGTGGGGCGAGTGCCCGCTGGGAGGAGGGAAGCACTTTTCATGAAGCGGTGCAAAGCAGCAGTATTGATTGCACAGTATCAGTAACATCTGCCACTTTTAAAAAAAAGGTCAAGTTTTCATAGGTTTAAGTCCCTGTACCTTCCCCGCTTCATTTCCTATCTGCTATTATTTTCAGACACATTCTCAATTTTCCCCCAAAGTTATAATATCTAAGGACTCTCCAAATTAAAGAATTGTCCTCTCTAAATTAACATTTCATATCAAGAACCCGATATCACTGGAGAAAAAGCTTTGCTCTTAAACACTTCATATACCTGAAGGGTTCCTTGTTCAAAGACTTCCCATCAATTGCCTTCCCTTTTAAAGGACTTGGTTCTGCTGGAAGTGGTGTCCAGCTTCAAAGTCTCTGGGTTCCTGGCCCAGGCAGGGGCACTGTCTTCAAAGGACTGGGCTTGCTATGGCCAAAGGAGTCTAATACAGTGAGTGGGAGAAGTGCTAAAGCTGGGCTTTAAAATTTGATGCTGGTCTTGAAGATTATTTTTTTTTCTTTCTTTTTTTTTTTTATTCAAAGCTTCCCTCAGATAAGCCTATCTTTAGGAAAATCTGTTTCTAGACTACAGTAAGGAAGAGACACAGCGTGGTATTTTTTTCTTCTCTTTCTAAATCTCTGATTCAAAACTCATGAGACGTCTCTGTTTGTGGTATCACGTATACAAATATTTAATATTAACCATATGTTTCTGTGTTTTCTTGAAACCTAAAATAACCTAAGTCATCCTTCCTTTTCAGCTTCTATGTTGAAGTGCTTTTTTGGCAACCTAAATTGCTCAGTGTTTAAGTGAAATTTTTTTTGTGAGAGAAACTTTATATCTGTGTATATTTGCTATTTATGCTTCTGAGGTCGTTACAAAATAGTGTGGTGCAGTGTAGAGTCTAGGACTTTCTGTGCAGTCCGGAAATTATCTGATACAGCCAAGCATGCGGGGACAACTAAATATGTCTCCTTAACTTCAACTTAGGAGTTTAGAAAGACGAGCATTAATAGTTAAGGAAAGTTAGAGAGGGACACTAGATTCTGTAGGAAAAAATGGCAGAGGAACAGCCTACTCGATGAAAAGACAAGTTCATTTTATAGCTGTTATAAAAGAACCCCTGAGGGTGAAGGCTAGCTGATCGCCCATTGTGTAATGAGTGGGGTCAGGGCCTCAACTTTTAACAATTACCTGCAAAGAGCAAAACCTTTCTTGCATTGAATAACAGTCATCAATTTTGCCAGTCTTGAGCTGCGCTGGCGAATTGCCAGGAGCTGAAGGGCTGAACCTGTTTTACATGAATACCCGGGGTTTGGAGCTGCATGTGCACACGGAAAGGTGAACAGCCTTGTTTTGATGCAATTTTGCAGTGGTGGTTCTGGCTGCTCAGGGAAGACTACAACAGATAAAATGAAGGGGGAAAAAAAGACCCAGGCAAATAAAAGCTGAAAGGAGAGCATAAAACAAATAAGAATAGAAGATGGGTGGAAAACTCTCCAAAAACTATAGCTTCTTTCTTCTAAACATAATAAGCCCCTTGTCCTGAAATACGTTAATAACCTCCCAAATCAGAGGAGGCAGCTAACAGGCTCTGGATTGGACCCGTGATCCGTAACTTAGATTTGGAACTATTTCAGAACCTTTGCTTTTTCAAACTACTCTTTAATTGGACAGAAAGTTGCCTTGTTTTCTGAGATCAATGTAACACATCAGCAGCTTGGAATGAGTTGTGGTCTTGCATGAGGAAAGAAGATCCTTGTCTGAAGATACCAAATCTAGATACAACCCTGTTGGCATTGTCAGCTCGTGGGAGAATCCAAATTCTGAACTTGCGTTGAGAGTTGGAGCACCTTGCAGTATTTTCTTTCAGGCAATCACATTAGAATGCGTAATGGAAACCATAATGATATAAATATTTAATTCTTATAACTAGGTTCTAAACAGTATAGAAATGTTGGCATAATTAATTTTCAGCCACTATCTTTTTTCTTCCCCTTTCTAATTAGTAGGGTACAGATGAGATGCTACTGCATAATTGATAAAAGCTATGTTTTTAATTGTGTATATATGATCATTTTTACATAGTTACATCAAATGAATTAAGTGTCATTGCTGCCTTTAACACAGCTAGAGAGGATACAGCAGTAATTTTATGCTTCCAATGGAGTCATATTAATGCTCGTTGCTCTTCTTCTGAAGACATCAAAGACCTTTGCAAAGCTGCATGGATTATTCCGCTTCTATACATGGTCAACTGGAAGCTCAGAAATATTAGAACTCGCATTTTTTAATCAGGAGATCATTCCATCATGAGATCAAAACAAGGGAGTGATGTTAAATTCCTCAGTCTAGAAGATTTGCCCCCATAGGCATGAAGCATAGAGCTCTGAGCTGTGCCTCATCCCATATAAATTAAAACATGCCTTATTCACTGGTCATGTAGGATGTCCAAGCAGATAATATAACTGGTAGACAGGATGTTTTCAAAGATACTAGTAATTGCTTTGCTCTCTGGGGGAGCTATTTGGCCAGCCAGGCATCCCCAGCTGTCCAGAGCTGGAATTGGAAAAGCAATATTTACCATAACAGGTAGATATCGATTGAAATTTACTGAAGAAAAAATTATTTGGAGAATTGGAAAACCTCAAAATCAGTCTTTCCAAGTGAAGGATTTCACAATCTGAAGCAGAGTTTTTTGATGTGGCTTGGAATAGGATTTCTTAATTCATCCACCAACTTGAAAAATCAATTATTGCACTCCTTAGCTCTAGTGAACTGTTTGTTCCTTAATGTAATGACAATTGTCTTGCAAGAAAATTAAGTCCAGCACTACAGAAAATAAAATATTCATTGGAAAAGTTATTAGAAAAATAGATCAAATTATATTGAGGCAGTTTATTTTCCATGTTCCTGCAAGGTGATTGTACTACTATGTTGCCTAATTTTAGGTAACATCAAGACAGCCTGTTCTAGCCTGTTTGCTGTTCTAGGATAGAATGTTTCCCGTCTAATTCCTGGGTAATCCCATACAAAAGGTAAAAGCTTACACAGTGGAATTTATCCTGAATGCCCTTTACTCCTATTAAGGACAACAATTGAAGTGGAACAGGATGTAGCAGCTGTGTCTTGGGAAAGATGGGCTGCTGTGTCATGGCAGACGTGAAGAGGGGACTGGAAGTTGGATTTTAGTCCTACAGTGTATTCTGATCAAAAGGCAACACAAAAATTCTCTGCCTCCTAAGGCATCTATAGAGCTGCATATAGTTCTAAAGGATGGAGGAAGGGGTTAATGCAAAAGGCAGTGCCGTCAAACTTCTTGCTGTTTCCTCCTGTACAAGCTTGTGGACATTTTGGGTGGGTTTTTTACCCAGTTGGGAAAAATCCCCACCAATGCACAGTAAAACACCGAGCAGTTATCTCCCACCCTGCCCGTACTGGCAGCTGGTACAAAGTAGTTTTGGCTCTTAAGCTTGAATTCACACCCAACATCTTGGAGATGTCAGGGAAAACCAAGCGCCTGCATACAGGTTAGATGCCCGCATCCGTTTTGGGAACTCTTGGATGAGAAGGTAGGCCTGCTAAAATTCTGGATCCCCTTTATTTCTGAAGATGTGATTGCCTTTAAACCTACATGGAAACCAAGACCCATCATCTGAAAGTCAGTCACGGTCAATCTTGACTATAGCCTCTTCTACTTGGAAGTCAACTTCCCATTCAGAGCACGGCTGCCCTGACACTCCTGGACAATTTTCACTCATCCAAATAATCCTTTAGATGAGTGTTAAAGCAGCAGCACAGAGTTGATTCTTGGAAGCAAAACTGGATTCATTTGACAGAATTTGAAAAATAGTTATAATTATTCTCTGTGATCTCTCTAAAGTGCAGGAAGAAAAAGAGAGAGAGGGGAGAAAAGCAATTACCTTACTTGTGTGTGTGTGTGTGTGTGTGTTCATATATTATGACTTTTCCGTCTTTCTTTACGTTTGGGAATCTGTAATGCAGCTGACAGTGATTTAGGGGGTTTTATGTGTTGGAACTAATCTCTGCTTTCCTGGGAATTTTAACTTACACATTGCCCTTGTGCTCATTGACCTAGCTAGCTAATGATAAAGAAAATATATTTTATTATTTGGAGTAATAATGGGCAGCATTTGAATAACTGTTAATTACTGCAGACAAGCTTAGCTCATGTGATGAATGTAAACATTGTCTTTGAATATGAACTTGCATTTATCACAATGCAGAGAGTAATATGGACCTGACCTGAGAACAAGTATTTTTAGATTAATTAGTGAGCTACTTGCAGATACACAGAGCAATCAGACAAGTTTTAATTTTTTCGTAAGAAGTATTTTAAGTGTGCACCAGTTCAGCAGCAGACCTCAGTGCATTCTGCAGGATTGCTTTTGAATAGAAGAAAACGGTCCTAATTCAGGCTTTAGCTAAACAGAGCAGGTGGGGGAAATTCTTTCTAGAGATGAGACAGCCCTTGATGTTAACGAAGTAGGCAATATTGTTACGTGTTTTTGCAAGCTGGGACGTATCAACAACCCTTCTCTGTGCAGTGTGGTTTTAACAAGAGGGTTATCCACTTCTGTCACCACCAGCAATAACCATCTTCTCTTATTAGCTCCTTTTAAGTGTGCTGAAGAGATGTGGAAGGGGCTGTAACTCTCAACATTCCAGTTTGAGTAAGCATCGCTGTTAAGAAGGGTTCTTGAATACATGCTAAAGTTTAAACACGTATTTAAATGCTTTTCAGGGTGGTTTATTGTACACAGTAACTGTTTTCCCGCCTCAGGGCTTTAATTGGGAAATGATGGTGAGCATCTGTGCTTCCTGGCTGGTGTCAGAGACTGGAAAGAGGGTGGGAAAGCAGCATCCTATAACTAGGGAGACAGAGTTTGGCAGTTCTAAAGAATGAAGATTTCATCCTCCAAAGATGCGACTGTCTTTCCGATGTGTTCTTCCCCATGTTATGAAGCAATATACTGAAAATTTGTAAGGTATGCTTGGTCCAAGAATTTTGACTTTAAGACTGGTTTAAACAAGTATTGTAAAAAGGAGGGTGCTGCTATGAGCCGGTGACTTTAATTGTAAGACTCTAATCAAAGCCTGATTTGTGAGTCGATAGGATGGGTTAGTCCAAACAGCTCAGGCCACAGGAGGTGGAGACAAGTCTTGCAAGCTGGAAACTGTCGTTAGAAAACCCTTTAATGTTTTGAAGGCAAGGCAGAGGTTTAAGTGCTACGGTACCTGTGCTAAACCTGTGTGTCCTTTGGGGCACCCACATCTGGCCTCAGTTTGATCTGTAAAACATTCTGCCTCACTATGTCGTGCAGGGGAACATATTGTGCGGTATTGTTGAGATTGTAAAAATGGGAGAGAGATAAAAAACCCACATTTTTCTGCCATAAACTCTGATCACTGACAAAGGACATGCTTGTTTCCTGATAAAGTATTGCACATATGTTTTGCTGTAGTTTTTGTTTGAAAATGGGTAACAGTGACAGCATGTGATTCCCTTTTTGTCTCCTGTATCTGAGATTGCATCCATACAAAAATACTTTGGGCATTTCTGCATGAACCTGTATGGCATCTTTCATCACGTAATTGAGAGACATGGATATTGTCAAGACTGGCTGAGCAGCAATGGTAAATTATATTGGCAAAATTCAAGTACCTCTTTCCACAGCTCTTAGTCTGTTAAAAAGAATAAGCTCTGTTAGCAGGGAGGTGGAAAGAGGAGCGTGCCTTGTATCAAAGGAATTTTATCATCTCCAGAATTTCAAAGAAGCCATTTCACTCATAGTGTACGGAGAGTTTTATCTCACCCTAAAAAAAATAAAAATCAAAGGGCTGGAGATGTCTCCAGAAGAAATGGTACAATATTTTCTTATTGACAACAAAAGCTAGTTTGTGTCTGTGTTCATCAGTGGAGTACAATGACGAGTCATTCTTCTTTCTTCCCTCTAGTCAATAAGAGGGGGAAGTTCAATAAGAGCAGCATTATAAAAGTCAGCAAAATCCAAAAGTTGACTGTTCTTCCCCCCAGAGCCGAATTGCTTCTTGTCATTACTGAGTATTTAAACAATGCTATTTGTACTCATGGAGTTCTCATCAGCATCTTCACCATCAGTAGCTGCAAGAAGAGGAGGGGGGCACAGAACAGAAAGCCACTCACTGAAAAATGGATTTCATTAATTGCATTGCTCATGAATAAACTTTTTTTACAGTTCTGGCAGCTGCTTTTTAAGATACTGTTGCATGTTACTTTCATTTATTCATCTGCTTACAATTTTCAACTGACCAGATTATATCTGACCTTAAGTTTTCTCTCTCCTCCCGTCTAATATAAAGCATTTGGCCTTTGGTTCTGGACCATTTCCTGTCTTCATTTACTTTCTACCATTAATCTATTTCAGCACTGGTTTTTACACCCTTAAGTGCAACATTTGCACTCTCTTGAGTGATGGACTAAACCTTTGTTTTTAACAGATTGGTTTTTATAGCTTTGTGACTTTTGGGGGAGTTTTAGGGAACTCTCAGATATAAAGAAGAGAACTTGGGGGAGATCAAGAGCGAGTTTCAGCCATCTCTAGGTTAAGTGAGACAAGGGATGAGGGAAATACTTGAAAGAGCTGTTGGAGTATCAACTGCAACCTAATTGTCTCTATGGAGGCAAAATTAATCCTAAAGGGCTATTATTCTACTGACTCTGGTAGGAAATCTAACAGTAGATCTGTGTTTTAATTTAGTTGATTCTCTTATCTCCTCAAGGAAATTTTCAGCTTCTTTTTCAGCTATGTTTTTATTACTTATTTGTCTGTTCTCATTAGTAACAATGTCCTTTTGTCTCTGGAAAGCTTCTTTAAGGTTATTTGGTTTCAGCAGGATGGTAACAGCTTCCTGAAAATAAAGTTGAGCACAAAGCTCCGTATTTACCAGTGCCTTTGCATGTTTATCAGTTGGCTTTGCCTCTTTTTCCAGTCCTTCTCTGCAGCAGGAGGGTTTCTCTGAGCAGGCTGTGATGGTGTGCTGGTGCTGTGATGGTGTGTTGGTAGCCTCTACTCCCCGAGGCCTCGATGGAGCGTCAGAAGCAGGGCATGAGCAAAGCCTGGGGAAATGAGGTGAGCTGCAATGCCCAAAGGATAGACTTTGCAAAGGGGTTAAAACTTCTTTGCCAGCTCCTACCTTATAGCTCGCCCCAAAGGCAGTAACGGAAGAAACCAGAGTCCAGATTAAGAGCTTTAGAGGGCACACTTGATGTACATGCCAGTTGATGAAGTAATATGAAAAGTTGTTTTTATCGTGATTAGCAAAGCAACTACTCAAAGCCATAGTAAGACCAATTGCTTCATGGAGCAAGTTTTCCAGTGGGCAGGTAGGAGGTAGCTGCAATCCCAGAAATGTAAGGTTGGTCTGTCTTTTTGGTAACTTTTCCTGCAACTCTTGGATCATTAACCAAAGCTTTTGCCTTTTCCTTGCACTTGGTGGTGTTGAATGGTGGTGGTGCTATGGGTTGAATGTATTTAATTCTTTTCATGGTCTATTTGTGGTTTAACACATTTGATCTCTTCTGAAACGCTTAGCATGATCCACATATCTCAGTGCTGGTTGTAGTAGACCTGCCAGATTTTTGTCTTGTTTCCTGAAGAGTTGTGTTGCATCCTTTTCAACCTGCTCCATTCTTTTGACATGTGTTGGTGAGACAAATGCAGGCTCAGAAGAGGAATAATGACATCTTTATGGAGTAGTTTATAGATAAGTGGTAAGGAACTTACAAATCGGGCAGGACATCATACAGATACCACCCCAGAAAATGAATCAAATGAACAAACCAAAGTAAGCCTAAACCTAGGTATGTCCTGTAATTAACATTCTACATTCATTATTCAATAAACTAGATCAAAGGATACCTTACACTGAAAAAGTACATTAACACCGAATAATAGAAGTAACAGCAAACTACTGAATACATTGGAGCCTTCCTTCCTCCCTAAGATTTGAATTTCTGTATTTGAGTCACTCCTTTTATCCTTCCTAAGGAACTGCCTGACTGACAGCACAGAAATGTATATTCTAAATCGTTAAAAGCTATTGCCATTGTGTGTATCTGCGATGCACTAACAATGAACATCCAGAGCAGACCTAGACAGGACAGGGGGCTTCCCTCTTAGGGAGCTCTTCCAAGGCTGATAACAAAAGAGGCTAATTAAGGCTGAAGTCCGCTGGCTGCTGCTGTAGCCCAGCCCCGAGTGTCACATTCTGCCCTACGTGACAGGTGGAACATTAACTATGCATCACCGCAGGTTGCGCATCAATAAGGGGTAAGGCACAAAATCACCTAGAGGGAAGAAAGAGGTCTGGAAGCAAACAAGCAAAGACTTGAAGGTTTCGAAGCCCCATGAGTAAATGAATCGCCTTTTCTGAAGTGTGATTAGCAATCAAAAGAAGACAACCTGAGCAGCAGAATTGTCATCCTTAACCAAATGGACTGTCACATCATTTAACTTGCTTCTTGCTGGCAGCAGGCACTCTGTCAGAGACTGCAGCCCGAAGAAACAAGAAAAGGGAAAGAAACAGCAGATATGTGACAACTGAAATGATGCTCGCTGTATTGCCATTGTCCCTGGATTTTGAAAGGCCAACATCAAAATATTATGACTCCCAAAATGTCATAATTACAGTATCTCGGCGCACGCTTGTCTTCACTCTGTGCCTCAGACCTTATGTTTAATCTCTTTAATGTACTATAATTACGTCTTCAGTGTGGATCAATTATCTCAGAAAAGGGAAACAAATTACCGTCGTTATCTCCAATTATTCTTTACTTTTTCTTTTATCCTTTTTTTGTTTTCTGGATGTCTTTACTAGTGACAAAAACGTAGTTAGCATTCATGCTCCTTTGTTGTTCTTTGCCTGAATATATATTTGGCAGTAAATCATCTGTCAAGCAAGGAATTTTCCTTCCCTTTGCCCTTATTCCGTAGTTCTCCTTGTTGGGCAACTCATTACTTTCTGCATATTCAAATAGGTTTATTAGAAGTACAGCTCTCAAACAAGACCAAAGATTGGGAGCAGATAGACTCGTTTTAATTTCTCAGGTTCCTCACTAAAGCACTTACTTCAAATTAGCATATATTGTATCCCCAAGAAATACCGTTGGTATCTGCAGGAGTTGAGTTTATTGTGACAGTAATTCACAGGTCAAAGCTCACTTCATCTGCACTGATGTGACAGCTAATGGGTCCTATCGTGCCAATGATCCATGAATTACGGAGTAACTTGTTACCGTTCCACTCCAACTATAAATAAATAAATCTTAATGAAATTAGTGCTTTGAAATAATGCATTAAGCTGCAGTTATAGTTAGACTACAATCCCCTAATGCAGGGAAACTCAGTTTGGCTGCATCTTGTGATTTGGGCATTGGAGAAGAGTCACTATTACACCACGGACAGTGTTTCTGTATTCTGCACTCCCCAAAGGAAAATCAGTTCTTAAAACTCAGTTCTTGGTAGCCCTTTTTTGCCTAAATTATTTACTTTGGTCTCCAGGGCAATTTATCTGAGTAAGATAAACTAGATTGTGTTGCTTGGAAATACCGGAGAAAATTATTTCTTGTGTGATACCGGTACATGGTCTGTCTGGATCTCAGCTGGAATCTGTGAATGAAGCCAAGGTATCCGAGCCTTCCAAAATTCTAAGTTAGGATATTTTTTTAAGGTGATGGTTTTGCTGTAGGGATCATGTCTTATTTCTTCTGAATTGGCCCAGCTCACTTCCAAAAAGCTGCGCTGAAAATCAAGTTTCGTACAATGGGAATTTCTACTAAGAAAGCCTTATAGTGGTAACTCTCTTGTAAAACAAATCATATCTTCCTGCCCTCTCTCTCCGTTTTATGAGGTACCTTTCCCCTTCTTATTGCTTTTCCTTCCATTTCTCACTGTCTTTGCTGCACACCAAGGCAATAAACTACTGAGGTGCGTAAGGAAAAGGCAAGTACTTCATTCAGAATTGCATCTAAACCTGGATGCTGCTTGAAAATAGTAATTTCTATCAACTGTATTTCAAATTAAAATGCTAAACTGCCAGAGAAATGGGGTGTGGAAATACTTAATTTGATAGCAAATTACATTTATGGGCTGAGAAAATGATGTCTTTTAAAAATGGGTCCCAGTGTTCAATGCATACCTCTTTTAATTACCCAGGTGTGAAAAATAAAAAAAATTATGCTTTGTTGGGAACGTTTCAAGGACTGCTGATGTCAACAAATGGCAAGGCAGCAGCACAAACCCAGATGGTTAGCAGGAGGCTTTTCTCAACCGTCTAAACAGATTTACTCAAAACTCCTGCAAATCCAGCATCCAATGCAAAGATTAAAGCTGTGCTTTCTTGTGCCGCGCTTTATTAGCTCGTGTCGCAAGGCATGTTTTTAAAACTGAGGCAAAGTGTAAGATTTGGGGAAGTTATTAGCAGTGTTTCTGTTCATCTTTCTCTGCTGATCTTTGTTCCTCTGGGTCTCTGCTGATCTGTGTTCCTCTGACTCGCAGGAGAATTTGATACGCAAAATGACAACGAAGTTAACGATGAACACACCGCATGGGTTGAGACAGTAATGCAGGCATCAAAAGCTGTAGTGATGTGTCAGCCCTTTACTTCTGAAAGTCAACTCCTACCGGCACTGGCCTGAGCTGCAGCAGAACCCACAGAGCTTCACAGGGAACTGGGGCCATGCTGCCACAGGAGAAACTCAAGAGAAAAAGAGAGGGGGATGTTCTCTTTTATAAAGCTCATAACTTCTGGTCTGGGGCGTCCTTTAGTGAATTACTTATTCTGACGGGCAGAAAGCTGATGGATCAGTGATCCAGAGCTCATTGATGCGATGTCCTGTTGTGCAGTTTCTCTGCCGTTGCGTTTGGCTGTGCCCACAGAAGGCACGGCTGTTGTGCTTTGCTTAGCGGGTGATACAGCATCCCACTGCACCTGTCTCGCACTGGCAGCCAGTTTGCTTCAGGAAGCAATTTTAATTTCTTGGTTATATAGGAGGCCTGGAAATTTGATATTTAGTAGGCTCAGGAACTCCAGCATCTGGCTCCAGGGTGCTCAAGAGCAGCCTTCCCTGAAAGGGCAGGAGGATGGAGCTCACCTGGTACCTCCAGGCCCTACACCTGGGTACAGGAGAGGACAGCAAATGCTGTTTTCCATTGCTTTCTCTCTCTGTACAGGACTTCTTCTCCAAGACAAGTACTCTGCTGCAGGGTAGATTTTGGTTATTTTAAGTATAATATTACCATGTCTTTCAAAATTGCCATTGCCTGCTGTAGTAAATTCCTTGCAGTTAGACTAAGCTCATGTGTACTTACAGCAAACTCTATGACAGAGATGAAATTCTAAAGCTTTTCCAGTATTTCTGAAGAGTATTTTGCCCTGAACTTTGCAGCTGAGCTGACAGAAGCTTCAGGGTTGTTTTGAGATCAGTAAATAGTATCTGCAGTAACCTGTAATGGAGAAGAGCAATGCCAAGGGCTCTCCACCAAACCTCTCTGATGAATGGTGCACCAAAAGGAAATGGCTGGAATTGACTTTTGAGGAACATGAACTGCTTCTTGGCTTCAGAATCAAGGGCTGACTGGTTATATCATTAAATGTCTTTGGCATTCAGTGCCTTCTCCAGTCAGAAGGGTAGTTACCAGCATGAGTATGACTGTCATATATTAGGGTCATGGGGAACACTTGCATTAGCAAATCAAGAGAGAGAGGAGCCAGCAAAACCCAGGCTTAATCTGACAAATCTCTCTGTAATGAGCTCCCATTCCTTCAGGGTCGAATCCAGGTGGTGTTGATGCAAGTTTTCACTAATAACAAGGCAAAATATTATTATTAATAATTGTATGCGTTAATGTACTTGAGCTGCCTTTGTTTTCTAGTGCTTGGTAATAAGGACTGCCAGCCTTCCCGAGGAGGCTGAGGGTTAAGTGTTTGTCCTGGGGAAGTTTCCTGAGAGTAGTTGTCTAATAAACACTCTGTGCTGGAGGGGAAAACAAGTGATATACGTTGCAGTACAGCAATATAATGAATTAGTTAAAAGCGAACAACCCCCAAAATAGTAGATTGCCAGGGCAGGTCCGTGTCTGCCAAACAATATTTCTGTGCCAGCTTTCCAAATGAAGCACAGCCAAAAATAGGAGTGCAATAACTCATCGTGAAGGAAGAAAGCTATTACGAGGGGGATGAAACAGCAGCAGTCTGCCACCAGTGACCCTAGATTACAGGTCTGATTCTCAATCGTTTAGCTTGTGCGGTAACTTACACCAGTTAAACCAGAACGATCTCATGCCTCTCCGCATAAGTGCAGAGCTGGGAGAAGTGGTCGGGGAAGAGCTGAACTCAGTGCTTGCTTGGCTACCAGTAATGCCGTCGGCACTGGAGCCAGCAGAAGTAATGGGAATATCTTCCATGTGCTCACAGGTTTAGTGCCTTTGCTTAGCGGGTGATACAGCATTGGCGCCATTCTCAGATTATAAGGGATACCAGAGGCATTTTGCACCACAGGAGATAAAGTTGTCTAAGGCAAAATAGGGCAGGTATAAAGGGGTCTGCAGTCTGCATTGCTGGATCTCTAATGTCAGTAAATTAAGGTGAAACAGGAGAGACATCGGCCAAACGCAGCTCATTTCAGTCACCCTGCCAAAGCCACATGTCTCTGTTCACTTTTTAACAAAGAAATGCCCTGTCATGCCAAACAAATGAAATAAGTTTCATCAGCAAGATGAAATTCAACTTATTACATGCCTGAGTACCCATGAGAAGGGAAGGTGATGCATGATTGCTGCTTGCAGCCTGTGGTTAGTGAGGAAGAAATGCTGGTGCTTCAATAGTGGGCAATAATGAGAAACATCTGCTTCGTTTGCAGTTTCATAGACGTGCAGGATATGTCCTCTGACATCCACACTCAAAACCAGGTCGTTCTTCTCATCAGGCTCCTTTGCATCATCTGGATTTGCTGAGAAATGATTTTGCCAGGAAAAAAAATGTGGTGGTGGAAGGATCATTATTCAGTTCTCCCTGGAGGATCATACCCATATATACACGTGCTGGAAAGGTCACAGAAATTGAAGTATTAAGGGTCTGCTGCAACGGATACGTACAGCCAGGCTTCTTGGGCCTCAGCTGAGGCTTCATGGTCCTTGCTAAGATCTACTGAAATTGAAAACTATCACATGTACATGGAAATCGAGGTTACTTTGGGAAATTTGACTAATAATAATATACTGGGGTTAAGATGAACTTAGATTGCCTTTCTTTCTCCTTTTATTCTTTTAAATTTTTTTCACAGCGTTCTTCTCCCTTAGTCACAAAGTTCCTACTGCTGGTTGTTTCCCAGATAACCCCTGCTTCAGGAGTGAACTGAGAGGGAGAGAGGCATTCCTTAATTTGGGGGGGTACTTGACATAATGCCTCAAACTACAGAGTGTCATGAAATTTCAGATGTTCCCCTTAAGTTTAGATTTCCCAGGATCAAGATACCCAGCTCTGAGGCCCTGAGCACTGTGTGTTCTGCTTCTTCCATTGCTTTAAGTAGAAGGAGCTTTTATCAGTGTAAAGAACTGGTGTTAAGACCCTGCAGTGGCTATAGGTCCTCAAAGAGTACTCAAAATCCAATCCTTTCTGCAGCGAAAATACAGCTCCTACTCCTCGTGATGCCCTTTCCAAGGTGATGCTAGGGCAGAACTAAACAGGTACCTGGTTACAAAGAGGTTATGGACAAAGGCGGGACCAGTGGCTGCCTGACCCCCGAGGGGGCTGGATTGCTTCTCTTGAGTCATCCATGCCATGGGAAGTATGAAAACGGACCCAATAGCCGTTTCTTTGGTACATCTGGAAGGTACTTTTTTCAAGAGGTGGTGCCTCTGTCCTCCTGCTCTGTAAGCAATTTTTTAAAGACAAACATAGAAGTCCATTTGCCCTCCAGTTTTCACTGTGGTTTACTCTGTGTTCATACATTTATTCTGATCTTGCCCGTTAACAAAACCAGGAACTTGAGGATGTGAATTTTAATGGAGTCCATGTTTTAATCTGCAGTCATCAAGGGAGGCCGTGTTTCTTGGTCCATCTTTTAGTGCTTTAACTCCACACAGAGTGGGAGCCGTTCATGGGGCATGGGGGCTCTCTCCCACTCCCCCATGGGCATTAGCTCATTGAGGGCAGCATTGTAATTAGAGAATGTTAAAAATCCTACCCCAGGGCTGCCAACCTGCTAGCAAACCTCAAACTACTGTGTGTGTAAAGGCCAGTAGTAGGCTGCTTAGCCAAAAATATGGAAACTGGCACAGTATTCTGTTGCTTCAGATCTTTACTATTATGTCTTGTGAAGGTGAGCAAGATTGGGAGAAAGCACGGAAAGAAATTGGCAGCTTTTTACACTTCCTAAGGCAAAGCTGCGTTTCTAGACTAAGGTGCAGAGCAGGTGCTGTACCTTTCACAAGAGCAAACTGGGATCTGCCCTGCTTCTGGTCCTTAAAAAGCTACACCAGCAAATCCCAGGATAGCCACTGGGAATCTGTTCCATTGTACTTAATTGAAATGCCAAATGGTGTGATTTTTAATTTTTTTTTTTTTTTTATTTTGTTCTGTGTCTGAGAACAGTAGGGGGAGAGCAGGAAGGAAGATCCATAAACTCCCAGTAACATATTAATAGCTCTGGAGACATATTCTTAAGAGCTATCCACATGGATATTTGGGTGTGCCACTCCACCAGGGAGTGGAGCGGAGCACCAGAAGGCAGGACTCTGTGCTCCCCCTCCAGCTCTGCCACTGAGTGCTCACAGAGCTGTAGGCCACTCACTACAATGCTTCTGAGCTATAAAGATCATTCCCCCCCCAGAGAGCAGACGACTGCAGCTGTAAATCTAAAGGCACCCATTTTACAGTGGTGCTGGGACTCTTCTCGTGGCTGGAAGATGATCTGGGATGCTCAGGTGTGAAAGGTGCTATGGCAGGTGTGGTGTGGTTTTACAGCTTTTTTGCCCTGCAAACAGTCAGCTAGTCATAAATAAACGAGAGCAACATGAGCAGAATTAGAAATTATATTAGAGATGGCACAAAACTGTGTCTAAAACCATGACATATCTCAAGTTGGAGCTACCCTGAAGGAGAAAGCGGTATGTTATATTGCCACTCAAGGAATGTCACTTAAAGTCATGTATATGATGAATGTAGGGCTAAGCACACTTATATGCTGACTAGTTAAATATCTGAAGTGTTTTTCTAGATAAGTGCTTTCTTCAGGATCATGGTTTATTGACGCACTCACATTTAGATGTATGACAACACCTTTTAGATCTTCTGTGATTCTGCAGTCTTTTATAGAGCAAGGTCTTCACGCAAACAGGGATGTCCAGTGTGAGTTTATGCAGTATGTTCTGCAATCCAGAACAGAGAGTTTTGATTTTCCTCTTTTTTCTTCTTTTTTTTTTTTCCCTTTCTGTCAGTATCCCAGCTGTTTAGCAAGAAATGGTAGAGTTAGTCACACCTAAAATTCAGCCTACTTTTACTTCCCAGTTGCTGAAATGCAAACATATACTTAGCTGTCTTTGGAAATGCACCTAAGATAGTAGGTAAAATCTACAAATTAGATGTAAATGGAATCAGAGAAGCAGCTGTCACCTCTTTTGCTAGCTGATTAATTTTTTTCTGAGTCATAACAATTACCTTTCAGCATGTTACGCCCATCAGACTCCTTAAATACCGACTGCAGTGGTTGCCACTCCTGCCTGCTGATGGGCTGGGGTGGGGGGGCAGTTCCTTGGCAGTGAATTTCCATGAACCTCCAACCATTTATCATACCCTCACTTTAGCAACACTTAGCACTCTGTCCGTGTCTCCCCACCCCCACCCCCCCCCAAAATGAATCTGCTCCACTCGGATTCTACCTGCTGCACACAGAAGTCACGATGCGCTGAAACGTGCGTGGGTGGTTATTTACTGACTCTGAATTTTCTGAAGGAAATGTCTCCAGCCCCCCAGCCTGTATCCGAGCATCTGCCAGACATTTCTGAGCTTCCACTGTCCTCTAGTGGTACCTCATCTCCAAAACCTTCTGTCAGCTGCTCATCGCGCTCCGAGCCCTGCCCTCGCCATCTGGACATGGTGGGTTTCTCCATGAGCTGGACTCCGAGCCAGGCTTGAGCAAGCGAGATGCTGGAAGTCGTCGTGTTGGTCCCTGCCACTTGGGTGGGTTCCTCTGATGAGAAATGTTTTCTCACTGGGGCTGCTTTCCTCCACCCCTTCCCACTCACTGTCCCCTTCCATTGAGACTCCAGGCTTTGCTGCCCCAAAAATGGAAAGCTTGACTGTGTGGCTCCGCCTCTTCTCCAAATTTTATCTCGTGTAGTGGTGTCATGTCTAAGCTGTTGGTTTGAAGCATGGTTTCCTGACTGAGGAGATACGTGTACCCAGCACGTTTAGTCTTCTTGGTTGCCATGTGTTGCAGTGGGAACAGTGGGGGTCTTTTTGACCAGGCTGTAATTATTGAATTAACAGGGATGTGAGCAGTAGTATTTAGATGAAATTTCATGGGTTCGTTTTGTGCCTCGTGAAGGGACTGTCAGGGCTGCTGCCAGCGTGTGGCACGGCAGCCGGGGACTCCGCTGAGAGCTTGGCACCTGGGGCTCACAGGAGGAGGGACTGCATTTAAGATACTGTCAACATGTAGCTCGCAAAATGCTGTAGGGCATTAGTGGGAAAAGATGCTTGCAAATATAAAATATTAACTAGCCTTTGTTTTTAATAAGCCTGATGACTCTAAGGGAATGAAGAATGCTTGTTATAATGTGACTAAGTTTGTTGTATTTCCTGAATTTGTTTTCTGAATATCTGTCTTATCCCTCACCTGCATTAGGAGACCAGCTGAATATTATATAAAATCAGGATTTCTGTAGTATTCAAATTGTTGTATCAGCATTCCTACAGATGATGCAATATATAATAAAATGAATAATTCTCAGAAAGCTGTTTATTCAACAGACCTAAGCCCAAATTCCACAGAGACTTAGGTGTACACTTAACATTTCTCAGGGGAGTAATCCTACTGGATTCAGTGTCAATATTTGCATGAGTGAATGTTAACACGTTTAGGGCTTTCTTCTTTTCTGATATCTATTTACATAATGCTACAACCTTGAATTAATTAGATGGCTGATTCTTTGAAAATTGTCTTTATTTCCTCTTTTGAGCTGCGAGTAGCCGAGCTGTGATTTGGGTTGGTTGGCTATGAGAGCTTAGCTGTGATCTTGCTGGTTTGTATCAGGATAAACATAAAAACACTCGGAACAGAAACGCTGGTGTGCCAGGGTTATTTTGTTTGGTTTTGGCTGGTTGGGTTTTTTTGTAAAAGCTCACATGGAAAGGAAGGTAAGCCATTAATTTGCCTTTTGTTGAACAAAGGATAAGGTGTTCTTCTCCCATCCTTTATTGGGCTTTCTTAGCACACACAATCTGCAGTGGAGACAACTCTCTCCCCATATAGGTTTTCTATCCTTCCTTAAGCCTTTATTATAGAATTTATCCTATGGCAATAATGAAATTTTGATATTGGTTGTCTTTCTCTGAAATTCCTTTTCTTGAGTACTGCCAAGAAGTGAGATACAGCAGGGTGACTGGTGGAGACTGGTTTAAGGATGCAGCGATCAAAATGATCATGGCAGTAAGAAAACAGGAGGATATTGATATCATCTGACTTCCAGTACCTGCAGCTGCAGTTTCATAACTGCTTTAGGGTGATCTAAACACAAGCTGCTACTGAGCTGTCGCTTCCTTTATGCCAGGGCTGGCACTGTGGTGCTTGGGGGTAGGCAATTCAGCCCAGGAGCCATCCCAGATGAAAACCAATTAAAATATTTTTTTTAAAATAGTAGAAACACTGGGGTTGGCTTACAGCAGACATGAAGATACACCTCAGTTCAGGTGTTTCCAATCATCGTTTTAAGCGGCCTGGAGGCTACAGTCTGTGTCGGACCCCGACTCCCAACTTTGCACATTCTGAACTGAATCCAAGTCAAATAACTGAAGGAGGTGGTGAGGCCCGTACTCGCTATGGCTGATGTACCTGGGCACACCTGTTATAGGTAATGAAGACAGGGCCCTGCAGCTCAGAGGCTTCTCAGAGCTAGAACTTAATTTAGCTGCTCAGACTTATCGTCTGGGAGGGCCTATCTTTCTTTATTTTATTTTATTTTCTTTATTCTTTATTTTATTAACTGTAAAGAGGAGCCTAGGGAGTTTACCCTCACCAGGCTGGCAGTAGCCCTTTTGAATCCCTGCTACCTCTGCCTCAGTTGAGATTTTTTTTCCTTTTTTTCTGTGTCTTGCTACAGTGCAATCGCTGTTTGTAATGGAAATAACGCCCTTGGGGACTGCAACAAGTTCTTGCAAGATTTAATGCCAGGGATGTAACGAAGCTACACAACCACAGGAACAGGTACAAGGAAGGAAAAAAACTAGCCATGCTGCTATGACCATGCTATTTACTCTCCTGCATTGTTGTTTGGATGTCAATAGGAAAGGTATTTATTATGCCCTTCAGCAAATATTGTTCTCGTCAATATTTACGAGTGTATCAGCTATGGATTAGCAGTATCTATTCTCTCTGGAATAATGTTTTCTGTTCTCACTGGAGAGCCTTCAAAAAAAATATCTTTAACCTTTGTAAGCAGCTTTTTCTACCTTTTTGCCTCCCATGAGAGAAAAAGAGCATCTGAGATTTGATTAAATCTGGGGGTGGGTGGGGTGGGTGGGGGGTGGAACTCAGGGGCAGCCAAAACACCATGCGGCTGCTAAAAGAAATTAATCTTTGGTGTAAATCCACATTTCTAGAAAAGACCTGTTAGCAGAATCTTGCTGTGGAAGCCCTTCACTATTCTGTAGAGTTTACGTCTCCTCAATAAAATGATAGGTCTTTAAAAGGTGCAATGGAATTGCGGTGTTGGGAATCTGACCCACGACAGGGGCCTCCTCAGTGGTGGGACCTCCAAGCGCTAAGGAATGGCATCTGTCTGAAGCATCCATGGGATTCTTAATGGCAGCCTCCAAAATTAAGTCTTGAAAGCAGGAAGAATCCAGCATCCCCAGTGCTAACTGTAGACCAATGCTTCAGTTGTCTGTCTTCTTTTGAATTTCAGTGCTACATTTCAAGGGGAATTAAATATAAAATATATCTTACTTGGCTAACACTTCGGTATGCTAATATTAACAGCAAAATACTGCTCAGGAAAGTACTTGTCTGGATGTGTGTGTGTGAACTTTTGTCCAACCCGTTAGAGGTGTTGAGATAGTTTGGGAGAAATANTAGCCATGCTGCTATGACCATGCTATTTACTCTCCTGCATTGTTGTTTGGATGTCAATAGGAAAGGTATTTATTATGCCCTTCAGCAAATATTGTTCTCGTCAATATTTACGAGTGTATCAGCTATGGATTAGCAGTATCTATTCTCTCTGGAATAATGTTTTCTGTTCTCACTGGAGAGCCTTCAAAAAAAATATCTTTAACCTTTGTAAGCAGCTTTTTCTACCTTTTTGCCTCCCATGAGAGAAAAAGAGCATCTGAGATTTGATTAAATCTGGGGGTGGGTGGGGGGTGGAACTCAGGGGCAGCCAAAACACCATGCGGCTGCTAAAAGAAATTAATCTTTGGTGTAAATCCACATTTCTAGAAAAGACCTGTTAGCAGAATCTTGCTGTGGAAGCCCTTCACTATTCTGTAGAGTTTACGTCTCCTCAATAAAATGATAGGTCTTTAAAAGGTGCAATGGAATTGCGGTGTTGGGAATCTGACCCACGACAGGGGCCTCCTCAGTGGTGGGACCTCCAAGCGCTAAGGAATGGCATCTGTCTGAAGCATCCATGGGATTCTTAATGGCAGCCTCCAAAATTAAGTCTTGAAAGCAGGAAGAATCCAGCATCCCCAGTGCTAACTGTAGACCAATGCTTCAGTTGTCTGTCTTCTTTTGAATTTCAGTGCTACATTTCAAGGGGAATTAAATATAAAATATATCTTACTTGGCTAACACTTCGGTATGCTAATATTAACAGCAAAATACTGCTCAGGAAAGTACTTGTCTGGATGTGTGTGTGTGAACTTTTGTCCAACCCGTTAGAGGTGTTGAGATAGTTTGGGAGAAATAACAGTAATTTCCCTCATGATTTAATTCCATTGGTTTATCTCTCCAAGTTATGCCATAAGCTTCTTCAGGGGAACCTGAAGAGTCAGATTTATAAAGGGAATGGATAATTTCATTGCAAAGAGACAAAACTAGCATTATGCATGTTAAGTTAAGGGTAAACAAATCTCATGCTTCAGGGCACAAAATGATTTCCTATTGGGCTCAGGAAAGATGTTTTTCTTCATGTAAAGCATTGCACGGTTGGCTAGACATATTACTAAGGGGTTTATTTATTCTTTTGCTGCCCTCTGAAGCATCAGTTTAGGAAGCTTCGTTTTAGGTTATGCTAGAGGCAGGATGCCAGATGTTGTTGTAATTTTATTTAGCATCAAAAGCACGCACTATAAACTTCCTGCGCCACTGGACCCGTGCTGCCTGTAGATACGTAACCGAGTCCCTCAAAAGCAGCCCAGACTCTCCAACCATGGGATCCCATACTGGTGGGTCCATACAGGGATGGAGCTGCTACTTCTTTGGCGTCAGAAAGAGAAAAATGTAGGATTCATCTAACCACTTCCCTACGGTAATACAAGATTGCCTGGAAGTGTTACGAGAAGGGTGATATTCAACCATAAGAGTGTCTGCCTGCCAGGCACAGCTAAATGCCCCAAACCAATTCCTGTAGATGGAGCGTGGAGAGTTTTTGGGCCGATCTTTTAGCTGAGGGCCAGGAGCATCCTGCCTGCTCCGTGCAGGGAAAATGCCTGTAGCTGCTACCCAACACCTACGCTCTACTGGGATTCACGCTCTACCCGTCCTTCTGTGCCAGCAGTAATTCAGGCTGTGACTTTAGCACAAAGATGGGCAGACATAAAAGCAACTTTGAAAGTTCCCACAAGGACTGCCTTTGTATTTGATGCCTGGAGTCGGTTTCCTTTAAGGAAATGGAAAGAGAGAGAAATAACTCTAACAGCCGTGGTAGTTTTCGCTTCGAAATGGGCAGCCTACATAATTTGGTAGAAACAGAAGGAACCTGAATCCATGAATGCAGCAAAAGCCACAGAACTTAGATGTCTGCAGTCAGGAAATACAGTGGCAGGAAGGGGAGAGCTTTCAGTTAAAGCATTCCCATTTGCCATCCGAGCTCAAATTCAGTTTGTGCGTTTGTATTTTGCATCAGTAAAATGAGGATGACGACACCACCTTTTCCCAGTTTGGGTTGTGAGCTGCTATGGCCTGGGACAGTTGCTTTATACGGAGCTTAAAATGGTTGAGGCACCATCCCTGGAGGGATTTAAAAGGCGGGTTGACTTAGTGCTTAGTGACACAGTTTAGTGACGGATTTTTTCACAGTTAGGTTGACGGTTGGACTAGATGATCTTAAAGGTCCCTTCTAACCTAGACCATTCTATGGTTCTTGTAGGCGTGGCTGAGCTATGGTGGGTTTATGGCAACTCAAACTTTATTGCTACTTTTCAGAGTTTGTGTAGGAGCTGGGGCGGTGATGGGACATCAGTCCATGCTGAAATCCATGCTGGCACATTTTTATGCAGAGTGGTTGGGTTAAAGCAGGCTCATCTGGGTGTTCACACCCTGTAGCCTGACATAAAAGTTTCTGTTCTCCATATCTCCATTAGCACTACAGGAGTCTTCCTAGGGCCATCTAGATATATTTGGCTTCTGCAGGGATCAGGAGGAGAGTCTGTTTGTTCTGGAGCTCTGACAGAGAAGAAGAGGATGTCCTTTGGCAGGAGGATGTCACAGGATGATGAGATCATGGTTCCTCATCCAGATGGTGCCTGGGGTATTTGATACTGTCCATTTCCAAACATTTGCCTTGCAGTAATCCCCATGTTCTGCTTGCTGACAGCAGAACTGGAATGATCTGGAACTGGAAAGGATTTGGCTGGAGAGTGGAAATACAGCTGCATGTCACAGGATTTGCATGCTGCAACGGGAGGTGGCCATGAAATAAGATCAACAGCTGCTTTATCGTGAGGCTACTAGCAGCTGGAAGAGACGCCTTGTTTGAAGGGTAAATCAGTTACCTTTTTTATTTGAAATGCCTGTATATCCTGCTTGAGGCACTTTTGTTATCATAAAACTACATATTTTTTTGTACAGAAAGTAGAAAGCTATCATTTCTTGAAATTTTAAACTTCTGAAGAGCAGCAGATGCAAATATCAGAAATATGGACGTGTAACAGCAGTTAGGGTTAAAGCTCTGCAACTCCAGCTGCTGCAGGAGCTCCTGCAGGTTTGTCACAGCAGAGCAAGTTAAATCGGGTACTTTGTGCCACAAATCAGGGAGGAACATGGAGAAGTGCAGAAGCAAGAGTGGCTGTAAACTTGACTGCCTTCAGCATGGCTGGACAGAGGGGACAATTGATTGAGTGCATTTTATCCTTTGCATCTAACATTTTGCTGGATTTTTTGCATGGAGTTAGGTCAGTATTTAAGAAAAATAAGCTCTGAGATTCAAATGGCTCCCAGCGTAAGAATTTACCTGAAGGGGGAGGGAAACCATTAGGTCAGAAACAACTCCTGTCTCTTTCCTCTGGCAGATTTTGACGATAAAGCATTCTTGCAGGAGATGTCAAACCAAATTTGTATTTGACTTCATTTTGTGAACATATGGAGGATGCTCGGTGCATGATAGGAGTTGTCTGGAAAATGCTATTCCAGGAGGATTAGGAAGCAACGACCAGTCGTGCCAGGTGGTGCTTTTGGAGGACATTTGCTGCCTGCTAATGGGCATTGCTTGAGGAGTCCGTCCCAGGCAGGCAGGATGGACATTTGTGGTCCAGCACCAGGCTCTGTGACAGTGTAGAAAGCTTTATTTCTTGGTCTTTTTTTTTTTTTTTTTCCCACATATTTCCACCCAGTGAAAGTAACAGTGAACAAAGCAAGTGGTTTTGAAATACTTATCTCAGGGTCAGCAGAGCAAGAAGCAGTGCAGGCAGCGTTTTATTAATAAAGGAAAGGCTGTCCCAAGTAGCGTGTGACTGCTGCAGGGTAAAGGCTCGCTCCCCAGCTTTCCAGTCAAGGACAATGTGAGTTCTCAAAACCTGCAGGTGCAGTCACAACAAGGAGATTTCAAATTTTATTTATTTTTCTCAAGAGAATTTCACAGGTGGGTTACAAAAGGTGGCATTAGAAGCTGGCCCAGCCCAGCAGTGAGGGCCGGTCTCCAAGAAAGGGCAGGCCCAGTCACACTCTGGCTCTCTACAAACCTCGCTGTACTTGTGCAGCCTAAGTCCATAGACCTTACCTTGGGCCCATCTTTAAGTTCCCTGTGGCAAGATTGGCCTCAGCAGGGCCATAGCTTCTGACTTTCTCCTCTAACGAGTGCATTTATTGATTTCTCCTTTTCCTTAATATGATTTTATAAAGTTAAGACCCTCCAGGGAAGCAGCTGTTAGGTTCTTCCCAGAGAAGGAACCCTTTCGTCTAGTTTGTAAGTACCCACAGTAATAACTGTTCCTTGTTAGCACTGAGAGAGCTTAAATTAGTGTGGTCTGGATCCTTCTGGGGCTCGCACATCATCAAAAGCATTTCTTCTGTGCTCTAATTTTTCCTTCTTCAGTCTCAGTAGCAAGAGATGGCACAAGTGTGGGCCATGTAATAGGCTGTGTGGGCTGACAGAGCATCTTTTGTTTTATTACTGGCAAGGAGAATCAAGTTGAGATTTGATTTCCGAAATGCAAAAGTTGTTGGCTTGTCTGAATATTTATGAAACAAAACACCCAAAAGAAAAAATAGACGTCTCCTTTGCTCATTTCTTCCTGACTGCTCAACCTGTTCTTTTTTGCTGCTGCAATCTCCCTTCGAAGCCCTCTGTTAATCTCCACCGGGTTCTGCAGAAAGTCCTGGTGCTGCTCACAGGAGCCCTCAGGGTGTTTGTGGGGAACGAGGTGGTCACACTGGCTTCCTCCCTGTGCCAGCAGCTGCCAAACAGTCTCCCCACAATGAATTTTTACAAAATCAGGAGGAATTCTCTGGTATTCAGTGGCAACAAATTTAAGAAAAATAGCCCTAAAAAGAACCTTTTATGTCAACTGCCTCTTTCTCTGCTGGTTTGGGGCAGAGAAACCAGTGCTTGGATGTTATGGCTAGAGGCATGAAAATTTATTACATCTGCCGTGTACTGTGAGTGCAATTTTCTGGGAGTCTGCCGCGTGCTGAAAACAGCTCCATCTTGGTTTTGCTCCAAAGGTATTGCGAGAAACCCACTGTGCTTTGTCATCCTACTTACTTCTGCATCTCACCATCTAAAAATAATTTAAACTGAAAGGATATGAATTTTGTTTGTGCATGGAAAAAACTATAATGGTTTCAACTACTGTGATTTTTGGGAAACAAAGATGACAATAACTTACAAAGTCAGCCTGCCTGTGTTATCTATGGATCCTAGAAATGTTTAAAGCAATGAAATTTAGAGCCATTTTTCCCAACACTTACACCTAAACAAGTGAAGTCAAAAGCAAGTATAAATCAGTGCACAATTGTACCAAAGCAAGTCGTTTAAGAAAACAGAAGAAACTGGCAATTGTCTCAAAGGCAGAATGGCTTTAGATTTAAATTCAGTTACAGAATTGGTGGGAGTCGTGGTGGAGAGTGTGTAGTTTTGTTTTAAGCCTCTATTCTTTTTCCTTTTTCTTAACCACTGTAGCAACTCTGTAGGAACCAATATATACTGTGGATGAAGCTTGCTGAACTGGAGAATGGAGTATTTCCCTGGTGTCTCTGAAAAACTATGGAACAAATTGGACCGGGTATGACAAGCTACACAGTGTTATTTTAGTTGCTATAGATAACTGAATTTCTCCTTCTAGGCATTCAGTGTCACTAGTTCATGAATAAGGGTCAGAGCCTGCTGGCAGCCACAGAAGTGCGAGTACAAAGAATCTCCAGCGGAGATGGTGGTGACTGGAGAAACCCGGGATTTCTCTCCGTGCCAGCCAGAGCAGGGGCTGCCTCTCAGGGCTCACACGCCAGCAGACATGGTAGTCTGTCACCAAGTAAAATCTTCATTCACTCTTCAAGGCTCTACAAATTCTTGACTGTTTAATACAGACGTAATTTATCTGTACAGGTCCATCACGGAGATGGAGGCAAAGGGCCAGATTTTCCATTGTCCTGGACCAGGACAGGTTGCTGGTGATTTGACTCCTGTGATTCAGTGTGGTGCTCTTTCTCTACGTGTGTTATGAGCTGTGCAGCTTCTCCAACACCTTGTCTGTGTACTGCAAAAAGAGGGTTATTGTGCTTGGGAAGGAGAGAGCCTAGTGACTTTGAGCCAGGGCTGCTATTAAAGATATCTGGGCTCTTTACCTCCTACTGCCATTGATTTCTGGTGTGATCTTGAGCAAGTAATTCTGCATATTGGTCTGAGTAAGAGCAAGCCTATGGGGAAGCTGCCAGTCAGCTCCAAAAACAATGGCAAGGTAGTTGTGCAAGGTAACGGGGCTAATTAGCCCTGGGGTTTTGGACCTGAGTAGTACCTTGACATAGTACCATGCAGTGGGCAAAACTGCTTGTGGCAGCTAGTAGACATAAGCACGTATTCCCTGAAACTGTTTTCACCATGCTCCATTACACAGTGCAGATATGTCCTCAATCTCTTTGTAGCTCAACCCCAGGTTATTCTGCTCATCTGCTGGTTCATTATCGGGGGAAGTAAAAGGGTAGTTAAGTGTCCTGCAAATGAAAGTGAAGAGGAGTTAACAGGAATACACGTTAGGATATACCAGAGAATAACACCCTGCCCCACTGTTTAAACTGGGATCTCTGAAGAGAAAAGGCTCAGGAGCCATATAGGAAGCAGACAGGACATACGGGAGCAGTGATTTGAATATGAATCAAGATAATTCCCAGAAAGCCCCTTAGCCATATTTATAATCATACCATTGGTCTGGTATAGCAGCAACAGCGTTTAAAAGGCAACACATGTCTACTTGTGCTCAGTAGTTGCCTCCAGCAATTTACATCTGCTAATGCAAAAATGGATAAACTTGTCTCGCAAATAATGGTGACAAAACCTGGCATCAACTGCTTCTTTAGTACCTAAACACATGCCAGACTTTATGAATCGAGAACAGTCTTTGCCATCTCCAGACACAGGCTGTAGTAACAGCGTAGCCAAATTTTTTCTTTATTGTACCTTGAAGTACTATTTCATTAGCAGAGGAAAGAACAAATTTACTTTTTATCTCTTCCTTTACATTGAATTAAATCAGGTACTTTTAAATTATGGACCTGAAATTACCAACACTTTGGACTCATGCAGTTTCCCATTAAATGTGCTAATACTGAATTATGTAACATGTATTATTTCAGGCAGATTAATACATCAAATCTGTCTGCATTAATTCAGTATCTCCTCAACAATGTAAATGTATGTGATCTGGGGTAAGATTTATCCATTTTGTGGGTAATGGTGAGTTGGCAGAACTTCTTGGATCTTTCACATCCCTTTGCATCTCAGAACGATTAAGGTCAAGTAGATGTTACCGCCACATCTCTCATGAAATAACAATTGAGCACAAAATTAAATATTTACTAGCGGAACCTCCCATAAAGTTGGCTCTATGTGCACAGTTCAGACAGGACTGTTTGCTCTGCTCTTGAATTTGTGTTAAGCGTGGGCTGTTGTTTGAAGTATTTTTCTATCCACTGGACTGTGAGGATTTCAGTTCGTAGTTAATAAGAGTACTTGTTCTCTAATTAGTTGTAAATGTAGTGATCATATGTATTAGTTTAAATATATCTCCTCATTTAAAATGCAAAGAAGGCCTTAATAATATATAAAGTGCAGTCCAGACTAACTTCATGTGTGAGTAATACAGAGAGCTCAGGTGGATGTACGCTGACTCAAGCACAGGCATGGGCTCGTGGAGTCCGTTCCCTTTGTGGGTGATCATCTGATTCTCCTGAACTACCTCCAAACGCGAGCGTCTGGTTTTGTACGAGACCACAAAGAACATGGCCCACAGGTATTAAACCACATGCGAGTGTTGGGACGGCCCCGGGGCCTGTGCATTGTAGCACTTTGGTACATGCCCTTGCAGTGAGAGAGGAGGAGCTTGCACGTTCCCTAAGCTTAGAAAGTATCAGTCTTGCGTGATGGTTAGATGCAAATGCCAGAAATCAGGGGAGCAGCAAAACAGAAATGAGTTTTGCAGAGGTTTATACTTTGCTTGTCTTTATTAACTGCTGCTGTTGAAACTTTTTGTTAACTGCTGCTCTGGAAACGGGCTGGACAACAGGGAGAAGCGGCAAGGATCATAATCTTCTGAAGGACGCCATAAAGAGGAAACTAAAACTCCCACTGAATTACCTTTCTCATATACGCACACATTATAATAGAATTAGTAATTCTCATGATTCGCCAAAATGACAGTTTCTTGCCCAGTGTGATTTAATAGGGTGGTGGTTCTCTGCCAAGGGCTGCTACCTAAAACACTGAATTTATGAACGAGCTCACTAACTGAAACTCTGTTAGCTCCCATTTTTTAAAACAAGATCCTTCAATAATCTGGGCTGGTCCTCTCACATTCAGGAGGACTAGTGGAGAGGTAAAATGAGTTGCATAGAGTAGAGCTGCAGAAATGTTTCTGACATGAATATCCTTCTAATAACCAGTACAGCCATCCCCACGATATCAAGACATCGTGGATCTGTATGATTTTTCATTTCTGTCTAAAGGAATTTAATCAAAAAGCCACCAGAACTTTTTTTTTACCTCTGAAGAACTTCTACCATGTGCTGTTAGCCTTGCTTTATCTCCAGAAGGTCTGTTACAGTGTTATAAAAGACTGATGAGAAGAGGGAATTTTCCTACTAAAATGAGAATAAATCATCATTTTTCATTCTGTAAGACCTGCTCATACAAATGGGATACTGCTACAATACGAAGAAAAATTGCCTCCTGTTACTGCTTTAGTCACTGAGTCCAAATTACCTCTGGAAGTTGCAGGTTGGGGCCCATCCTCCAAGTGCTTTCTCGGGCTCAGCTCAAGTGCCAGTAAGAGAACCAAAGTAATTTCCATTTTGCGGTCGCAGAACTGGAATGGTTGTTAATGGAATAAGCAGCATAAGGGCCGGGGTTGTGAAAGCCAAACATAGCTTCAGTTTTAGCAAAGACTGATGTTGTTAATGCGAGTGGTTGTGCTCTCCACTGCTGAGCAGTAAAACAAGGTAAAGGGGCTGGACCACAAGGGAAGGTGAAGGGAGCTGGGCTGGAGCTGGCTCCTTCCCAGAAGCCTGGGGAGGCTCTCATGGGAACATGCACCCTTGGGGTTTGAGCAGGAGTAGGGGCACTCAAGGGTTAATTAAAGGAGTTTTGCACAAATGTTCCTATAATAGCAGGCAAATGTATTCAGTGACTCGAGAGGCTTCATCTCTCTCTGGGATTGCTTGTTGACCTGAGCTTAAGTCAACGTCTTGCCCTTGGTTCCTTGCCCTGCTGCAGACTTTGAGAAATCTTGAACACATTACTTCAGCCCAGAGTGTCAGAAGTATTTCAGCAACACAACAAGCTGCTGAGATATTCATTGTAATGAACTTTATTACTATAATGGCCACACCATAAAATTAGAAGAGATTCGAAGAGCTTTTTTTTTCACTGGAGACAGGTCTTGGATTTAGCTGAGGTGATCATCTGGTTGAAAAGGAGCTCCTTTAAGGTAGGTTAATATCTATTAGGTCACTGAAGATTTGGATACAGATTTGTGCAGGGAAAATCTGGGAAATTATCTATTTCAAGAAGCAGAGCCATTTCCTATTTCTCATGAGTTCTTTTCTGGCCTATTCCTGTTACTTCCCCTGCTGGAGCATCTTCGCCTCCTGCTGAACATACAAGCACACTATAGACTGTACTTTCACAGAAAGAGCGCAATGTTAATCCAGGAGGTGAGAATGGAGATGTGGTCTTTCTAACAATGTCTTAATTTGTATTTTGCAGTAAATATATGTCCTAGAAAATGACTCGGTTTTAAAGCAGGTTCTTTTATATTCCACATATGTACAGCCAACATAAAATCTAATTGTGCTAACACTGCATCTATTATGATAAAATAAATCCCTTACACTATATATTGCATTCAAAATTGTACATGAGACTTGACTGAACATAAAGTTTAGTGACATTATCAACCATGGCAGAAAGGAAAAAGGAAGCGAAAGGCGTGGATTATCCCTCCCACCTGCCAGATGCTGGTCAGTCCACGTCTCCATACCATGGCATCCCCTTCAGGAAAAAGGTAGAAGCTCTCTGACCTCACATGAATAAATGGCACAAGTTCAAAATACTGACATTAAAGTACTACTTAGCAGCAGTGCTGTATCTAAGAGGGACTGTGAACTCATTGTGACTTACGCCTTTGTTATGTTTTATAGCTCACCATGTCATATGCACCCTTTGCTGTTGGTGATGAGTGAGACTGCAATATATGAGAAAGCTGTATCTGAATATCTTTTGTATGTTAAGTGGAAGGCCAAAATAACATATTCCTAATGCTTGTTTTTTCAAGTACCAACTCTCTTTTTATTGTAGAGTAGCAAAGACAGCTTTGCAGTATATTCCAGCTGAATCTGATACGCAGGGCAAGACCCATCCTGTCAGTAGGATGCAGTATATAGAATTCCCCCTTGTCCTCCTAAGAATTACAGGCTACGTTTATGTCCCTTGGAAAGTCCCGCTGAGAGACGGCAGGATCCGGGAACCTGGCATGAAGCTCCTTTGCTGCATTGCTATTGCTGAGCAGTAGCATAAAATTTGACATAGGATAATCTTTCTATAATCATCTCAGCTGCAGGAGACATTGGGGAAGGTTACATTGATGTGCTGAACTAATGTGGAGTCAAGAGACAAATGACATGGGCAACGACTTTTACCATGATTGTTTTAAAATAACTGGACTAGGAACATTCAGCTCCCTGTCTTTTATCTGCTTATACAGCAAATGTATTAGGGAGACAAGGGAATTCCTCTGGTCGAGCAGTAAAACAGACTTCATGTGCTCAGTGGTGATGGCCACCCAGCTGGGCTGCACGGAGATGGAGAAACTCCCTTCTCAGAGCAAATAGCTAATTTGCTGCTACTGTGCTGGGTATCATACAAGGAAAAAGCTGCTGTTGTCAGCTTTGTGTTATGTCTCATAAAGTCTTTTGTTCCAGAAATGTTACATAAAAAGGCCAGAGTATAAATTTATAGCTGCCCAAAAGTCACTCTGCCCAGGGAAGAGCCATACCCAAGAAATTTTATGTTCAATCAAAGAAGTGAAAACTATTTACCATGGCAACCTTGGCATCAGTGAGAGCTCCTAGGTAGGGAATGTTTCTTCAAAGGAAGAAGCATGTTTTAAACTATTTTTTTATGTACCCATCTGTTGGCTTCAGTCCTATAAACCAGTTTGTAGAAACCTTTGAAGTCTTGGTCTCAGCCTCCATTCATATGTCCACAGCAGTGCTGTGGGGATGGTATTTCGGTCTGTCTCTCTTGTTAGCACCCAGTGCATTTTGAGGAGAATCTCAGGCCAGCCGAGAACTGACACCGTGCTGCAGCTGGGACACGCAGATGTGGAGACACACTGTACCTCTCTTCTCGTATGAACTCAGAAGGTACCAATATGGATTCAGACTGGCATCCAGGACATCACTATAGACTTTCTTCTCCTTCTTAAAGTACTGAATTATTTTATAGTATAATATATCCAGATACTGTAATGAAGAAATATATCTACCAGACTTATTTCTGGTTACTGAGATTTAAGCATTCTGTTCGTGCTGCTTCAAGGACGATATTAACATGCAGCTTATTCCACTACAGAGCTGTCTGCAAGTGGGTTTAGATGTGTGCAGTTATAAGAAGCCTAAATTCAAAACTGTGTGGTTTTCTAGTCTCATTATTTGTTTTGTTTTGGGATCTTTTTTTGTCTCCCTGAGGTGAACTGAAAATATTTCATATTTGAGTTTCTCCCATTATTTTTGTTGAAGGTATGAGCTGGGGAAAGAAGGGGGCATGAATCCAAGACTGGTCCCTTGTGATCTAAAAACTCATTCCTCCCTCCAGTAATCTTCCAGGCAGCTGCTGTCAAAAATTCTCAAAGAAGTATCTTTAAAACAGGTAGGGAGAGCTGCCTGCTGTGCTGGTTGTGCTCCTCAGTGCATGGTGGCTGTTGGTGGGAGGGCACTCCAGTTACACTGGGGAATGGGGAGAGGAATGGAGAATCACTATGCTGCTCCCTGCCTGGCTGGGCAGGTTCGGTGGTGGCCCGATGACATTGGCATCAATGTCCTACACACAAATGCACCAGCAAAAGCAATAGTGTCAAATCCTTGGCATTACAGAAACAGGAAAGGGGACGGTGAGGTCTCCCTGGCAAAGGTTAAAGTCATCGAGACTTGTACTTCTGGCATCTGATTCCTCTTCCTCGTGCTCTCAACCTCTCTGCCTCCCTGAAAAGCCATTTCATCCCCTGCGCTCCTCTATGGCACCTGTGGCGCTTGCTTCTTTCATAAAGCCCTTTGGGATCTTCTTTTGAAGGAAATGGTTGTTATTCCATGAAGTTACCAAGGGTCAGTTATATTTTTAATTGCTTGTATGTGTCAGGTCCTGTATTCTTCAGCAAAGACTTGGAGGCAAATCTGACATAACGTGCTTCCCTCAGATTGCTTAACAGAGCATCGCAGTGAGATGGGCCTCTCCGCAGGGCCAGCAGCGTGTGCTGGTCTGCAAGTGCAGGACATCACCTCCAGCCTCCAGAGCTGTTGTGTTCCTGGGATGGAAACAAATGGGGGGTGGGGGTAGCCACAGCAGCTAATGATGTTGCTGGGGTCTTCTGTTTTCTCTGCTTGGCTTGAATGAGCAAGTCTGCATTAAGAGAGGTCTGGGCTGAAGCACGGACCGGTCCCAGGGAACAGTAAGGTTCCCACTTTCCTTAGGAATGACAAAGAAATCTAGAGGGCAAGTGCTGGTGATGGCTTTTAATGCAGGGGGGAATTAAGGCTCTGTGATGTCTTGCTGTGGAACCCTAGACAGACATTGCCGTATAAAGTAACAGCTCTCTTATTTCATTATTCTTCCCTGTAACATGCAGCCTTCTTCGTTACTTTTAGATGTTGCAAATCATTATTAATATTTATAAACTGCTTTGTTGTTTTCTGATAGAGAGACCAAATTCCAGTGCAGCAGTCACCGGCAACTGTCTTCCAATTGTGCCTCCTGTAATTAGTGTTACTCTGCTATTCCCTAGACCTACCCGATACCATGGCAACATTATTTAATTGCAGAGTCAACTGGCCCACTCTTGAAGATAACTGCTGTGCAGTGTAGTATGGATTGACTCCTGTGTTGATTCTGGTCTCAGTGCTATCAGGGGTAATTTCATATTTTATTCTAAATCTGTAATAATTATAATTTCAAATTATTAAGCAAAAAGTACTGGGAAAGGAAAATAAGAATAATTAACTTCTCATCAACGTCAGGGCTAAAAACTAGGCTTTCAAATAGTAAATAATGTAAGTGGGTTGTAATTCATGGTGCCTTAAGAGATGTCACAGGGGGATACAACTCTAAAGAAACATACAAACAAGAGGCTTTGAGACTCCATAAATTTAATGGAAAAGCCCCATTAGTTTCAACAGGAGAAAGAAGATGATTGTGTGTCAGAATATTGCTAAATTAAAATTAAGTGGGGTTAGAACATTACCTATGAATATTGCTGACATTGGCTGGAGGTAAGCAGTTTTGCATTAACGTCAGATAAGTTTTTCAGTAGCAACCGCCTTGCACACAGTGAGTTTTCCTCCTCTTCTGGCAGGAGAGATGCCACAATGATTACAATAATGTAATTTATTCTTTCTGGGACTATGAAGCTGTTAAACCAATTATTTTATTGGTTGCTTTTTCTTACTCCGGATGAGAATCAGCCATCCCAATTAGATATAACTGTGCATACATGGAAACATAGCAGAAAGAACTCAGCCTAAGACAGAAAGTCAGCAAGGGGAATTTCAACCCAAATGGTTTAAATCTGGCACAGTAACTAACAACGAAAAAAGAGGGTCTTGAAATGGAAAATGTCAGGCAGTTGCACTCACAGATGCTGCTAGCTGACCTGTCTAAGGTGGATATTTTATGTAACCAAATAACAAGATAGGCATTATTTTTCTTTTTTACTCCCATTAATTGCTCTGCTGTTGCAAATGTGCAATGCGAGTTGACAGGAACAGTTTTTTTCCACCCTGTTCCGAGTCTTCTGAAATGTCATTGACTCTGGGAAAGATGGGGAAAAAGGAGAAAACTCCTCACCTGGAATCTGTGGTATATTTAAAGGGTTATTTTCCTTTTTTGGTGCCCGTCTCAGGACTGTCTTGTGTTCAGACAATGCCAGCTCTTCTGCCTCTCCTGATCTTCTGCCCAGAACATGGTGTTATTTCAGACAGACTGGGAATTCTCCTAATTAAAGTAGCTGTTTTACTGGAGTTCACATCCAGTTGGATCCCAGACAATTTGATTAGAGAAACTGGAGTTGCAGAAAAACACTGACTTTATCCCCACTTTTCATTTTTCATTGTCCCTCCCCTCCTTTCCATAATATTTTAATCTGACCCTGATTTGACCCAGTATAATTCAGCAGGAACATATGCAGCACCTTGTTCTGCAGTTCCCCATATGGCACAGTGAGGGAAGGAAAGCTGGTGCCAATTGCAGATCCAATTATAGCCAAGCAAGGTTGCTCCATTATTGCATTTGAAGCCATAATTAAATTTGCTAACTGTGAAGAGGTGCCAAACTTGCCATTTCTTTGGAATATGGGACATCTGTTTAGTGCTAATGCTGACATGGGATTTGAGAGGAAACATCAAAACTTCCATCAGATTCTGCTGTTTCATTTCTTCATTAAAAAAAATCTTCCAGTTAGTAGCTCCTTGTTTTCGGTGTTAAGTTTCTTGAGGCATTTCTAAACTGATAGTTGCAAAAGCACCGGGTCCCGTGGAAGCCAGATTCCTTCTGGAAATGTAGAGAGAAGCATTAAGGCAGCGCTTTTCCAGGGCTCACGTACCCCGGGGCATTCTCCCTGCGCAGGTTGAGCTGATGCAGCTAAATGGCTGCTGTTCAGCACTGCAGCGTGCCCTGCCCGTATCCATACTCCCCGCCCTCCTTAAATGGGGTTCCTTGACAGATTTTCTAATAAATGGTTATTTTTTCAGATGACAGCATCTCTAAGTGTGACCAGGTTTTGCAGTCAAAGCAGCCTCACACATTCATTTTTCCCTACTCCACGGCATCGCGTGGCCTTGAGTCTCCCCGTCTGCTCACCCTCCGCCCAGAGCTGCTTCTTACCTTTCCCTGAAGGTGCAACCACCCCTAAAGGCACGGTTACAACTGCATGCATTTGGGGTGAATTTATATGTTNGCCCTCTGCCCAGAGCTGCCTCTTACCTTTCCCTGAAGGTACGGTTAAAACTGCATGCATTTGGGGTGAATTTATATGTTCCTCGCCGTCTGTTGTTGGTACCACCTCACACAAGCTCAGCATGGGACAGGGTTTCTGATGGGAGGCTACAGAAACCCTCGTGCTGTGTAGAGTTGTTCTACACTCTCCAGCAAATTGTTGTGCAAAAAAACCCAGGTCCGTGTTTTTCTGGCAGCATGAGAGTAACATGCATACCTTAAAGTACCTAAAGTGGTGATTTTTCTGCTGTGTGATCTGCTGATTCCAGTGAAATGCGAGAAGGGTTCTGTGCCCAGTGGCCTTTTGCCCGAGTGTGTGGTGACCAGGTAAATGAGAATAAAGTTCCCAGCAAAGCAGAGGTGCCATGCCTCTGGGCTGAGCAGGGCAAGAAAGAGTATGAAGAAGCAGGATAATTGCCGACACCTGAAAGCATTATATGAATTTTAGTGATTGGGGCAAACACATGAGCAGCAGTTACTGCTGTCGTCAACCAGGCACAGCAACGAGCGCTGCCCGCTAGCATTTCAACACCCAGGTCTTTCGTGGGGGAGATAAAGCTCTGTGCCGACACTCAGTCCTGACATCATTTAAAACAAACTCGATACAGGTATCTGTCTGCACATTTTTTCTTCTTCCCATGCTCTGCAGTTGTTCAGCGCTGAGATTACTCACTCTTAAAATGAGAACGCAATTTGCTAAATGGGATGTCAAAATACATGGGGGAGTTGGATGAGGTCTCTTGGTGTATTTTTCCCCCAAAGAGTTAATGTTTTTATGAGTTAGTGTCCTTATTGTTAATATACAGCCTGGTTATAAAAAATGAAACTATAGCAAGTCTGTGTAGGAGGGAGAAAAAGGCAGCAATTTTTTTTTCGGGTAAAATGTCTCTAGAGATTCAGTTGGAGACAGGATGATGGATTCAGCTGTTCATTCCCAAAATACATAATGGCTGTAAGAACAGGCACTGAAAATATTAAAAATTAAAACTCGGATTTCCATTATTACCTTTAAATGGCAGTTGAGAAATTTGTGAGGCTTGGGGTTGAGAGTGCACATGTTATGATCTGGCCTATAAGAACGCCATTTGCTGCTGACAGGTATCAAAATGCAATGTAATTACACTTCTAATCAGACATGTATGTTTTGTAATCATGTAACACTTCCAAATGCATTTTTCCTCCTAGAGATTTAGAGGGAGATACAGCCTGAGACCCAAGAGACTGCAATCCAGATATATTTATAAGTACTTTGAAGCGTGTATTTGGCTGGCAGCCTCAGAAGTGACAAAACCGTGTCTTGTGGTTTGGAGCACCGGCCTGGAAAGCAAGATTCCATCATTCTCTTCTCATCTTTTCCCTCAATGAGAGAGTCCAAGCACAAACCAGGTAACATCTTGGCTCTTTTTACTGGCCTGCAAGAAATTCTAGTTCCCCACCAGAGTCTGAGTAGTTAAATAGCAATTTCTAAAATCACCACATGCTCTTGACAATTTTTTTCAGAATTAGAAAATATTGAAAGATTACAATGAACAGATGAACGGTGCATTGCTGGCAAATTGCTGAATGCTGTTANAAGTAGTTAAATAGCAGTTTCTAAAATCACTGCATGCTCTTCACAATTTTTTTCAGGATTAGAATTTGCCAGTGCATTGCTGGCAAATTGCTGAATGCTGTTATGAGGTCTAAGGTCTGGGCATGAGTTTGTTGAGTTTAGAGGGACTTTTGCCCTCTGCTATTTCAATAGGCACCATTACCAACACTCGCCTCTCTCGGCTGATTTCATCCAAACCAAAAGTTTTCTTTTTGCCTCTGCAAAAAGCTCCACAAAGCTTTAAAGCACTCCTAATGGTTTGAATGAAAAATACTTGATTTTAATTGCATTAGACCTTACATAGACTACTCTGAAAGCTGGCTATATGATATAATGCTTCTCTTTACGTTTAGACATAGGTGTAGAGTCTTTGGAGATGGATATGTAATTCAGTTAAATTGTTGGTGGGATGATAGACTAAGGTCGACGCTTCCCTCTGTTCTGATTGTTGGTTTTTTTCACTTGTCAAAGCGTTAGAAGAACATGACTAAGGAAAAAGATTTCTCCAAACAGAGTTGGACACAAACTTTTGTACAAGGACATCTTCTGTACTGGTGAAGCGCAGCTGATGCTCTGAAAACCTGGGAGGGCATTTTCAGGTAAGCAACATATCTCTGCCAGGCGATCAGCTGTTCCTCGAAGGATACTAAGCAGTTCTTGATGTTGAGATGACATTTAGTTTAAAACAGTGTAACTCTTCCTGATCACCGACACTCGACAGGTGTTGTTTTGACCTCATTGGAGATGCCATGGAAACTTGAACAGAATTCCCAATTTGCAAATCGCCTTCCAACTTTTTTTCTTATCTCCATCTTCATATTATTAATTCTGGATCAAGAAGTAAACTCTCAAAGTCACTGAATTTTTGCTACTTTCTAAAAGATTTTATGTTCCAGATTCCTTCATGATCCCAGATAGCTATGTAGCCTCTCATTTCTTAGGATACCTCAGGGCATTTTCCAATTCAGTTATGCCACTGCAAGAATATTTGTAATGAATACAAACCTACTTTTCTTTTCTTGTACTGTCTGGCTCATGCCTTTAGATATTCCATCCCTACTCTTTGATATCCTCTCTGAAAGCCTTTATGGTTTTTTCATGTAGATTAATAAGACTGTAATCAAACACAGTAAAATGTCTATGGCCAATTCATTTACAGAATATCAAAGGAATAAAAGTAATGGTACAATAGTGCTATTGATACTACAATCCCTTGCAACTCAATAAATTCTTCTTATGGCTTGGCCTGCTGTGAGAGTAAGAACTGATGTCACCATCTGTTACTTTTAGGGAGATCCTTTCACTCCCATTGTCCCAAGAGTCACTCATGGATACATGAAGCAACATTTTCAAGTTCATAGTGCATTCGACAGCAGCAGGGAGAGTAACAAGGTTGTTGGAGCTTGGATGGAAAGGGCTGCAAGGGATTTTCATTTTTGAAATGACCCCGCAGAGAAGACAGCACACATGGGCATTCATGTCTTGCCCATAAGTTTGGGATTTTCTGCTCTCAAGACATGTGTGATTTGAATATTTGTTTTTTGGAACCTCACAAAGTCAGTGCCAGGACCTAGTGCGCTGTCAATGTATCTGGACTCTGTTTTATAGCAAAGATTTAGAACATAGATTAGCTTTTGAGGCTTTTTTTTTTTTTTTGCCTCTGACGCCTTTCCCTTTATTGTGGGATAGTCCAGGGTTTGTAAATCCAGGGTACGTTGCTGAATGGAGTTCAGCTTCCAGGGGTATTTCTAGTTTATATGTCTTTGGCTCAGTGACCTAAAGGATTCTTCCCTGTCACTAAGACAGGAATTCCATATTGAATTTATAATGTTCCAGTTTCCTATAGTGAATTACTGCTACCAGCTTGGCATAAACCAATACAACAACATGCAAGAGGACAAAAACTGTAAAATTATATATTAAATAGCAGTTTTTCCATACCAAATTTCTTTTACTTGCAGGACTTTTGGGGGTTTTGCTTGTGTTTGTGTTTCAAGGAAGATTATTATGTGCTTAGAGAAAATTTACAAAATAGAAGTTCTAAAAATTGATAGGCCCCATGAAGTAAATAAAGGAGGTTTGAAACATGTGTAACTTTGAATGGTGAGATACAACCCAAGCAAGACTGGGTGTGTGGTTCCTACCTAGAGAGACGGTTATTTCAAATCCGATATTTTACCTCTCTGATCACTCGTTCTAATGTATCTATTCCTCTGCTGTTGACAAGTGAAAGCAGCAAAAGCTTATGCATCCTCTTAGTTAACTCAGTATTAACTTGTGAAAGGGTTTTTTTGGGAAACCCGTTGCTCTTGTCATCAGGCCCTAAGCTCGTGGCTGCTGTCATCCTGCAGCATTGCTGCCCACCTGGGTGACACAGGGGACTGCCCAGATCAACCCTTGTGTTTTAGCTGTTGTGCACCTTCAGAAAAGCAAGGAAGGTCAGTCCAGGTAGTGAAATGCCTGATTGCAGAGAATTTATTACATGGAAAGAAATGTTGCATATATGCCAGTTTCCTATTGGACTCCATTTCTCATGGCATTAATTTTTAGAAGTCGTTTCTAAAGGATCCTCAGGGGCACTAAAGGATTAACCTACAAAATCAGTGTACATCTTGCTTCACAGAGGAGTTTTGGTGAGTTTACCAGGGCAGTCAGTGAGGCTGGGTTTTCGGGTATCTCCCAGCAACAGAGCCCATTGAGCATTGAAGGGATCTGAGTTCCTAAATCGCTCTCACACTTCTGAGAATTCTGCCTTGTACTCTGTGTCTTGTCACATAGCAAGTGAACTTCAAGTGCTAAAATTTCTGCAAAACAGCTGCTTTTTCATCTTTTTCTTCTTCTTCCTTTTCAAAGAGACTGGCCTTAAAGCGGTATCCGAGTCAGCAGATAAAAAGGGATTGTTCACAACAAAAAGTCCAGTAGGAGGAACTTCCCTGAAATAAGCCATTCAGGGAGGAAGTTTGTTTATCGGTGCTATAACAAGGCAGTGGGGGTACTCTAATTACCTGTACTTAATGAGCAACCCAACACTGTGTCAGGGAGAATAACTGTCCTGAGTCTTGTGGCCATATATAATATGGCCACATATACAGGGGTGTAATTTTTTAAAACATTTTTTGGGTTTGAGTCTTTTGGCTTTTTGATGCCACTTGCTTCCCGCCAAGCCACCCTTGCCATACAAGCACCACCCTCGTTAGCTGGTGCAAGTTCCAAACAAGAGCCAAACAAGGCTTAAACTCCTAGAAATGGAATTTAAGTGTTTCAGCTGTTCACAAAACTACAGAGTTTTCAGTTAAAATTTAAAAATTGCCTGAATGGTAGAGTAAGAAGAACATGATTTGACCAGCTCTCCAGCTGGTATAAAAAGATACAGAACATTGAGAAGTGTCATTGAAAATATCATCTGAAGCTGAAGTGGAATTGCAGTCAAAAAACTTTCAAGTAATCACACAGGCCCTAAAGAGTGAAAAGCAATAATTATTTCCAAAATGCCAAAACCCTTTCTCTTAGGAGAAATTTGCTGTTGACCTTCTGCACACAGGTTCTTTAGATAACTGCTGAGATGATGTCAATATTCACTAACAAAGAAACTTTCAGTGAAGTAGTGCAAAGTCTGGAGATCTCGTCAGCATCATCCCTGCCCTCTTAGGGCAGTGGTGGCCAGAATGTGCTCTGGTTGGAGGGCCCCACCTCTGGCATATCAGTTCTTGCAGGTTTGAGGGCATATATGGTCCCACCTCAGCAGATGGCTTCACCAGGGTTTTTGGTTGTTTTCACTTGGAAGGCAGTGAAAAGATTTAGTAGAGAGCACAACAGAGAAACATTTTTTGAGAGCTTGTATGTTCTGGACTCTGATAGGTATTAGAAAATATTATTGAAACTTTTCAAAATGGGTTACCTAAACGTTTTATTCAATTCCCTGACTTTTGGAGGGAAAAAAAATAGGATAGAAAAATCCCTGAGAGCAAATAATATCTCATTATACCAAGTCAGATGCCATTAAAATAAAACTGATGTGATGAATAATATCAAGAATCAATTTTTATGCTTGGAATAAATTTTCAGAATAGTGATTCACTGAATGTTGCCATAATTAGTGCATTCCTCATAAATCTATCAGCTCATCTTTTTTAGGGCTGAATTCACCATACAGTTACAGCTCTACTCTTAAGGGCTCAGCAGCAGCAGCTGCAGCAAGACTTTCAAGAGCACAGTTTTAATACCACACCAAGAAATTGGCTAACACATTTCTGGATCTAAGAAGGAGCTCACTATATTTTTAAAATTTCAACTGATCCCTACTTCTTTAAACAAAAATGAAGTAACTTGTGGTTTGTTTTCTGGGCCTGTTGGTGTTCCAACTAAGGCCTGAGGCTCATGGGCTCAATCCTGTCTGTTGAAATGGGAAAAGGACCCAAGTTTTCTCATACAGGTTTTCAGTGAGCACCTCAAGATGCAGCATTGATTGCACATTCTGCCCTCATGCTGTCTTTGTCTACAGGAGAGTTAGCATTCATGGTGTCACTCAAAGTGAACTTTTACTGCCCACAACAACCTATTTCTGTAGCAAAGGTCAGATTTGTTATCTATCAGGATGTAGCAGCACAGTGGAATAAAGAGTTGCCACAATGAACCGGCCTTTTTACCTTCTGAATGGGCTTCTAAATCAAGCAGAGGGAGCATTGACTGAAAATCATTGGGTCTGTCTACTTGAAAGGTCATAGTCTGAAATACTGCGAGATAAGTTCACCCTGGTTTATACAGTGAAGCAATCTCTAGTACAAAACCCACCACTTACACTAGTTGTTCAGTTCCTTAGCCTCTTGGCAATTCAAGATAATAATGGGAAAAAAGAAAGACTACTTGGATCTGTCACAGACCTAAATTAGTCAAGGAAAGATAGAAAACAATAATGGTGTGGCTTTTTTATTTTTTTATATTTTGCTCCATGGCAAAAGCTGCTATAGCTTGCAGTGGCTTTCCTTAGAAAGGGCACATACTTCCTTGAAGTCCAAGTAGAGCTGCCTGCCTCGGCCAACGGTGGAGGTTACCACAGCCTGTGTCGGGGCTGTACACCTTTCCAGGCCTTGCTTTCATAAGTAGTTTATTTTATCTTGCTCAATACTCAGTTAAATATACCCATTTCCTTTCAACCTGACTTCTCTGATCTAAGGTCCTTCTCTTTACATTCCACAGTCAATACAGGGTATTCCTTAAACACGGGGCTGCAACTTCCCATGAAGCCAAAGAAAGATGTGTAGTTCACGCATTCTCTTTGCCTGTGACAGTGATGTCTGGTTTTCAGCCAAACATGCATGAGTTTTGTCAAACAGAGATGCAACATCCTTAGCTGTGTAAAAGCAATACTGAACATTATACAAGTAGAAAATAAACTTCAGTAACTGGTGAACTTAGGTCTTAATAAATACAGCTGCTGCTTGATCGGCTTTGGAAAGGTGTTTGCCGCTTGGCATACAGATGAGCATCTTATATTAGGCCAAAAATTCTCTGTCTTTCTTCTAATTTTGATTTCTTTTACAGATAAGCCAAACAAAGTTTATTGTCAGTAACATTTGAAAGAAAGTTCTGCTGTCTAAGTGAAGAATATCAATTCTCTACCTGAAATTGGCTTTGCACTGTGTTATTTACCTTTGTGATGTTGCATCAATACACCCAGCTTTTTCCAGTAGCCACAAAAACATTTAGTTTTACTGCTGCAAGACAATGCTATGACTTGCAAAATACCCTGAGCTCCTGGACATAAGAATGAATCTGTGAATTTTCTACTGGAGTTATTTTACCCTACTCACACAAATCCTTCTCTGATGCAAGGCAATTGCACCTCTTTGGTGCAGGAGGCAGAGCTTTTTTGGCTACTGATCTGAGGCTGCAGAGCAAAGTACTAAGAGTAAATGTTTACCACAGACCTTTCCATCTTCCCTATCAAAACCCACCAGGCATCTCTGAATTACTCTTCTTAACTGAATACAGAGCAGTGGGTAAAAAAAAAAAAAAAAAAAAAAAAAAAAAAAAAAAAAAAAAAAAAAAAAAAAAAAAAAAAAAAAAAAAAAAAAAAAAAAAAAAAAAAAAAAAAAAAAAAAAAAAAAAAAAACACAAAAAAAAAAAAAAAAAAAAAAAAAAAAAAAAAAAAAAAAAAAAAAAAAAAAAACAAAAACAAAAAAAAAAAAAACAAAAAAAAACCCAAACCAAATGCACTCCATGAAAATAAAACTGAGCACTCCATGTCTCACACAGTGCTCTCCAGAGGCAGGATGAAGGAAAAAAGATAAACCACGTCTGACAGATGTTAATGAAACACAGAGGCTCATATTAATGAAGCACTGGAAAGTGGCCAGTCTATTGTAGTTAGGACATTATAAGCCAAACAGAAAAAGGAAAGGATAGAAAGGATTTTATCTCTTTTCTAAAAAAAATAGTATCCTTCTTTAATGATGTTTGGAAGAGTTTTGTATGGTTTTTCACAGGGCATCTTCATGGGCACAAGAGCAGAAACCCTTACCTCCTGAGAGGCAGAAGTGCTCTGATGATAGTACAGTTCTTGGGCACCAGCACAGCTCCATCCAGATCTGCTTGGTAAGTCCTCCCGTAGCTACTTGAGGAACAGTTTCAAAAGGTCAGTAAGCACCACAAATTCCAAATGATGGTTCCTGAATTTGGAGTAAAAAAAAAAAAAAAAAAAAAAAAAAATTTGAATTTTTCTCTGTTGTCCCACTCAGGCCATTTAGAGCGATGTTGCAGAGCTGCTCTTCCCAGGGACACCCAAAAAACTCCCACTTTTCTCTGAAAAGATATGTCCTGGACAAGGACAAGGTATCAGCTGGTGACACGGCTGCTGTTGCTTGGAGCAATACAAGACTGTGCCTGCCTGCTTGGAACCAGATCTTGTATTATCTGCCATCACCTAGGCACGTTATGATATTTAAATGTATTACCCTGGAAACAATATTAGAAGGAATAAAGTATTACACTAAATGTAATAAAGAGATAAAGAACCGTGTGCATACAGTAAAATGCTAACTTTAAATATTAAAAAAGAAAACAAACGAGTTGAGGGAACTTATGGACCAGCAGTCTCAAGATTTATTCCACATTATTACATTAACTTCAGGATTTAAATTTGGCTTTTGTTCCAAGTAGACTCCTTAAGGAGTTGTGGCTAATTTTCAACATATTTAAAAGTGTGCGCTGAGCCCTCCCAAAAGAGTAATTTCATTAATTGCTTGGTACTGCTGCTGCTTGGACTTACAATCCTTTCTTTAAATTACAAAAAGTATTCAAGCCAAGACATCTTCCCTACATGAAGCACCACAAAAGATTACCCTCTATGATTCTGCTGCTGCTGTTGACACAGTGGTCCTCTGCAAATTTCATGATATTTCTGGAAAGGGATCTGTTTAGAATAATATTAATGTACACATGATCCCTACAAGCCTTCATTTTAATCTTGGTTAAATAGCAAAGTTATTAAGTAGTAATTCCTGGTGCTGGAAAAACAGCATCATCCCATGAGACGGAACAGGAACAGGGAATGTTTAAGGCCCTGGCATTTTAAAGCTAATTTAAGGAGGATTTATCACAATTAGAAAAAGAGATAATGAGGGATATATGCAAATTGTCTGGCTAATAGCGATCCACATTCTACCACTGTCATCAGGCTGAAGCAGAGGTTAGAAGGGCAAACTCCTGCCCTGTTTGCAAACACCAATGTGACTGCCATGGCACAAGCTAAGCCTCTCTATCACTTTATAAAGAATCAGTGTGAGCGCAGCTGTGAGTAGTATTTAATAGCCCAAGACAACTGAAATGTTATTGAGAATAATAACTGCATTTCTGTGGCTTAAGGCAATACAATTAACCCAGCCTTCCACCCCGGTTTATCTGCAGAAGAAATACCTAGGACAAATTTTATCAATTGCAGTGGTGATTTCTGCAAAGAAAGGCTTGTGAAAAGGTGAATGCTGGATTAAGTCTTCAGGATTAAGAAGCTGTTTAAGTGCCGTCTCACAGGCTTTCGGCATCTCTGGCTGGAGCTGCCCGTCTGCCTCTATTGAACAAGGGGGTGCAGGTACCAAGTTCAATGCCATTAATACTCCACAGGCTCCAGTTTCAGGCTTGCCTCCTAAAACTTCTGGTTCCTAGTCCCCTTTTAGTGATTACATAGGCTTTATTCCCCTTTATGATAAGACTGCGTTTTCCCTGCAAAGCTAAAAGTCTGTGTGTGTGCGTGTCTCAATGGGTGGATGGAAGGAAGAAGGTAAAATGAGCAAGCAAAGCATGCAGGCAAAATGGTAGGGGTTTTTGAGGTCTCTCCAGAAGTGGCATTAGTATTATGTGAGAATGGCAGCTCTGCTTGGCAAAAGCTGAGCTGAAATCCGGATCAATGAACAGTAGGAAAAAAGAGAAAATTGGGCCACGGAAAGCTAGCCATCTGATGGATGTGAGAGAGGTGGATATTTGAGGAGGTTAATCCTGACAGAGAAGGCAACAAAACATATAAAAAGAGTCTAATGGGTGCCAGTTTCCAGGAAAAAAAAACATTTTTAACAGTCATTCTGCTACAGGGGCAAGCTCTAAATAATGGGCAAGCAGTGTCAAAGGTTTGGCTGACTAAATCTTCTCTGCAGCAATATAAACCACACTGCTTATAGAAAAGAAATTAGTAAAAAAAAAATCTGGAATATCAGATTATTCTAGTGTCTGGAACACGTTTGGCTAGTGGTAGTTAAAGGTGAGACATTGCAGAAGACGTCTTCAGAGCCTGGGGATCCATGTGTATCAGCTTTAGGGTCTAGTGAAAATCCTGCATAGATTAGCTAAATATATGCAAAAAAAATAGTAACTTTGGTATCAGTGTTAACAGTGGGTTTTGTTCAGTGTTATATTTTGCTGTGTGCTTTTTTTGGGATCATGGAAAGGAAATACCAGGATCTTTACAAGACATTAGCCCAAATTTGAAATACTTTATGCATTGCCTCCATGTGGCAAATTAAATTTCAGGGCAATGTGAATTAGATTTTGGAGCAAGTACAAGGGTCAGCCTGAGGGTTTGCAGCCCCATCAATAATGGAACTTGTGTTCTAATATGAAATTAATTCAGCACATCCTGTTTTACGTGGATAATTTAACACAGCAGCTTTCAAATTTGCTGAGACTGAAGGCTAAAGTCCCAATAACTCATTTAAAACATTTTCCAAAAATTGAGATATAGTAATTTTTCAGCTTACCTGACTCACAACTAGGTTTTGTGCCAAAACTATGGAATAGAATCACTTCATTCCTTTTTAAGCCCTGCACTGTTTAGAGTCTGTACTGATTTGGGTTTTTTTTTAAAGTGCAGCTATAACTTGTTTTTTTGTGACTGATAAGCAGGACATCAAGAAACATGCTGTGTCTTTGTAGCTTCCAAGTGTGCTTACTACTATAAAAAACCAGCTTGATGCAAACTTAAACCTTAGCTGCTGATGTAGACTCTTAGCAGGAAAGCCCTCAGAGGAAGGGGTTTGTGTAGAAGCAGAGCTGATTGAAACAAGTAGGTCTGAAATTAAATGCAATGTTTCTAGTCTTTGTTACAAAATCATGAGATGGTTCCTTTCCGTCTTCAGTCCTCCGGATGTGTCTGACCTTATTCTTCTCCTGCTGGATATATTTTTTTTTTCTGTGCAATCTAGAAATTTTTCAGGAAGGTTTTGCTTGTGTTTGTGGGATATTGTAGGTTAGATAAAATTTTCTTACATGCTTCAAAGAACTTTAAAACTTGAAACAGCTTTATTTTTTCATTACCTTCCTGTATTATCTCTATTGCTAAATTCTTCTTGTTGCTCTAGCGACGCTGAATTTGCCCTTTCAGTAATTCTGCGTAACTAAAACCAGAAGTAAAGCAGGATCAATATTAATCTTCTCATGCCCAGGGGAAAACAAGTGTTTGCCCCTGTGGTCCATCTCTAGGCTATAACTAGAAAAGCTTCCACATTGTTTAGTGCAGTTTAAACTTGTCACTATAAGTGGACTTTTGCCAGTCTGGTCTCACAGAGACTTCCTGCTGCCCCTGCAGCCTCTTTCAACTTCAGCTCTTGTTGTGTTCTCTTTTTTTTTTTTCGAGATCCTCATATCATTTTCCTCACCTTAGAAATTTTCAGTACTGCACAAAATTACATGACTACCATCTCACAGGCATAGTTTGTTTCTGCAGTAAGTACCAGGAGAATGGGAGCCAGAAATAGAAGATCACTCGCTGTGCCATGGGGAAAATGTGGTAACGTGAATACAGTCTCTAGTTCCCTCCTCCATCCTCCCGCTCCCACAGCTCTGTAACCGTGTAGGGAATATTAAGAAAAATAGGTAACCAATATAGTGCAAACATTCTAAAGGAAACACGCAGATATTGAAGTCTGAAATAACTTGGTCTTGACATAAAATCTCCGCCAGGTGAGCCAATCCAATTGCTCTTAGCAAGTAAGGGTTATTACACTGCAAATCTTGCTTTGAGCAACGCTGACTGCTGAAACACCACTGAAAACTATGTCCAGTCCCATAGATGTTTCTGCTTTTTGGCTACTTCAGTTGTTTCTTCATCAAATTAGCTCTCTAGAGTCAAGATAAAGATGCAGATGTCTTGGGTATGTTTACATGGTGCATCAGAGATCTCTGACCCACTCTGCTCCACGCACACAGACCTGCACAGCTTTGCATGACGATGCCAGCTCAGGTCCCAAAAGCCAAACATAAGCTGCATCTGGGCATCTTTTGGTGTAAACTGCAGGCTTACTTGTCAGTGTGGGCTGTAAATGCAGAGAGGCTCTCCAATTCCAATGCCAGGCTGGCCCTGGACATGTACAGATCTCCACATTGACTGATTTTTAGAATCCTTTTTTTCCAGCAGTTGTGTTTGTTTCTGATTTGGAGCATTTTCATATCTCTCATGGAATAGGTTTGATTTAAAAAGTTACTTTTAATTCTAGCAATTTTCTGTTCATAAATACAAAGTTTTCTAAATAGAAATTTATTTTGAAATTCTCTGTTTTCAAAAAACATGAAGAGTACAAAGAAGTGTTGAGTATTTGATAAAATTTTGATTGGTTCCTATTCCTTAAAAGCTACAGCCTAAAATCATCATTATTTCCATAGCACCTAAAGATACTAACCAGGCCTGAAAGCAGGTGGAAAATACTGCATCACAGTCCATGCTCTTACTTTCTATTAAAAAAAAAAAAAAAAAAAAAAAGACAAGTAGATATAACCAAAATTCAGAATAAATGGGAAAAAATTCAGAGCTGTAGTAAGTTGGCTGCAGGTGTGTGCCCAAGCCTTTGAGTGCTACGTCGCTGCTGTACCGTGCTGGAAAAGGTGCCACCTGGGAACTCCAGGGTGGGTATGACCCTGTGGGACAGAGAGGAAAGGGAAAGGGCAACCAAAAGGTCTTGCTGTGATTCCAGAAGTGAGGGTGTCTTCATATCTATCGCTATTCACACAGCTAAGTCACATGGAGGCGATTTCCTTCCCGAACGTGTCTTAATCAAAATGGTTCAGTCTGCACTATATACTAAACATGCAAGAAATATCAGGATTTTCTGTCACTGTGTACTGCCCCACTGTGCACAGTAAGTAAATCTTCCACTAGATTTGACTTCCAGCAGGAGTCTGTGAAAGGACGTGTCACCGTAACTGTGCACTTATATTTGCCTAGCAGATTTGTGCCTTCCTGGAATAGACCTGCTACTCAGCACCATCATCTGGTATCATCAGAAAGTTCTAAAAAAAAATACACTATTAGATCAACCTGTTCATCCTAGAAAAATTTTAGTTTCTTTTCCTCTTTCAATTTATGGGGCAGTTGTTCTTTTACTGCCTACAGCTTGCATAGTGATACAGATAAAGAAGCAGAACATAAGTTGGGGGTTTTTTTCCATTTAAGAATCTGAGTTGCTAAATAATTTTAAGCATATTCCTAAACTCAGTGGGGTTTAATAAGATTTAGCCACATGCTGAAGGTAAGTAGTATTTAATGCCTTATGAAAAAAAAAATGGATATCTAAGGAAAGCACCTAATGATTTAGCAGGACCCAGTACCTTTTTCATGTGTCTAAGAGGCTTCAGTTGAAAGCACAAGCATGGTATTAAACTTCTGAGATGAATCTAGTTCTTTCAGACACTGCAGAAAGACAGAGATGGACGGCAGTCATGGCTGTCCATGTATTTATATATTTTATAATAGTAGTGATCCTTCAGTCTCCTGTCCTAGTCAAAAGTCTGAGCCATCTGCTCCTGCTGGCCAGTTCCACACTGAGCTGCTTTAAAAAGTGATTGTTTTCCTTGATGGATGATACCACAATTATTTGGGTATTCAAATTTCATAGCCAGTGGGCACCTTCCTGAATGAAATCTCATGACAGTGGCCTAACCAGTCTCTGCCAAGCAGTTAGCCTGGCCCCACTCTATAAAACCATACCACATGCAGTACTGTAGGTTAATGATGGTGTGAGTGAAACTACTGTTACCTTCCCAGCTGAAGGTTATCAGCTTTGACAGCATTTGCTGATGTCCAGTGAACCATAAGCCATATTCTAAGAGTACTTATCACTTACTGCCAAGGCAATTCATGAGCACTTTGAGAGGAAAAATTGTGAGCAGGGATGAGGAGGACACACAAAATTTTGGAGGGGAAAAATAAGGTATTAGGCAATGCTACCTCATCAAAACAGGCCATGAAATAGGCTATAAAAGAGATGAAACAGTAAGAGAGACATCATGGTGGAAATAACTACAGGACCATCCATGTCAGTCTGATAACATACTTTTCACTTGCTCCCATACCAGCCTGATTTGAAAGCAATCTTTGACATTTGGGCTCCGTTGGAACACTTCTTGCCAGGCAATCACTGTAGAGTTTCACAAATATTATTGAAGTCTCACACAGTGCCTGTGAGGTAGATCAGTGAAGTTATCTCATTTTTTCAGATGAGTAAATTACAGCCTAGAGAGGCGAGTAATTTTTGTTTTTTCTTTTTTCTCCCTCAGACCACATCAAGCTTACCTTTAAAGCCAGAAGTGAGATCCCAAGAGACTTAGCTCCTTCCTCCTGGTCTTAAAACCTGCACCACATTACCTCTGATTTTGCAGAGTCCTGGTAAGGAATTTTTGTATGTTAAATATCATGGCTGATTAGGAGTCAGATGTGTCTATACTTCTATACTTTGTGCTAGTCTCTGTGCATTGAAAGTGAAGGAGGAGGTGCTGCTCAATAGGAGTATAGTTAATATTTTGCCAATCAGCTACAGAAATGTGGATTAGCTAGAAACAATATATTTTTCGTTCGATAAATATATGTTAAGTAAAATATTTTTATTTGGGAATGTAGCTGGGGTACTGAATGGCTGTTTATTTGTAGAGGTTCAGTTGAAAATGTCATGGTCCTAATCAAAAAGAAAGCCCTAGTAAGTTACCTTTTGAAAAGCAAAGGGGTAAGTAATAAGATTATTACTGGCTAAAAATATAAAATCAGTGATTCTGTGGAATGTATGTTTACAATCAGCTATTAGAAATATAGAAAGAAATGAAAAAAAAATTACAGAGGAATAAAGATTGACTCAACTGGTAGCTTAATATTAAATATTAACAGTGTTCACAAGAACGAAGGAAATTACAAAGGTCTTGCCAAAGTGAATTGTCCAAAATGACTGACTGAATCACGAAGTTAAACATCCTTAGGCAAAGTAAGCTATACACCAGCAAAGGTCATTAGAGTTTCCTCAGAGGGGTTAGCTCATTCACTTTGCAATTGAGCTGGCTTTTTGAAAATAGTTTGAATATGCAGACTTAAAGGTCTTGCTCTGCATTAAACAGAGAGGCTTTGAAACCTGTTCTCCTAACAGTTGTCAATGAATACTAGCAGGTGATTAGGATGTTACTTGTTACAGCTTCGCTGTGTGATACCCTGTGTGAAGGCTACATCAGCCACACCATGGTTAAAGATCAGAGGTTTAATTACGTATATTTTATTGGGCTTGCCTTTAGGCCTCAGAAGTAAAAAAATAAATGAAAGAAGCAAGGAAAGATATGATTTTCTGTCTTCCATGGGAGCAGTCTCAGGATTGTGGCCAGAGTGCTCTGCACTGCATCTGTACCATTGCGTCTATTACCTTTTCACTGCTGTTGCAGGCTGTGGCAATAATTTCCTTTATTATATCTGGATTTCATTTGCACAGGATTTCCTAGAAAACTAGAAGTGAAACACTGAGAAACCAGTGATCAATTTCTTCGTGTATAGGTAAACATACATCCCTATTCAGAAGTCTGCTGACAATACTGCACAATGTTGCACAATTCCTGCAATTGATTTGAGCAACAGGAACAGCAAGAGTCACACAGCAGCTCAAGTACCCTGTTCACAAGATGATGGTGCACTGTTAACTGAATCAAAGCTAAGACTAAGCACTACTTCAAGCTTATTCAAGTAAGACCAGTTAAAAAGCGAGTACCAATTTAGAGCTAGTGACCTTGAGCTGTAAGTGTTGTATTATCGGATGCAGCTCAATATGGATCTGGCTCAGCTGAGGGATAGGCACGAACTCACAGTAAAGAAATTATAAATAACAAGCCACTGCATGAGAGGCTCCGTCTGCCTTTGCTTCCAGCCCTTCTTCCCCACAAAATCAGAAAATTGATGGTAAATGCACAACATCGTATCATCCATGGGTGGTTAGAGAATTCCAAATTGAAAAGGGCTGAGGTTAGTCTTGCCTAGCAGATGAAATGCTAACTGTATTTCAGTGCATTTGTGTGTAGCAATGGAGCACATAATTTATCTGGGATGTCAGGAATGACATTGCTTTTAATTAGCTTTAAATGCTGTGTTATGAGGCTTTGCTCTACTACTGTGTAAGTACATGTATAGGTACGGCATTGAAAAGTGTTGGAAATTCCTGAAAACCTTGCTAGGAGAAACCTGTTAAGAGCTTGTAGCAGGTATTTACTTTATGTTTTAAAAATTCAGTAGCCTCCAATTAATTTGCCCTCTGGTAATCCACAGAATAGTGATTGAGCCAGACACTTAGCTGGTGTAATGTAGCGAAGCTCTTCTGAAAGCAACAGTTAGGCTGCTACTCTAAGATATAAGAGGCTTAGGCTCAATTCCCTAATTTACCACAGATCTCTTGTGTAACCTTGGGCAAATTCGGTATTTCTAGATTAAAAAAAAAAAGGGTTTACAGGCATCAAAGTTTGAATCCTGATGATGCTCAAACTTCCTACAAGAGGCATAAGGACAGCAAGGCTCATTTCATAGATTGCAAAATAAAAACCACAGTGGCTGGACACTAAGGAGGCTCCTCGGCATCTTCACATAATTTCTATATGCTTTTAGGAAGCCAATTCTATGGTATTTCCAATGAGAATCCTCTGATACTCCTTACATCAACAGCAGAACACTTGGTTTCTTGTAGTTCCTGAAGACAGGCATGAAGTAGGAGCCAAGCTGTTCGGTTCAGCCATGACAAAATCCTTTGTGGGCAGACACGGAAGCAAGTTTTTCTAGTGTCTGGTCAAAACACAGCTGAGAGCATGTTTTTAGCATCAAATCTCTGGAACTGGGCATCAAAAGAGGGACTTCAGATAAATTAATGACTGTAACATTTAATCTTTCTATTTTTGCTTCACGACCTCAATGTGGAATTGGAAGGTAGATGCATTACAGAGCATAAAGCGTTCAGTTACTGTAGCAATGGGGACCATGTAAGTAGCTAAAATTAATAGATGCTGTCATTTATAATAGCTGAGAGTTTGCGTGCCAGAGTGCATTACAAGTGAGTATGGGGGGAAGGTTTCATCTCTTCAGAGTCAATAGCCTGATCTCTGATCCATACAGGTAGAGCTGTCTGGGGGGCTGTTGTGTGGAGCTGAGCCCGATTGTAAAGGTCTTCCCTGCAGGCAGGACTGCAGAATGGGCACCTTCACAGCAGAGGAGCAAATGCAGGAGGGAAGAAGATGGCCAAGCGAGCAGTGATGTCAGTGCCCGTTTTGTACCTTTGCATCTTCTTCATGGTGGAAGAAATCTTTACTGTGGACACAAATCCAGGAAGAAATGGCTAGAAAACATTTTAGGGAACAATTCTATTATAAGAAAGGGTGGAGAAGTGGGCCTGGCAACAATTTTAGAGCCTAAAAGAAAATGAGAAACAAGCAGGAGAAAATATTAAATCAAATGAGAAATGTATGGCAGATCTTCTGTGAAATTAGAGCAATGTTTTGGGGGTGAATTCTCAAAATTACCACAGGACATGTATCTCAGGAAGATGGGTGTGTAAACGTGCATGTAGGACATCAGGAAACAAGCTTCACACTTCCTGCCTGTGGTAGACTGCTTTGCCAAATGACATCTCACCGTGAGCCGAAAAGTCATTTGTTCTCTGTTACTCTTGATGTTGATAGCATGTCCTCCAGCTTCATCATCTCCCCCTCTTCCCATTTCACCCAACGTAGCTGTTGATATCCACTTTGATTATTCAGGAACATTTTCTGACACAAAATCTCACTTTGAGAGAAGTGGGGCAACTTACAGTTGACTTACTTATTGCTGAATCTCGAAAGCTCCTTTAAGTAGGACTGCCAAAAGACAGTGGTTTGTCAGGTGTGTCTGCAGGAGCCCAGCATTATCCTTAGCAACGAGAACAACTTGCACCCAACTACTGATACCTCCTGGCATTAGGCTTTCCATAGAACAAAGTATGTACAGGAGAGCTCAAACCATCTCAGACAGGTCCTTCTGTACAAGACAAGCGGAAAAGGCTGGAACAGTTACTGCTCTGCAGCTGGTATGTTTTCCGTATTCATTGTACATGCTGTTGAATTGCACAAACTCCTTACCCAAACCTGAGTGAATTCTGCTAGGCATTCCTTGTCTCTGTAACGGGACTGTTCAGGTAGGGAATTCATGTCCAAGCTGGTGGCCCTGAGCAGGCATTTGCACCATCCAGCATGTGTGTTACGGGGCGTTCCTTTCGCCTCCCCCTATGCCCTCTATTACCTGCTTCTACAGGCGATGCAGATACCCAGGTCCTTGCTCCCTGCGACCAGCACTGTTGGCCAGTGATCAAGTAGAACAAACACAGAGCGTGACACCGCAGGACCCAGGTCAGGGTTCCTGCATCCTAGCCTCCCTTCATGAACACTGCTTTCCTGCTGAAATTCAGCTATGGTTTTTAGGAAGGCTCAGTGCAAAGCCAAGGACTATGGTTTTTCTAAGTTGAGAGGTCAAAAGTATAGCTTGTCTCTGAATTTCATGCATATTTTTGTGCAGAGCTATGTGTATAATTTAGCGGTCTTTCTGCTCACAGGTGTACTTAAATGAGTGTCACTGCAAGGAAAAATGAATGTCCTAAATTAGTAGAAAAGATGGAAGAACTCTTGCCCATTTTCAGAAGTAACTACCTTAGTAAGCAGCAGCAGGCTCAGTGTAGTGGTCTAGTATGGGAAGACCTATGATGTATGGATCGTAGTAGAAAAACGAATTCTTTGTCTTCACGACAAACAGTTCAACTAATTTTTATGCTTTTCTACTGCATTAAAGATTTTAGCAAAAAGTTCCTGCATCACTGACATNCGTATGGATCGTAGTAGAAAAATGAATTCTTGCAGGCTCTTCCTCACAGCTGTCTTCACGACAAACAGTTCAAATAATTTTTATGCTCTTCTACTGCATTAAATATTTTAGCAAAAAGTTCCTGCATCACTGACATTGGTGCATCGTTACCCAGTGATAGCTATGGTGAAACTTGAGTTTTCAGACAAGCTGAAATTTCTGGTTTGCCTACAGAACATGTGCAGTCTGTTAGAGTGAGCAGGCCCAGTGCATCCAAAACTGTTCTCTGGTTTGGAAAATACCAGTGGGATTCCTGCAGGGTATGAACTGTACCTTTTTAGACATAATGAGAATTGTTTCACACAGCATTAAATTACTGGTGGCTGCATGGTCTCGCAAATGCCAGGGCTCCAGCTCCCTGGGTAAAATGTACTGCAGAGAAATGTTTGCCAAAAACATCAGTATGGAGAAGCAGCCAAAGCAGTAAGTATATTTTGAGGTTTACAGCTGTTCTGGGCAAAGATTCAGAGATTTTTACCTTGAGTTTCAGAGGAGCAACAAGCGATAATCTCACCCTGCTCTACCCTGATACGGAGTATGGACCTTCTGCAATTTCTCTCCTTACTGAACTTAATTACAGTGAGCTCAGGCTCCATGACAGGTCGCTGTACAGCCTGTTCGGTTTATATTCATGCTGCAAAACCCAGTCAACTGCAATGCAAACTAAGCATAGCATACTAACTCCAGAATAACAGGGACAGAGACCCTGTATCCAAGTGACCCTCTTTAATAACCAACTGTCTGGTGAAAGACTGTCTCCTCAGTTCAACGAGTGGACTGTGTATTACCCTCATGATAGATGAGACTTTCTGAGACCTCGGATAAAGAGTCCTGTGGAAGAGCATAATTGATGGGGAGCTCAAAATCACAGGACTGACTGCTTCTTGCTTTCCTTAAAACCTGACCTTGGTAGCGTTTCAGGCCATGCCTGTGTTAACCTGTAATGCATTTATTTGATGCGAGCTAACGTTTTTCTAAGCTACTCTGTCAAGTGATTAAAGTTATTAGTAAAATTATGACACCATTTATTGTCCCTTATAAGAGATGAAAATTAGTTTTTTACTTCGTGCTTTATATATACTCAGTTTGAGTAACAATAATGATAGAGTATCCAACTAGTTCTTTCGTGTAGCTTGGCATAACATGATTATTTTAAAACTAACAACCTAAGAAAATAGGGATTTTCTTTTCAGGGGGAAGAGGGGTAAAATGAACCCAGCAATAGCTATAAACCAAATTAAGAACAAAGATTTATAAGTCTCTTTGCCTTTAAAAAGTAGACAGAGCAAAATCTGTTGCTATTGTTATTTTCATCCTGAGAAGTCACCCTGTGCTACAATATTCTAAGTGGTACTATGTACACTGCTCACTGTAGAACAGCTAAACATCCATGAGTCATTTGTTTAATCATTTCTGAGTTTTTATGCCAAGCACCTGCCTTTTAATTTGCTACGACCAACCTGAAACATCTGTCAATTTTTTCCCCATGAATTAATAACTCTGTAATTAAAATCCAGCAGAGAGCTCAGCTGAGACTCCTGGTTAATTAGGACAGGAGATAGCCATGTGAGCGGCATGGCATTACATTAGTTGGAGGAGGCTTGGATTTGAACCAGGGCTCTGTGGGTGACACGGAGCTACCAGCCCACGATTTAACTAGGAAGCTCTTGGGCATTTGTTCCAGTAGCCAGTACAGCTATTTGTGGGCAGTCAAATACTGTTAAAATTATTTAATCAGGATGCAGTGCCTGAAAACTTCTTTAAACTCGTATTTTTAAAGAATGTGGGTTTAGTTATTGCTATTCTCCAAATACGAAGAAAATGAGAAGAAACAGTGCTGAACTAAGCTCTTGCCTAGAGCTGTTTTGCACTTCAAGTGGCAGTGGGAGTGTCATGAAGACAGAAATGGCTTTCTCAGTAAAGGCCTTATCTGCTGCTGCTGTGCCAAAGGTTGAGGATTTTAGTTTCTTCCTGCATTGCTTTCTACTCTGATAATTGCAATGGTGTCCAAATACTCGGGGTTGTTCCTGGTACTCAAAACATCAGCTTGATTCAGGTTGATTCCTGCATCTTTTGAAAGGATTCACGTACCACATACTTGATACATAAGGATTTGGGGATTATTTTTTTTTTCTTTTTGTTTTGTTTTAAAACAACAGCAGAAAAAACCATTTGTTGTTATATCATGTCTCAACACACGTATGGGTGAAAGCATCTGAAGACCCCATCACTTGTCAAGTCTTTTTTAATTTTAATAAGTGCACCAATTAACACCACAGAATTTTTTAAGCTTCTCTGTTGAAGGCAAAGAAATTTATATTGCAGCTAAGAGTGAGATATGAAAGATTTTTATCATAAACTTCAATAATTCGAAAACAAAATTAAATTAAACTTGTAGCACGCAGTAATATATACCATGGATCATCTGAATGTCCCACTGTGTACCACAGAGAAAAAAAAGTATTGTGGTAACTCAGAGGGCATTCCTGTTTAAATTAGACAATTGTGTCTTACTGCTGTCCAAATTCTCAAAGGATCTCCTACGAAATAAACTTCTTTAAGTAGCCTCTAATGTAAAGAGAGGTTTGGCCAATTAATATATTCGTCATATACTGTCAGATTAATGTGAGCCAGTTATCTCCTATTTTCCTGTGCAGAGAAAATGACAGAAAAGTTCCCAATTTCTCATATGCTAGTTTGCTGTAAATCTGAATTACTGAGTTCATACCTTATTTTCCCTCTTGAGCTTGCTCTTCACACAGCAGTATATAGAAGTTGCATCCCAATCATGGAAAAAAATATCTACAATTTAAGATTCAGGGAGGTTTTTATTTCTTCTTAAGTTTTCCTGTGAGATTCAAGCAGAGGATTCTATCTTCCAGTGGATAAGGTATATTTAATAATTAACCTGATATGGGAAAGTTGAGTCAAGACTTGCAATATTCTTCAGTATAATAATGATTTCATCATTTCTTTATTAATCTAGAACCTATTGCCAGAAAATACACCTCTGGAGAGAAGCTGGGGGAATTGGATGATGCATCTTTGTCTCTGAGAAGGTGAACTTGAGAAAGGCTTTGGTAAGTTTCCTAAACATACAATGGAATATTTATCTTTAGCCTTGATCCAGGGAAAAAGGGGTATTGTTTCCTGAAAGGAAGGAGAGGCAGGAAAGCTTTTGGATTAACACACACATTGTGCAGGTAGAATCCCAGAGGAATGCAATGTGTACTATGTTTTTTAAAAGTTTAAAAAGTGAATAGATGTAAAATACTTATTTCTAGAAGATTTGATACGCAGCCTTATGTAAAACAAGGCATAAATGGTTTTAATTTCAAATTAGCTATGTCTCCCATAGTGTGTTATTAAAAAAAAAAAAAGGTTTTTCACTTGGAATTCTCAGTGTTTCAGAAGAGAGAGAAATACAGATCTGTCCAACTTCACATGCGAGTGCCAGGGCAGTGACAGAGTGCTGAGGCTTTGGGGTCCAGGAACTCCAGCACAGAACGAAGAGTGAGAAAACCTGTCATTCACTTGTTGGTCCTGAAAAATACCATATCCTTTACCTGCTTCTACCTTCTGAGAGCTTTGCATTGCATACATAGAGAGGTTTTTTTTTGAAATCTCAGATTACAGGAAAGCATTATAACAGTAAAGAGCTGCATCTGAACCATGCTGTGTGTATGAGAAAACCCAATATGGCTGATACGGTGTTGCCTTCTCAATAAACAGTCCTTCACTTCCAGTACCCACCGTGTGAAAAATGAGGAGATACGTTGAACAAGATTGCCCTCTGTGGGCTGCAAGCACCTCCTTCCTTCGCTGGGATATTTGTTCCCCTTTTCTACACAGGCAAATTAAATATGCTGCTAGCATAATGGGGTTTGGATTTAAAAAAAAAAAAAAAAAAGGCAAAAGAACCCCCGGTAATTACTTAAATAGATATTTGGGAACAGCTCTTTATTCTTACTGAGATTGGGTCCCAAACATTAATTTCACTTGCCTAAATAGCTCCTGCTTAGGTTTGCTGTTATCTGAAGGCAATGAGCTAATGGAGATGATGCAGAAGGGATTTGATTTAGCCCTCTAGCTGTTTGTTCAGGTTGAGCTACCAGCACAGACCATAACCAGCATCTGGTCTAATGAGCTACAGTGAGAATCCTGCTGATTGTATCCTTGTTGTACTGGATAACAAGGAAGAATCACACTAAAATAGACTTCTCGTGAGGGCTGTGAGAGTACATACGGCTCTTGGGAGATGGAGGAGCAAATGCCTTGCAACTGCTCACCTAATCTCTGCTGAGTAACAGTCTGTTAAAACTCGTTTTTAAACTAAACCAAAAATCATCACCATGATTTATAATTTTCATATAGCAAATAACAGCAGGTACAAGGCAACATCAAAAAACAGTGTATGAATATGACAGCTGTGCAAGCATTTCACTCAACGTGTATGCGATTCCTTGAAAATAGGACTGAAGACTAAATAGGTTAAAGGTGCGATTTTTAAAAAGTAAATGAATTTTATGTAACTCTGAACTTTAAAACCTGCAAAACTAGATAGAAAAAATCTCTGCATAGCCGTAGCAATTAGGGATGTGATTTTGAATTCATAATTGACATAGCAACACCAACAAAACCTCTAGTACAAATAAAATTACATTGACAAACCTGCTTATGTTGGTATAATACATGTTAGCTCAAGAGGCAGACATAACATAAACTTTGCCACTAAACACTCTTGTTTCAAAACAGTTTGCATAGAAAAATTATTTAACCTCTTCTTTCTAACATGCTATGTGTGCTTACAAAAGATGGAAAATGTCCCTGAATAGTAATTATGTATAATGCTGTATCTGAAATAATAGTAAAAGTGCAAAGAGTGCAGTAGGAGCCTCCTGGGACACTCTGATCACCAACTCATAAATAGCAAGGACTCCAGTCCAGAGAAGGCTGAAGAGTCAGGAAAACTTGTTTCTAGCAGGACCTGACTAGTTCATAGATCTAGAATAGTAGCTAATTTCAATAAGTAATGTTAATCAGTAAATTCCAATGAAAAAAGACTTAATCAGATTTTTTTTCTCCTAAGTAGCTCAATAAAATAGGCTTTCTGAAACAAGATCTGACTCGTATTGCAGATTTAACAAGAACTAATTTAAATAGACCCTTATTTCATTTTCAGTATTAAAAGAGCAAGTGAAACAAACATTTACATTTAGAGGATTTCTTTCAAAATTCTGCAACCAAGAATAAATAAACTCCTGTTTTGACAGATGATATCTGGCTTATAACCAAATGACGAGAATAACAGAAATGTGGAAAATTGAGGTGGGTTTATAGCAGCAGTCTCAAATGGAACTTCACCAAGCTGCATCACAAACTCCACCCATTTACTACAGAAAGAGTAAGAATAAGACTTGGCTCCTACATTCATTGTACATGATCAACTCGCCTAAAATTTCTTGTAGTAACTTGCTTTCTGTAGAGATACTCGCAGGTACACAAAAAGGTGTTCTCCAGCCTTTATGTCAAAGCCATCCAGCAGATGGGGCCATGGAGTTATTCAAAATGCAAAAGACAGTAAAATGAGCTTATCCTAGGAAGAGCTCTCATAATCAGTGCAAATACAGCTTTGATAATTCATGAAATTCTAATGTCAGGCAAATAATTTATTTGCTTATATCATTTTCTGACTGTATGACTGATTAAGCTGTATTCAAATGCTCGTTAATATGATTCCGTATTTGTTTGATACTGAAATAATTACAACTCTCAGTCAACAAAAATTACAGCTAAGGTTTTAATTTATTCATGCCACATTTGTTCCCAAGTTTTGTGTAGGTCTGAGGTAGTCAGAGGTGTGATGAAGTGACACAATGGAAGTCATTGCTAGTAATTGTAGCAAGAAAGTCCCACACGTGGAAATGTGTATGTGGTGAGAGGAACGTGTTGGTGGTTCCTACATAATACAGAGGATGATTTTACGAATGTAACTTACATGTGCTGGTTTTTTTTTCCTCCTGCTTCTTTGAGATCTGTGTATCTGTTCCTGTTAAATCTGTGAAAGAGAGAATATACGAGTTTCAGAAAACAGGTATGAATGTTGCAGGAGCAGTGGTCAGCTCCAGTGATTCCATAGCAGCAGATGTTAAGGTCTGAATGGGTCTACAGACAGTGCGCCGTATGGTGTAGCAGAAGTTGTCAATCTCACTGCATTTGCCAGTCGTCTTTTAAAATAAATTAATTGTGTATAATCAATTAAACCAGCAAATTGCATCAGGTACCAGTTTAAGAGCGTACATGCTATTTTGCTGCCTTTGAAAAGCCTGATTTTGTGGGGTCTCAAACTTGAAGTGACGTTCTTAACACTTGTATCATAAAGCTAATCCTTTAAAGTCCGTTCTGCTATAAAAAGTTGTTCAAAATACATGAAATAGCCCCCAAATTACCCTTCATCTTCTGTGCCACTGAACAGATCCATGGGGGCGAGCGCTGTAAGAGCTATTTTTCCCCTTTCCACTCAAGTTAACAGAGGTGCCAACAGGCAGGTTGGAGCCCCCTGGGTAGGTTTGACCCCTCTGCCTTACGAAATGCCGTTTTTCTCGTGGTTTCAGCTAATTAGTCACATTTAGGACAAGGCTGAGGGAGCTCTGAGACGGCCACGGGTGGCAGACGGTCCCGTCAGACGCTTAAAGGCTGGACAAGGAGCGGGGAAGGGGGAGGAGGCGGCTCCGCGGCGGAGTCGCTGGGGTGTCCTGGGCCCGGGCCCCTCCGTGAGGCGCAGACCCCGGGCCGGGCCGCTCCCCGCCCTCGCCAGCGCTTTCCCC
>VZRU01012164.1:884056-911229 GCA_013398155.1 Pedionomus torquatus
GGGGGATGGCTCCCAGTGCCCGAGGTCACCGCTGGGAAAGGAGAACAGCCGAGGTTTTGCCTCAGAGGTTGCAGGTGATACAGCGCGCCTGTAAAATTACCCAAAAAGGGCATAGCAGCAGGAAACGGGTGTCTTTATTTTCCTGGAGAAGAGTTTTGCCCGTCTCAGTTGCCGTTGGGACTCGTAGGGACTAGACTTGTAGGTTCTTTCCCATGGACAAGCACTAAAGAAGGGCGATCACGCAGGTTCTCGCCTGATCCTGGTGTATTTTGTATAACCCGCGCTGGCTCTCGGGCTGAACAGGTACCCGTGTGCTCTGCAAAGCCCATTTAGTTGCCTACAGTGCAGTTTAGAACTCTCTGCGTTTAACTTAACTTTCCCCACTTGTGCACTTTCTCAGCCAAACAGCCTCCCAGCAGGAGCAAAGCGACGGCTGGGTTTCTGCTCAGTGGGACCTGCTGTACCACGGTGGGTATCTGGAGCTCCCGGGACACAGGTGGCCTCTTGACTGAACGGCCGCCTCCTGGTTTGCTCAAGCCACTGGCTGCTTGGAACTTCCTTGGTCCCACCTGTGAAAAGGGGGAAGAACAAATTTGCTCTCCTGTAAGATGGGCTTGAGTATCACATTGAAAGAACTCACTGCTAGAAGTGGTATGTTTTAACACCATCTGGAGAGCTTTCTCCTGGACAATGAGTATGCTTTAGTTTCTGCACAAGTGTCTTTTTGTTATATCAGTTTTTGTGTTGTTTGTTTTGGTTTTGGTTTTGTTTTTGGTTTTGTTTTTTTGTGTTTTTTTTTTTTGATTCCACACTGGTATTTTGCTCTTAAAGCATATACGATCAGTAATAACTCCCATCCGGTCATTGCCATAAGCAACGGCACGCTTTGACCTTCTAGTGTTAGTTTTTATGTGGAGCTTCTATGCAACAGAGCTTTTTTTAATAAACTGTTTGCTCTTGTGCACAGCTTGTGCTAACAGAGGAACTCCTTATAACTTCCTCCTAAGCAACTACTACTAGTCACAGTCTGTAACAGGATACTAGGAACAGCAGAACTGCTGTATCTCATTAGGCAAATCGTTATTTTAATGCAATATCCAGCTCCTGGCCAGAGCATTTCCAGATGCTTCAGTGAGAGAAGGAAGAAGCAGGAATGGAATAGTAGTACTATAGCTTTCTGCGAGGAAGAGTTTTCTTCTCCATTCTTGTGCTCCCATCCGCCACTTGATTCTCTTCTGGTATGACATAGAATTAAGAAAAGTAGAGATCTCTTCTTTTTTCCTGACAAAGTATGCCAACATTTCAAACTGAAAAGTGCAGTAGTGGTAAATACCTATTTAATTTCATTGCCTTTGGAATATTTTCAACAAAAATCTTTCTTTTTTGTTACTGAAATGCTGCATTTATTCCTATTGCTTCATCTTAGATTCTAGAGAGATCCTAAAGAGACTTCAGGATGTCTTGTTTTTGTTGATCTCGAGCATTGAGCTGGCCCTAATGATTGTACACATACAGTTGTAATTGTATGATAACCCAGATTAATCAGGCAAAATTGTTTTCCACATGTGATAAGCTTGATACCATCTTCCACCCTTTTCCTCCTACATAGATAGTTAAAAGATATGGGGTGTATATATAGACATCAAAATGACTGTGCTAGAAATGCCACTATCTCTGGGATGGAATGGGTTGTCCATCTGTACATGGTAATTATTCAGATGAGTTAAAAGCATCCTGCAATTATAAGATTGGAAGTTTGCCAAGACACCCCAACTCCTGACAGCACTCCCAGGAGAACATCTTTTAATTGCATCATGCAAGAAAAGTAGGTACCAGTCAACTCTTGATACAGCTGGCAATTATTATTTCCTTTCATAGCAATAAAAGCTAGATAAGTATATCTTTTGTACAACAGTGAAATAATATAGTTTTGGAGGAGACTTTGCAGAGGAGAATAACTTTGTTTCTCTGCACGTCTCTGGAGTAATGCACAGTCTGCAGCAGCAAACCTGATTGACTGCTCTAGCTCAATGCTGAAGTGATTTTGTTGAAATCAATGGGGCAATTGCTCTAGTTGTATGTGGGTGTAAATATAGGGGTGAATATGGCCCCATATCTCAGGCTGGTATTTTTGGCTCTTGGATGAAGTTATAAACTAGAAAAACAGTCTAACTTCTCCGGTAACTTTTTCTACTTAATTTCTTCTTACAGGCCTAAAGATGCCATTAAAGCTCTAAAGAAAAAGCTTTCAAAAAACTGTAACCATAAAGAGATCAGGCTTACCTTGTCTGTAAGTACAGCTATATTTATATTAATTAGACAGTAAGAAGGAAAACATGTTAAACGATAAGGTGGCACGCAAATTACCACTGACACAACTCTCCAGGATGTTTTCTGCCTTTGTTGTTTGTGTGTACAGTGCTACCACAGTGCAGATCAGATGGTCTACTGGTGTTCTATAGGGTCCTGGATGACACAAATTCTAAAATTTATTGCTGCAGTGTTGGGGTTTTCTAAACTTGTACTGCCTAAAAGTACTGTAGTTCTTGTTTATTCCAGTGACTGTCCCTCTGTGAGTGCCCCACCTTTTTGTAAAAGATATGGAGGTTGGGATATTACATAAAAGCAGTATTTGACCATTCTATTACTCACCTTGTGGTACTGATCTTAGTTAAACTAAGCATGGTATGCAGCATTGTGGAATGTGTGATACCTGTTTCGTAAAGGGTAAGTGGTGTTGTGCATAAATGAGAAACTCGAATGAAAGGGTAACTGGTGAGCTAAGCAAGGCAGCAAGACACAGGGTAAGCCACATAAGATTCAAATGTTACAGCTAAAGGATGGAGTGGCTGGAAATACCATTTGAGATAGTTCAGAAACACTGTCAGATTATCCTGGATTTTGGGAAAGTTGTGATTTCAGTCAACTTCAGGCCTGTTAGAGTATGTTAACATGGTTCTCTGTTTTCCACTTACACGGATAATAGGCAGTGGCAAGAAGTTCTAACAGTGTCATAAGTCCAAAGTTCCCAGCTTGAATTACTCTTGACTAACAATAGTGCAACTGTGAGAAGAATCATACCATTCGTATTTTAAGTTGCTGGGGATTTGTGTCTTTTGTTACTTGTCTAGAAGTATTTTCTTCAGCATTTCCTTTTTTGAGGCTGTAGAGGCTTGTCTGCATTACACTGAGTATTATTACTCATGGGCTTGGTATTTGTTGTGCAAAATCATTATCTATATCAATATGTGCTGAGAAATTATTAAGGAAGATGGGTGATTGATAGTGTCAAATTGTAGGTCACTTAGCAATTGCCCAAGTGTCTCCTGACAAGTTAGAGATGCAGATAGGTGTGTTAAACATACCGATGTATACCTTCAGCTCATTCCATTTCTGCACTTCTTTCCTGGCTTCCTCCTCCAATGTCTCATGACTCACCTTTTTGTGTGTTGTGTGTGTTTGCATAACAGAAACGCTTGGTTTCCACTGTAACTGCAATCCCTCTATCAGATCTGCTTTCTTTCTCCTACTGTCTTTTGTGCACCTAGGTCCTCTTCTGAATATCTGACACAGTCAACTGGAGTTGTGATAACCCAGTGCTTAGATTTAGGAGCCTTTCTTTGGATATTTACTCTGCAGGTATACCCAAGGTTACATTATAGCTTATCTCTTAACATGGAAGTGAGAGAAAGATCTTGTTTAGGTGTATCTATGGAATAACTTTATTGTATTGACCTAGAAGCTAATTGTATTTGCTCACAGATGGAGCTTGTACTAGCTTTCAGCTGTGCTTGTAGTTCAACACTTTCTCACAGTTTCTTTACTATTCCAGGCCTCTTTCTCCATGCCTGTTCTCATCTACCCACATGTACACGTGTAACCCTGCCTGCCAGGCAATCACATCCTTCTGTTTTCTGACTGCAGGTTTTTTTCTCTCTGAGTTCCATAGTATTTTGTTTTCTTATAGTAAGAGCCAGCCTTTCCTCTAACTCCTTTGCTTCCAGCTTTTGTTCTTATGTGAAGTCTTCCATTCTTGCCTCTTCTCTGCCCCTGGCTCCTTTTTCTGTTTTTTTCTACAAGTAGTGCCATCAGTTTTGCATATGTGGAACCTTTCCTTTAATGACCTCACTGCTGACCATGTATGATTTTTAACTCCTTTATTCCCAAATCAGCCTTTCTATGTGCTGTATCTTTTGATTTGGGTGATTGCCTTGGTGAAATTGTTCCTGTTTTCCATTTTGGAAATCACTGCAAATGGAAAATAATTTTCAATGGAAATAATTTTCACTTCCTAAAATGCAAGCCTGCTGCCATACAACTCTTATCTCTTAATTTATTTTTTTTTCTCCCTAATTTCTACGAAAGTAAGGACTTGGTTTTGATGAACTTTAAGTTTACTCACCGTGTTTCCTGCATTCACTGTGGTCCTCCAGCTTTTGAGACTCTAAATTAAATTGTCTCTCCTACCTACATTAAAAACAACTAAGCAACCAATCTACAAATCTCTTTTCTTTTGAAATGTACTTTTATCTGCTTTTGTTTACTCAACCTTGAAATTCTAGAATTTAAACTTTCTAATGAAACTGCTTAAGGAGTTTTTTTCCCAGAGAATACTCAAAGGGTAAAATGTGAAAGTGTATTTTTATCTAAAGTAGCACAGCTGCACGTGTTGGCCTTGATTCTGTCATTGAGACGTGTTAAATCTCGACAGTGTTTTCCTTCTGGTTCATAGATGCGTATTTATTTACTCGGAGGAAGAAGGGTGAGTGCCAGCTGTATAATGCATTGGCTGTTGCTTGACTTCATGCACTCTGATCTAGTGACGTTACCTGGTGCTTGTGAAGTCAAGTGGATCAAGGAGGATGCGTGTCCGACCATGAAGTTGTTTAATGCACGGTCTTTGATAAAACCATGAGATCAGACTTGGCAGTGGTGATTTTGCAATCAGACTGAGGATGATTAGAACTTTTAGGCAGTAAGCCAACAGTGTATGTGCTAATTGACTTCTTTTTACTAATAGACTTTGGATACTAAATTCTGTTTACGTAGTGACTGCTGAGGCACCTGTTCAGTTCTCCCCATAGGTCTTCCTTGGTTTTGTAAAGCACTCGCTGCAGTTCCCCAGTTCTGGTGCCTGTAAGGTTTTAGGAACTGAGCAGCACACGGGGAAGTAGTCTATTGAACGTGGCACTTTATCTGTGTCCACACGTGTGCACTGCTCCACGTACGGAGCAGTGGACAGAAATTTAAGATAGAATTAATGTTTCATTTTTGCATTACATTGTAGGAAAATATTTTAAAGAAAGCCATTGTCTAGGTTTAAATTTTAGAGTTTGGGGTTTTTTTGCCTTAAGCTTTTTTTCTCTTTTTAATAGTGTGTAGGTTTTCACATGTAAAAAAATTTAGTACGGCAGATGTAACCAGGAGATCTTCTTTTGTTAACATTTCACCAAGCAGAGGATCTTAAAAACAAAAATGTGAGGGAGCCCTAGTCCTAGTGAACTGTATCACACTTTGATATGTATGGGCAAAGATAAAAAGGAAAGGAGCATTGAGTGGAAGGAAGAGAAATCCATAGTTATATATGTATCGTTTGAAAAATTCACGACTTCTGAAGAAGTAGTATTTTTGAAACGCAGAATCTTGGTCAAGTCTATGTAGCCACCATGCTGTAATTGACGAATGGCAAAAGCTGCTCATACAAGTTTCTTTTAAATGCTGTCACTTGGAAATAGTGTCTGGCTGTTGAAAAACCTATTGGGTAAACATCAGTATACGTTTAGGAGAGTGTAATCCTGGAGATAGAGTAATGACTTGTTCCCTTTGAGTCAGAAAGACAAAGAAGGAAACTGCTTATCTTGCATTCACCTTAGGCCTGAAAAGTATCCATCACAAACTGCATCCATTCATTACAGCTTGATGCACCATACCTGGCTACATTAGATGAGTCGATAGTCCTACTGAATTCTGAGTGAGGTTGCTATTGATAAGGGATGTGGCTGACTTTCTTATTCCCATCAACTTCTCCCTCTTTTGTTTCTCCCTTACAGTTTGTGTCCACCTCTGCCTGTTATTTTAGTTGTGTGTTGCTGTCATGTGAACCAGAGGGCTTTGATTACACAATTTCCCCTCGCTTTTTGCTCGGTGCAGATCTCAACTGGATGTCTGGTATCAGCTAGCCTGGAACATGCAGGTCTGTCAATTCCAACAGTCCACAGGACCTGCCTGTCCTTTAGAGGAAGTTTAATGTTTTGGTTGAAGTTAATTTGTCCGTTCTGTTATTAAAACAAGTTTCTATTGAGATTCCATTGTGCTTTGTAAAGCAGTGGTTGACTTGGCCGCCTTGGATCTATTCATTCCAATGGAACTGCTTGGGAAGGTGAAGTCCTATTTACAACGATAAATAACCATATTACAACTCTAATGAAAGGTGTTATTAGCATGAAAGTGGCTTTTTCATAAATTGTCCAGTTAAAAATAGTTGAGTCAAAATTCTTCTGTTTCTTACACCAGCTTAGTTTTACTCTGAGTGGGGTGTACTGGCATAATTGAGTGGAAGATCTAGCCCATTAGTTCAGAACACTCGTTCAGAGCTTAAATAGACAGTCCCTTAAGTAGAGAATTAATAATAGGGAGTAGCATACCGAATTTCCCATGCGCTGGGTTGAAAATTTTTTACACAGACCATCTTTGAAGTACTGTGCAGGCAAATGATTTGGCTTATTAGCATATGTTTCATGTACTCTTTCAAATGAAAAATAATGATTCAAGCCAAGAAATTTTTTTGTAATTATCTCTCAGGTTTTTTTGCACAGCAGTCTGCCAGTGCCTCTTTGTTCTACCCTGTTTTCATTTCAGCGATATATATTTTCTCCTGGTTTTAAACCTCTTCTCCCATAAGTTCCTGATCACACTGGGAAAAAAAATCCCCAAGTCCTGAGGCTAGAAGATGAGTTACTAAAATTATTTCAGCTTAGTCAAATACAGTTCACTCTGAATAGGAAAGTGTATTTAGCCTGCTTTTATCCAGTTTACAGTAGTGGCCTTTAAAATCTGTGTATCCTTTTGAGGATATATCCTGTCTGTTTCATGATTCAGGGGAAGTTTTACCTCAACACCCATGAAAATTTTCAGACTTCTGTTAATTTTTACCATTTGCTTTCACATTTCCACCTTCCCTCTTAAATTGAGATGGAAAGTAAAGATATGGTAGAAGAGCAAGAAGTGCAAGCATAACTGTTTTTCTTTATGTGGGGCATCAGTCCTGTGGCTGATCTCCTGATTTGAGCCAGGCAAGATGAGTTCTGTTCTGGATTCTGCACCTGATTTGGCTGACTCCAGTTTCCTCTCAAGACTTGTATTGACCTGATTTCGGGTGACTGGGACTCAGTGACAGCTTTTGATATCTCTTCTGTAAAGTGGGGGTTGTAATCAGCCACCTCCAGGTGTACAAGGGATAAGTATTGTTTCATTATCACATGCTGCTGCTATATTGAATAGGGCAGACGTTGCTTGCAGGGATCCTACTCTGAGCATTCCAAGCAGAGTTTTGGAAGTAGACTTCTTTTGTGAAGACAAATCTGACAATTGGAATAATTCAGCAATTCTGTTTCAAATCAATATGACCTTTAAAACGTGTGGAGAAGTTGTATTCTAAGTTGTTGTTGAACTTGTTCTTTTCCATTTTTTCATTAGTCTCTTGCTTACAGGACAGATTACAAGGGAGGCATTTAGTAATCTTGTTTTTCTCTCTTGTAGAGCTCTTGAGAATCTGTCAGACTAGGGTATCTATGTGCTAAACAGTGAACTAATTCTATTACTGAATATGTACAAATTGTTTTATAAGCTATGGACAGCTTTCATGCTGATAAGGTACGGTATGTTCAGTAACTGCTATGACATGGAAGCAAGTGTGACTGTACTTCTCTGTTAAAAATAGTATAACTCTGGCCAACATATCTCTTTTTGTATTGCATAAGTCTAACGGTGCGCACAGTGAGCTACTGTTACCCTGTAGCAACCTCATCAGACATTCTGGTGAGGCCACTGGCAATAATCTGTTCACACCCTTTCATATTCTCCCCCATAGCACCTTGGAACAAATTAAACAAAAGGAAACAAAAGCAGTCAAGCTGGGTTTTTTTCCCCTAGTATCTGTGTAACAGAAGCTTCTTGTGTGTGCAGCTGCTTGACATGTGTATAGAGAACTGTGGCCCAAGATTCCAGTCTTTAGTTGTGAAGAAAGATTTCTGTAAAGACAAGCTGGTGAAACTGCTGAATCCAAGATACAACCTGCCGATTGACATGCAGGAGAGAATCTTGACCTTTATCATGGTAAGTCCAGAGCAAACAGTAGGTGTTTGTGTCTCTGCTGTATGGTAAACAGTTGATGCAGCCCATTTCTGTAACATACTCATGGGAACTTGTTCCTAAAGCAGGCTTTGTTCCTGCTGCTTCTGCTTCATGCAGAAGTAGCACAAACTGGAAGACAAAGCTGGAAAACCATACCAACCTCCACTTTTTTATATTCCCGTCTCAATCTGTGTATTTGCTCCCTCTGTGGTTGCACTTAGGAAGCAGGATGAGAGGTATCTTCAGAGATATCTTCATGGTTCCTGCTGCTTTGAATGGAATTAGACGGAGTGGGTGGAGAGAATGACCTGCCTTTCGGACCCCATGTTTTACAAGCACTTGTCTAATCCACTGATGGTCCATTTCTGTGACTGACATTGTTCCTGTTATTTCAAAACTAGACGTGGGCCCGAGGTTTCCAAGGAATGGTGGATGTGAGTGAAGTAAAAGAAGTTTATCTAGAATTGCTGAAGAAAGGAGTGGAGTTTCCATCTTCTGACACCAGGAAAGGGGGACCTAAGGTGGGGATACCAGAAATGGGACGTGTTAATTGTATGAGCTCTGTAGACAAAGAAGGTGTGTTTGGTTTGTTGGGTTTGTTTTGGTTTTTTTTTAATTTAAATGCTCCAGGGCAGAATATGACCAACCTACTTAAGCACATAAGCAGGAATCGGTTTCAGTTATAACAGCCAAGCTAACAAAGAAACCTGGCCTGTATAATAGTTTATTTTATTTCAAACCACACATGAGTGGATATGTTCTCAAAAAGGAAGCATCACTCTTTTGAAACTTTCAAAGTTTGTAAGGGGCTTGGCTGTGCTGTTTACCTCAAAATGAATGAGACCTGAGTCCTCCAAGCTTGTCAACTTCTGAAAGCCTCAACTAAAATGAGTAAGATTTTAATGAAAACAGATGCTGCTCAGAATATGAGTATTATCTGTCTTTAACCCAAGAGAGATGGGAACCTAGAAGAAAATCTTATTGTCTGTATATGTCTCCAGCTGTTTGCACAGCCTGTACACAGTAAATGTTATTTAACTATATGTCATAGGCACCATTGTGTAGCATCTAGGGCATTAAGTATAAATATGGCTTGAGCATTGGACATCAGCTGAAAATACAATATGTGTTTTAAAAGGCTGTTCTTTCCAGAGTTCCTTTTTTTCTATTAGAAGAGTTTTCACAAGAGTTTTAGGAAGTGTGAAAGCCATCTACCACTGTGTGGAACCTTGCAATTTCAGAATTAGATATCTGTAATTAGTGCAGACAGGAATCACTCAGATTTATGCTGATTTTGATTTGATGATTGAATAGCGGAGTGCACAAAATCTTACATATTTAAAGGTTGTTTGAACAAGCTGTCTGGAGAAGGCTCTCAGTAAACAATTTCTTTTTCTTACCAAGTACATAAGAGACAATTCTGTCTACCATGTGTATCTGCCAATTAAAATCAGTGACAAACCTTCTGTTTACCTTAGCAATGGGAGAACTGAATGCCATTTTTAGCCCAGTCACTAGCAAGTGAAGGACTTGAAGTGTGTGTCTTGTGTAGGATGGGTTTTGGATTTGGTTTTGTTTGGTTTTTTTTAATAGTAGTCAGTTCAAATGCAAGTGAAGCTTTCTTCAAACAGTGTTCTAGCTTTTTGATCCAGAAGGCTTTCATAGTTCATCTTCTGCAGAGCCCTAGACCTAACCCCCTCACTGCTTCCAAGTTTGATTGCATTCTGAACTTTCCTTCATTGTAAAATTGCAGTGGCAATTTGGGAAGGACTCTTGGCTGCTAGATGGCTTGAGAGTTCGAGGATCTAGCCTGTTCTTAGCCATTCCCAATTTATCCTGTGATGGCATTTACTTGAAAACCCACTTAAAACATACCTGAATTCCAAGCCTCATTTCATTACAGAATGGCCATTAGACTTAGTCTTGCAAGTAGACCTTGCTCCACAAATTTCCTGGGAGCATTGATTATGAGAAAGCCAACGTCCAGTTTAGCCTGACAAAGATGTTTTGTAGCTCAAGCTCTTTTGTCTTTCTGCAGGCTTCATCTCAGCCTTCTGCCAAGTCTTCACCATCTTCTGCTGCTCCTGCAAAACGTTCTTTACTGCCTCTTCCCGCAGGCCCAATGTTACTGCTGACTCCAGAGCAGGTGCAGTATCACAGGTTCAGAAGGGGTCCACTTGAAATGTACTGGTAGCATGTGATTTTGACAACCTGGGTGCGTAGACCACTGGAAGGGAGCATCAGTTGAAGTGGCATGGTTCTATAGTCCTGGGTTTAGGTTTGTTCTCCTGAGGATATTTTATATGTTGGTGGCAGAAGGGAGTTCAATAGATGCCAGGCTGTACTCAGCCAGAAAGTGGAATCATTTACTCAAGCGTGAGAATATCTAATAATCTCTTAGGATGTTGTTATGCAAATTGGTAAAAGTTACTTCAAAGGTAAGTGAGAAAGCCAAGCTTACTTTTACATAAGACTTGTGTAAAGAGATTATTCTGAAAAGCAGAAAGGAAAGGAGAGTTCACTTCCATTCCTGATTGGTCTGTAGGTAACTAAAAGTAACAGTAACATTAGTGAGAGGGATTAACTGTAAGAAAGTAGTACTATTGGACTTGGATCTCAGTTTGATTGCACGTAGAAAAGCTGAGCTAATTCCATTCATTCTCATGTCGTGTCACCAGAGTAAAGTAATGCTAATTAGGCCCATATTATACGTAATAGGAAAGAAACTACATATTACAGGTAAGAATTGTTCTGTTCACTCTCTTCACCTATACAATATTCTCTCACCTATACAATATTCTGTTGAACCCAACAGATTGGAAAACTGTACAGTGAACTGGATATGGCAAAAATGAACGTGAGAGTCATGTCATCAATATTAAAAGAAAATGTTCCTGGGTCTGAAAATCCAGATGATATGAATCTTTTACAGGTATGTGGTAGGTATGTTGGCTTGATTTGGGCAAAGTTGATTTTAAAATAAGTTAAATCCTTTCTTTTAATGTCTGAATTCATTTTGCCACATGGAATCCAGGTTTCAGTCTTTGGGTTTGCTCAGCTTTCTCTTGTCTTCACCTTCCCCTGACATCTAGATAGTCAGGAAAGGACAATACAGCTTGCAATGTTTAAGCTCTAGGGAATTCCAAGGGCAAAGGAATTTCATAATGGAGTGTTCTCTGTTAAGCACGTTTTGTCAAACAGCCCTGAGAACATTCCAGTTGACCGCAGTAGCCTTGTGGGAAAATAGATGATGACACAGTCTCTCTCATATCCGTCCTGGAGTTTTCAGCGCTCTCTTTATTATTACCAGTACCTTAAAGGCAGACTGAAGGCCAGTGAAGAATATGAAACATTGGGTTTATGTGCATGACCTCAGAGATGGGGAGCCTGCTGTGCTGTAGATGAGTCCACGTGCTCTTAAAGTGTAGCCTGAAGGAAATGTATTGCAATAGTGCAGTTCAGACTTGACAGTGAACATGTAGTTGTTCTTCTTTCTGTGATGTCATTTTTTTCTGCTTGCTCGTGATGTATTTTCTATTTCAGAAATCAAAAATTAAGTATTCCCTTAGTGTTTCAATAGTAATCTGTCATTGGACATTTTTGTGTTTCATACTGTCTGCAAGAATTTTAAAAGCTTGTCACGTCCTCCTGCTTCTAAACTTGCCTCTGAACTGCTGTTATGAGGAAACATTTATGGTAATTTTTCTGTATTGAATGTGTTGGAGAAGTGATGTAATTTTTGCAAGCCTTTGGTGTGCTTCTCATGCCCAGTGGAAAATTTTTGCTCTGCAAGGAGCCCTTATTGGGTGCTCTTGGTTTGCGTTCAAGGTCATGCTGTTCAGCAGTGTCCAGTTATGGATTGGTTTGCAACTGGAGGTGAGATATGGAAAGACAGCAGCAGTTTGCCACTATCTCTCATCTTGAATGACAGGAAGCGGTGCTGGTCTGGGGGAACCAGATAGGAGACAGGCGCAATCTTTCAGTGGTTGTTGCTACCCTGGAAGTTCCTCACATCCCCAACACTGTCTATTTTATAGAGATTTGTGGAGCTACTTCAAGGAGGAAGGGCCTGTGAAGCAGGGGTCTGAGCAGAGCAGGCTTTAAACACTGATTTGTAGCTGTTGTATGTGCAATACTTCTGTAGTAGCACTGCAGCCAGGGAGGTAGCCGAGGTACAAACTGGCCTTGATGGTTTAACCAAACAGTGAAAGATACCCCAGGTCAGAGAATGCTCTGGCTTAATATACTTGGACAGCTCTGTCCAGTCCATGGAAAGGTAAGTGTTTCTGGTTGTGAAACAGGAAAAGTATGTCTTTAATTTCCTCTCTCCCACTACAGCCCTTCCGTATGTAAGTGCACAGATAAGATTGCCCACAGTAAACCAGTGGATTCTTATTGACACTCCCAGTAATAAAATCGTTGGCAAAAGTTTTGAGGACAGGGCGTGGAGTTCTCATTTGTGGGCGAGTGACTAAAAACTCATTCCTTGTATGTTAATTTCACTGTTGTTCAGTCTCTTCTTTTCCCTGTGCGCTGAGTGATAGAAAGCATGGAGCGTGGCTAGCCTGTTCCTTTAACAATGTTTAATGTTTCCTTTCGTTTGCAGCTCTGCTTGGATTAGGCTTTTGCTGTCAAAGAACAGTCCTTTACTAAAAAGAGCTGCTTGGTTAGGTTTTGAGTGGTTGGAAATATTATATCATCAGAAGGACTGAAATTAAAGTCTTTCAGTAAATTCTGTCGCAGGGTAAACTTCATCAGTGCAAAATATTTTCAGTTCTGTAGCTTCATTAGTGGCTAGACTGCTCCCTTTCTCCACCCTGTTCTGGGTAAGGCTTGAGATAGCAGATCTCACTTGGAAGTGTGCTGAGCAGTAACAGAAGTTAAAAAATAGCTAAAGCTCAGTATCAGCCAAGAAGAGTAACAAACTTTTGTCCTGGATAATGAGCAGATGTGTTTGATGGACATGCAAGAATTTGGGTCCAGATCATCAGCTGGTAAGAATTAGCACAAATTCATTGGAATCACTGGTGATTGTTATACCAGCTGGTTGACGATCGCTGTAAAATTCTGATTTTCAAAACATAAGAGTGTATGTATCACTGCAGATAGGAGCTTTGTATGTTGTATCCTGGGCTATGAATATAGAGTACTGGAAGGTACAGTACTCTAATCATTATGCAGATTCGGCAAAGGGGTGCAAAATTTCTTTTTATATAAATAAAATAATTTACGTGAAATACATGGGTTTTTTTGATGAAAAATCAGATCACTTTAAAAATAATACCAGAGCAATTTCTGAATAGCAGTGTGCAAATAGAGTAATTTTTTCCCTCCTTTTTTTCTTTCCCTGAAGCAGAGCCTGCCAGAATTTGCAAATGCACTGTGGGGGGGGAATAAAATGTTGGCTGAGTTGAAGTTCCTGTTGCTAAAGAATTTGTTTCTTTGAACATGCAAAATCTGCAGTGGAGAGGAATATAAATAAACTGTCTTCTATTTCAACTGGCAATAATGCAAAAATCTGCTCAATAAACTCTCATAACTCTCCTATGAGCTGATTCTGCTAGGTTTGTGCATAGATTAAGTGCATCCAGACTTCCCCTCTTAGAGGAATAGCAAGAGCTAGAGACTTGTGTCACAGAGCACTTCTGCCCTTTAGACTATTATTGTTCTTCCTTCAAGCAGACGTTGAACAGGATCACATCCATTACATCTGTGTAAAGTAACCTGCTGAGTTTAATCGGCTTCAAACCAGATCAAATCAAATTTGGTCTGCATCACCCAGAGGGGTCCTAGTTATTTTGCAATTTGTAATTTTGACTTTAGAGAGAGATCCATCTTCAGAAAAAAAGCTGGGTCAAGAGGTAGGGACTGGCTAGGAGTGCTGGCTGTGATGATAGTAGTTGTCAAATTGCCTTGCAGAGATCAAAGACATGAAAATTATGCTGTTGGCAATGTTTGGTATGTGTGTGATTTGTGTAAATTAAGGAATGTTACCTGTGAGTCTGCAGTGCTCAAGTGTCTTATCGTTCTGCAGAACTGACAAACTGGGAGACCACAGTTGTGATTAATGTTTTGTTTTTCCCCTGCCTTGGGCAGAAACTGTATAAGACCTGTCGGATGATGCAGGAGAGGATCATGGAGTTGTTGGTGACAGTGGAGAATGAAGATGTGATGGTTGAGTTAATACAAGTAAATGAAGATCTGAATAATGTCCTCCTGGGACATGAAAGGTAAGTACAGGGCCTCTCTCCTCACGTCTGGTGTCCTAACTGAGAAAGGGCGCTTAAAGGACACAAATGGTCAGTGCATCTGATGTTGATCTTCCACAAGGAGACAGATTTATCTTTAAGTGCAGAAAAGAAACATGATTGCAAAAAAGAAAATGTTGTATTTGTCTTCTCCTAATTATTTCAGAAATGGTGTATAGAGGTAGGTGGAGGACCATTAGAATGGGGTAAAACAAGTTAACAGAATAGGTGAGAAGTCAGATGGAGGCACACAAACAAAAATTCTTTTAGAATTTGGCATTCCTTTTTGGTAGTGCACAGTGAATTTGTCATCAGTCTGCTCTGAACCCTTCGGTACTGGTGATGGCCCTTATCTCTGTTAAGGGTATGTGCTTCTAGAAAAAAATACTTGTTCCCCTTCCTGAACAACCTTGACAGCTTTACTGCAGAAATTGGCCATGGAATAGCATTCTGCCTCATTGCATGCTGAAGAGTTGTTTGCGTTTCTCAACTGGATTGAAATGTGCTGTTCTGCTTGTCTTACAGCACAAAATGTTTCTTTCGTTCACACATGGAAGCACTGCAGTGCTTGTGTTAACATTCTGTGGATGCATCTATTATGTCATTGGTGGCATGCCTAGATGCTAAACTGAAATTAATTTTTAACTCAAAATTCCACAATGAATATACTCACCAAGAGTATTCTGGTTTAATAGGAACTAGGCTTTTGTGTTAAGTAGTTTATGTCTTCTCCATGGCTAAGAAATGTTACAAAAATCATTATACATGGAGTGTAATGGTTCATCATGGTCATCTTTTCTTTTTAAACCTCTTCCGAATGCTGCACTGAAAATTTCACTAATTCACTAAAAGTGTCATGGCACAAACTTTGGATTTAATCTTGACGACATTTACTTTTCTTTGGTCCTTTAACCTTATGTCTCCAGCAGTATTGTCATAATTTACAGTAACTGCCTTGAAAGAATTTTGTGCTCACTTCTTGCTTTAGGAAGTTCTTCATTTTAGTGAAGCAAAACTAGAATTCTGTTCAGCTTCTCTGAATCCACTGAAGTCAGGTGCGGGCTTAGATTTTTGTTACAACTGATAAATACTGGCAAGGCCAAGAACCTCCTAACTATCACTAGTAGCTTGCATCTATAATTCAACCCATTCCTTATGAAAGCCTCACCTGGTGAATATAAGCAGCAATTAATTGTCCCTTGTGAAACTGGAAAGAAAACTACTGTGTTTTAGTACTGTGATGTTATGGTACTAATGTATCAATGCAGATGCATCACACTTCAGTTTTGATAAGCGTTGAAATGTATTTGGTTAATGTTTGCTGCAGAATTGTTCTTTGGAATTCCCTCTGCACAAAGAGATGTGTAAAGGGCAAACTGATTTTTAACTAGCCGCGTCTGTTTCAGACTGTGTATTGTTTGAAGACAAGTCATGCTGCAATTGCTGTTTCTGATTGTTAATGCAGAGTCTAAATTAAATCAGGAGCAATCACCATCGTGGAATAGACTGGCCTCGTGTATGTAGCGATGACTCCCTCTAGTGGCTCTAGCAGCCTCGGTATTTTGGATAAACATTTTATGGTCGGGATTTGGAAAGGTTCCTTTTCTCCTGGTCCTCCCTGCGCATATGCTGCCTTTGTGGGCTTCACCAGTACCTAACCCAGAATAGCAAATGCAGTTGTATAAATGGTCTCGTGCCTGTACCACTCGGGGCTCTTAATTCTGAAATGGATTGACCTTATGGGTGCTGGATATCACATGACTGGGCCTGCTCTGGACCCAGTGTAGCACTGTTAAAACTCCTAGAACATAAATATTTATGCAGATGGATTTTCTGGTTTTCTTTTTTTTTCCAAAATTATTTCAAATGCCTGAACTAATGAGAGTGCTGTGTACCAGAACTCATCTGGTTTTTCCTGAGATGGCTTGAGGGAATGTGGGGACCTCTGAGGATAGAAGGCTTCCTGGGACTCAGTTGGAAGACTGTCCTGGTCAGAAGGAGCCAGATTTGGCACACTAAGGCTTCATAGTTACCCATCTTGCATGAGCAGGGGTGAACTTCGTTTTGCCTTGGTTTTGTGTTGGAAGAAACAGAGCCAAAAATGAGCCCAAGAACAAACTAACTGGTGTTAGTATAGGTGATGAGAAGGGCACAGCCCTGCAGAGGAGTCACATTCCTAGTGTAGAGAAAACCAGCTGTAATGCCTGTTAGGCATCTTTGGAATCTTTTGATAATCAAGTTTTGATTATAACTGATTTCCTGTTCTTAAAAATGACATTGCAGAAATGTAAGAACGGACACTTAACTCTGCAATTTCAACAGGTTCTCTCGAAACAGAGTTCGTTTCTTGGAGAATCAAAGAATACAACGTGAACGCACAGAGGTGAGTGATTATAGATGAAGTCACAAACTGCAGGACAGTAAACAACCCTTTTTCTGTCATTGTGGAAAACACACTTTTAATATATGCAGAATTTTATTCTCTAGTTGAGAGGTACAGGAGACAGCAGGCTGATACTGCTCTCATTGATTTTTCTAAAGTTTCAGTTGCAGAATTTCATGCGAATTCATGCAACTGAAGTAACAAATTATGTCAAATCTAAGATGGAAGCTTGGTCAGGAAAAATGAGAGTGAGAGAGAGATCTATTCAAATGCTGGTTTATTACCTCTCCAGCTAAACCCTATTATCTGCCATATACAGAATGGGGAACCATAATGTTTCTTTTCATTTGTTCTGTGTTAAGCATTTATAGACTGCAGTACAATTATACTATCAGAATACACTGTTACTCGTGTCTTTTTCTGAGTCAAAGCTTTTTCTGAATTGTGAATAATGGCTTGTAGCAAATCTTTAATGACTATCCTTTATTGATTGATAATTATGGTTGTTAATTATATTGCCTGGAGTAGTTTTGCACATGTTTCAGCTTCTGCTAAGCCGTAATTGTGGACTCATCTAGGACTCCCTATGGAAATGACTGCATTGTGACTGCTGAAATACAGCTGACAATTATTTAAAAAACCATAGAAGACAATCTTGTTTTCCTTGAAAAGCCACTATTACTACATTCTGGTTATGTAGGTGGATGGTTTTGCTCGATGGATGTTAATAGCCCAAACAATGTAGTCTGTGCATTTTTGTATTATTCAGGGCTCTCCTGTTTTAAAATACATCTTTTTTTTTTCTTTTTCTTAATTTTTTCCAGTCTGGTGTGACTAAACCCATATGATTTAAGCTTGTGGTTGTATTAAAATCTTTGGTTGGCTACATTTTTAATTCTAACACATGCACAGAAGAAACAAAGGGAACCCTATTCTCTGTCCTGAGAAACGTTGTTGTGATTTTGAACTTTTCCTATTCAAAAGAGGACTCAAAAAAGTCAGTCTCTAAGTGTGTTTCAAATCTCAGTGTTGCAGATACATAACATGAAAATACTGTAAAATAATCCATCAGAAAAGTGATATCAAACCTGTACATAAATAAGTTTAGATTGCTTTTTAGGATTGAGTCTGTTCTGTTTCCTACTTCAGAATTATTTTCCTTAATTTCTGGGAATAGCAACCTTGCTGAAACTGATCTTTTCTTGAAAGTGGTTTTTTTTTGGTTCAGAAGCTATCTTTCACACAAAAAAAAAAAGAAAAATAGACGTCCTGGTCTTCTTTCATACATGCCAATTTTTAATGTTATGCTTTTAAAAGTTTATATTCTGTGAAAATAGCAATTTGTTTAAAATTGTGCAAGTTTCCTTAAAAAAAAACCACCAAAAAACAGAAAAAAAAAAAAACCACCACCAAACAACAAAAACAAAACCCACAACAAAAAGCCCCAACCAACTTTATTCCTTTTCAAATGTTAAGCTGTACAGGAAACAGCCATCTGCTCCCTCAAGTGATCTACTTGACCTCTCCATGGATTCTCCATCTCCTGTGTCAGCGGACTCTGTGGTGTCTCCTTCAGGCCTTAGTAAGTGCTGGAACACACATTTCCCTTGCACTCTGGGTTCCTAAAGCAAACCAAGGAGAGTTTAGTGGAGGAATCAAGACCTTTTTTGTATGAAAGAAAACAAAGATACTTCTTTAAAGAAGTTCCTTAAATCTCCTTAAAAGGAGAATTGATGTGTGTACATAGGGGGGGAAAAAAAGTAAGCTGATGTAAGTTTGCTTGTATTTTCTTTAGGGTGGAAGCAGTAACCTTTTTTTGCCCATTATGTAAATTTGAACAGTAGAACATGCTCTGTTTTCTGTTACAATGAAGTCTGTAAAACAGTTCAGTAGGCTTGGAAGGAAGACATACAGATACGCCTTTCTGATGGCTGCCTTTATGTCCTAAGAATTTTTTTCAGGATGCACTTTGTGTTAGAAATGGTTCAGCTTGAGAAAGGTACTTAGCTCGTCTAACTTTGGACTTCTTTCATTGTCAGAGGAATGAGTAAAGCTCCTAACTTTTGATACTCTGAATTTGCAGAAGCTCCTTCTAGGGGAATCCATATACAGAAATGAAAGGTGTGAATGTCCACCCAGGAATAAGCGCCTATATTTCCATTTTCATCTTCTAAAAATAGGGAAGCAAGTTTTAAATGGTGTCTGATGTTTTAAGGAGATTAATGCATTGCATCTAAAACCTTCTCAGACTTAAATATGCCTTTCATGTGACAAACAGCAATTTGTTTCGGATTCTTTATGTGCCTTCCAAACAAAACTTTACTCTTTAATGTTCATAGTACAAATAACTAACACTTGCTTAATAATATTCAAATGGTCATTAATTATCGCTTTGAATTTCAGATCACATATCTGCAGATAAAGCCAGGCATCGTCCATCGATTTATCCACAGCTAGATTTAGCAGCTCCTCCAAATGCTCAGCAGTTCCTGTGAGTAAATCTCTTATCAAGGAATGGTAGCAGATAACAGAATTTTAGAGGAATTGGTATTCTGTAATTCATTTAACGAGTTTATAAAAAGCCCTGAGAACACAGATTTACTCCTTTTACACATTAGTCCAGCAAAACAACTGAAAACTACCTGTGTGCTAGACGTTGCTTAACATGCTTAAAAATATACTGCTCCTGCAGCACTGTTTAGTCATAGACATTAATGTATCAAAACAGCCAAAGTGTACTTGGGCTATGTATGGCTTTCTGCTTGAGTGTTGCCAGTGCTGCACTGAAAGGGGGAAAGGGGTGAATTCTACAGGTCAGTGAGAGGAGTTAAAGTTAGAAGAGGTGTCCTTGTAGCTCCCTAGCTTTTACATGAATGTGGCACTGTCCCACCTGCCTGCGCTGCTCTCAATTTTGACATAAGGTAAAGACAGACCAGCAAAAAAATAAATGTAACCATTAGAATATACAGTTTTGATAGTTTCAGTTACTTTAATGTATTATTCTCTCCTAGATTTGCAGCTGAAGCACAAAACAGTAGTGTAAGCAACCCAGCTGGACACACATATAGCAATGTGAGTAACACTTGTGTTCACAATTAATCATTTTTTGCTGGCAATTTTCAAAATGAGAACTGTTTGGATTTACCCTGACTACTGTCCAAATAGGATACAAAGATCTATTTTGTGGCCCATCTCCACGCATCAGGGAACACTCTGTACTTGGTGACCAGGCCAACTTTCCTCTTTTGATACCACAGATGCTAAGATGAAAGCATATTTTATTGGGTCCAGCGCATGGGGAGTTTGCCGAAAGCAGTTACTCTGTTCTTTGTGTTTAATCTGTTGCTGTGTGAAACAAGCTGAGATCTCCCCACAAACACCAAAAAAAACACCAAAAAAACCCCAAGCACTTAAACACCAAGTACAGTGTAGGACAAATAGCATATGCTGCAGGCAAAACACCCCTAACAGAGCGAATGCAAAGAATACAGGGGTTTGAGTTAATGTTGTGAATTTCAATGCTATTCTGTGATAGACAGTGTGAAACAGGAAAGATGAGAAGCAGCCCCCAAGCACACCTGTATGTACCCTGTTTTAAACCACAAGTAAAAGCAGGTATCTGTATTGTGAATACTGCGGTCTTGGAGTCTGCATAGCCTAACAAATTATACAGAAGTAAATTGATAACACTAAAAAATGTTTGAACTTAGTGCGGAGAATGGAGATTAATTGGATTGGTAACTGTTGACCTTAGAATTTACCTGCTATAGTCTGAAAGTCTAAAGATAAGTCAGCAGTTACATAAGTTAAGTCAAACCAGTTCTCATAGAACAATCTGTTCATGCACTGTTTTGCTTCATGTCCTTAGTTGGCGACTCTTTTAAGCCCAGTGCCTCTGAATCCATTAAATCTGGGGACCGGACATACCACATCATTAAATGGACCATCACCAGCAGGTAATAAATACTGCAGACTACCCGACTTTCATGGAGATAGATTTATTTATTTATTTTCTTGTTAGAACTTAAGGGCTTTACATAGTGACTGGTAAAGACTAGGAGCAGCAACAAACATTGACAATGATGTGCTCATGGCTTCTCTCAGACGTGTTTGTCCATTTTAGCATTTAAAGCAACTAGATACACAGGAGATAATCTGCTACTTTCAGATAGTACTATTCTGTATACATGCTTTTCATTTACGTTTATATCTGGATTATATCTGCCTGTCTTTATTCTTCAGCTACATCAAAGAACAAGTCACAGTCACCTCATTACTACGAGATCATGGAATTTGATCCCTTGGCTCCCACTGAGTAAGTAACTGTTAAAATAGATAACATACAGTTTTCTAACTGTAAGAATTACAGCTAGAAATTACCAAAGAAATTCTTTGGTAAGAATTACCAAAGGTAAGAATTCTGAGGTGCTTTTTCCTTCTGAGGGAGAAAACAGACCACACTATTTAGACTGCATTAGCTGATCAACCGGATCACTAATGTAAATGAGAGTGGCTGCATTTTGTACATTTTTTTGTTCCAATATTTCTGGCATAAACAATTAAGGAACGAGCTCCTATAGTGTGCTCATTGAACGGCATGTGATAATGCTGTGTCAAAAAGAATCTACTAAAATCCGATCCAGTGATGCAAAAAGAGAAATAAAGCCTGGTAAGGGTCCTGGTGGAGCAAGCTGATTGACACTTCAGTACTGGTAGTTCTCAACAAAGCTTTTTTTTAATTTATTATCTAGTGCAGTAACTGCATGCCGTGTGGTACACTTGCCATTTGCGTTTTGCAGTCCTGTTCCCCAATCTGTTTCATCAAAAGTGACAACATCCAGGGGTATCATATTAAATGTATAATCTCGGGCGCTCTGCAGGATTGGCTCTTTGTTCCCATAGAAACCTGGACATCCTGCAGCTGATGCTACTCCGTTTGGCAAACACTAAACTCTCAGCAGTTTGTGCCTGGGCAGGATTTTGTTGGTGCATTTTGTCAAAACGAAGCAACTGCGATACAGGAGTCACCCTGTTTCTCTTCTTCCAGAGCTATTTATGAAGAAATTGATGCTGTGCTGAAGACAGAAGTTAAAAAGGATACGGAATGCTGAAAGTGGAGGTGAAGTCTTTTACCGAGCAAAGATTGTTCTCTGATGCTGGTCCTGTGCAGCGCTGCTTCTAACGTACAAGAATAACAGAACAGGTTCTGTATTTTGACACAAAATGTATTGGAGTACTAAGCTGTGTGGAAGTTGAAGAGTTACTTGGATCTACACCGTGTTATTTTGTCCTGAATGTTCAACTGTGTATTCTTCAAGGTGACTCACATGAGTATTCATAAAGTATTTTGGGGGCCTTTAAAATACGATATCCAAATTCGCCTGTGTATGAAGTAACACGTGACACACAAGACAACCAAAGGACACTTGCAAGTTTAGAGGAAAGTTTTTCTTCCAAGTTAACTGTTCCTTTTTATTGCTTTACCCCTTTAGGCAGCAAACAAAACAGAATATTGTTTACAGAAACTGCAGAATCCAGTTTCTATTTTGGCCTGGTTGCTGTCTGTGTTAATCTCCCTAGAAATTTACATGGGAGTTTTGATATGTAGGCCATTTCTAAAATTGGGTCTCTTGATAGCCATCTGAAGACACGCAGTGTTACTTTCCTGCGTGCATAGTCTGAATACAGATTTTGCTTTCTTTTAAAAGCCCATAATATAGTTCGATTTTTGTCTTGCCAAGAACCCGAGCTGGGGCATGAAGTGCTGTCATCCATGATTAACAGAGCAGGAAAAAAACCCCGCTTGTTCCTGTGGTGGTGTTGTTGCTTTCATTTACTCAGTAAATACTGGAGGGGGATCAATCAGTTCTTTCAATGTTCCTGCCCTGCAGAGATTGCTGTTCTGGTGAAGGAAAAAAATAATCATCTACAATGCAGATGAGCAATAGTTACACGTTTAGTCAAGTAGTTTAACCCTGTTAATAACAGTTTTCTCTTTTAATAAGTAAAGTGCCTTATCTATTTTATGCTGAATGTAAAATGTGCACTTTAACAGGCCTAGTTCTCTGAATTTATAATTGATATAAAAATTGAGAACATAGACTATGTTGATAGCTGATAAGCTAACTTTTCTTGAAATACTGCATTATAAATGCTCATTAACTGTTTCCTTGGTAAGTTCTCAGTTTTGCAATTTTTGTAGCATAAAATTCCAAATAAAAGGAAGCGCTTACTGAGAAGTTAACCATCGTCTTTTCTGAGTTTTTACTAGACTGACATGCGTAGCCCATTTACTACGTCCAATCATATCTACGCTTAGTATTTTAGTGTGAATATGTGGTGTTTCATTGCACAGTCAGCAACTTTGCAGTTTGGTGGAGGACCCTTATAACACCTTACTTCCATGAAAAGCAGCCTTGAAGAAGAGGTGAAAAGGTAAGCTGCCTTATTATTATTTCTCCTGTATTATTTGCAGTGGTCTGGCCAGCAGCCCGAGAAAACTGCTGAAAATAGGATGTGAAGTGGATTGATTTTTCCCTGCAGCTCAGTTGTATTGGTAAAACCCAGCACGCTGAAGTGTAACAAATGGAAATACGCTGTTTCAGTATGGTAATCCATAATGGATGACTGCAAACTGAACTTTTCCATATTTAAAGAAGCAAAATGCTCACAGATAGATGAAAGGGAACTGGCTAATTACTAAGGTTAGAACTTTTTTTACAGTTGGAACGTGGTCAGTATCTATGCAAACCTGGGCTTTCAGACTTGGAGAAAAACCTACTTTATGAAATTGGCACTTGCCAGGGGGATACTGCTTTCCTTCTGAAACGCTTGCCCAGAATAAAGCGATGTGTGGAGAACTGTCATAATCAGTTCAACTTTCAAAAAGACAATGGATTAAAGACATCACAGGTAAGAATTTTTTTTTTCTCTCCCCCCCTTGCCTGGATTCAAGTACTTGATACTTTTAGTAATTGTTTTCTGAAGCGTAGCTGGAATTCCAAAGCTTGCTGCTACTTTCATACTGATGTATTTCAGTTGTGTGGGTTCCACACATTCTTCTGGGTAAAACGCATGAGAGAGATGAAAGAATTAAAAATCTTAAAACTTTAATAAACACACAGTGAAGGCCTGACATGAATGTCATTCAGAATCCATTTAAACAACACATCGATTTGGTGAAAATAATGTATTCTAAAGGTAGCATCCATTTATTTTCAAAAAAGCATTTTTTGAATTATTGTATGCAAACATAATTGAGACTGAAGGAACTGGAAGTTGTTTCTATTATACCTATTACCTTTTTAGAGTCCAAACATTAGTCTCTGTTAGATCTCATCTGCTGAAAGGGGTAGAAAGAACTGGCCTAGCAGATGAGATACTGGGCTGAGATTAATTGCTGCCTGAAAATGAGCAGGTCACTTAAACTTGCTCTGCAACTTGCTCCTCGTTTCCAAAGCTGTGATAAAGTGTTATTATCCCTACCCCACAGATAATGATGAAAAGTTACATAAATATAGAGTTACGTGTTCTGGTGGTAAACAGCGTGCCCGGAGTACCTCTCACAGCCCATGTGCTGCTGGGCAGGCTGTGTCAGACTTAACCTCTGAATGGGCTTGATTTCCTTCAGGTTTCTGAGGAGACTCTTACGCTATTAATTTAGCTTGCAATTTAGAGCAGTTGTTTATGTACTGCCTTTCCTCTCAAAGCATTTCATACATAAGCCAAGCTTGTCTCTGTGTAGAGGTGTGTGGCGTACGGTCCTCTGCAGGGTGAAAGAGCAGGCACTAGCAGTGCAGATATTTTAAATGAGTTGAACACAACATGGAAATTTGAAGGTGGTATTTCTAAATAGAAACCATCCCACAAGTCTGACATGCTTACATTTAAATTACTGTTCCTCATTCAAATTATAACAGAGCAGTCTGCTCTTACCAAATGAACTACTGATTCAGTAATAATTCAAATCGGTGCGTCATCTTCTTAATCATCCTGTGCCGTGGGAGGGTTTAACTAACTGGCAGAGTTAACTAAACTAACTTTATTTAGTTTTGAGACCTCCTGAACTAATTACCTGCTTTTACCTTTATAAAAAGTAACTTCCATGGAAGTTACTCTTCAGAGCCAGCAGTGCAATTTTAGAAGCTTAATAAACGGATTTGTTTCTCTGTATTTAAATGATTGCAATTTACATTTCAGTTTAAAAACTGGCCTCATGGTATTTACATAACATGTATCATCTTAGAAACAGATGGCTTCAGAAAACCCTCTTCCAGGAACAGTGTGTTTCCCTTCTATTGTCCAATGAAGAAATACTATCCCTAAGAAAAAATATTACAGTTATGTACCTTTTTGTTAAAAAGAAAATAGAAATACATCCTTTCATAACAGCAGAATGTACCCACTGTGGTTTAATAATATAATTTCATATGGCACAGTATTCCTGCAGTTTTTCTTTCTGTTGAAAAACGGTTTCAAAACTGCTAGTCCAGTAGCTGAAGTTACATTAAGTTACATTGTCTTGAGATTGCCCATTACTGATATCCAGGAAGTGGTAACTTCTGTCCTTCCTTTGCTTCAAAAAAGGTGTAAGAGAGGGTGATCAAATCAACTTTAGCCATTTTAGGGTCCTCTGCAAATTCTGGATCAATGTAGAAGAAGACAGGCATGTCCACTTCCTCTTGAGGATTTAGCCGCTGTTCTTCAAAACAAAAACACTGGAAGGGAGGAAAAAAACCAAAACAATTAGGCAATATCTATGGTCAATTTTATCTCTGCCAACAGGACAGAAAGTTTCACATTTTAAAATCAACTCGCATTCCCTGTATGTCCCAAAAATCCTGGGGAGGACCAACCACATGAGCAACAACACAGCAATTCTGTTCCTTTTGTGTTACAGCAGGAAAAAAAAAAAAAAGAGCGAGCTTTTAATGAAGTGTCCAAATGTGAATTGGCCAGGCTGGCTCACATGGTTACTGTCTGCCCTCAGTGTCACTAGTACTAAATATCATATATTTGGCAGCCACTGTAATGTGAATGAAGCTAGTTATGAAGACAGACGGTCTAAGAATGAGCTGTTGCACTGTCATTTGAAAAACAATCAAGGTATTTTCTTAAAATGTTGGCATACAAAGAATGGTATTCAGGATTAAAGTGAGAAAAAGTTAATTTATGGATAAAGATTCTCGTTCATGTAAAGGAAAACGTAACCTTTGTTCACACTTACTTGTATTTTATTGAAATACTGTCCTGCTTCAAAGGGTATAACGTTGTAGGTAGAGATTCCAATTATTGGTTTGTCAGTAGGATTTTTTGCTTTATAAAACGCCAGTGCAGTCTCTCCTGGAACCACCTGTACAAAGTAATTACATGATGATTTTTAATCCACTGGAGCCTTCCACCCCTCAGAGGGCTTTAGACTTTAGCCGGAATCAGTTCATTTTCTCTTTTGCTGTTTCAAGCTTGTGACTTCACTATGACTGTTTTCCTTACAGGCAATTCACCCCTATTCAAAGCATGTTCTAGGTACGCATTTTTAATCTTACCCAGTTTACCACTGAGACTTCTATTATTCTCAGCAGTTTAGTGGCACGCAGAGCTTTTGTAATACGGAGATTTACATATGGTGGACCTTTCATTTTTAAGGTGATTGTTTTTTTAGTACTGGATTCAGAAACCAGTTAAAGTTAGATGAAAATATTTGGGTTTTTTAAACGACAGAAACAGTCCTACAACGGTAAGGGCAAGAAGAGGAGGCAGTTGGGGCACCTAAATGTACTTTGGAGAGCAGTGCTGTTTTGGCAGCTTGCTGGGATGGCAGGGGACCATGCCCACTTCAGCTGCACCGTCAGAGGCAGAACAAGTTCTGCTCCTCTGGTAGCAGATGAGGCTGGCCCTGCCTTCGGAGCAGGTGGCAGTTCAGGGGTACCACCTGGGCGAAGGTACCACCTGGACGACGTCTTTTCCCCAGACAGGCGCACCCGTGGGGACGAAAAGACCCGGGCCGAAAGGGGCTCGGTGCGAGGGGAGGAAAGGCGGTCACTCACGTAGATTTCGCTCTGCTGGGGTTTGAAGTTCCACTGGAGGCTGGAATGCACGTCCGCGTTGAAGGTGACCCTGATGACTCGGTCCCTCACCGCCTCCATCCTCTCCATCTCCGCGCTGCGCCCCGCGCCCGCCGTCCCGCCCAG
>VZRU01012164.1:912131-1000485 GCA_013398155.1 Pedionomus torquatus
GGTGGGGGGGGTGGTCGCCGGGACCTCCAGACGGGTTCCTCTGGGGTCGGAGGGCGCGGGGAAGGTGGCCTTCGTGCCCTCCATCCTCACCTTTTAGCGCTGTTTGCCGTCGGCAGCACACGGTGCCCAACAGCCGTGCGAGGGTGTTGAACAGAGAGGAGGAGGCTCCATCCCTTTGTCTCCCCGCAGCGCTCCCTCTCCTCTAGGCTGTGGACACCGAGTACTGTTTTTTTCCAAAACAGTGTCCTCTTTTTATGTGATTTCATTCTGTTTAGGTACGAATACCGGCGTGCTGTGGGGTGACCGAGCATCCTTTGTATAGACAAAGGACGGGCAGGGTCAGGCGAACTCACAAACGGCATCTTTCTTGGCTGGGCTGGTCCCACACGCTTTGCTGGAGCAGTGTGTTGCTTTAGAGCATCGCTCTGCTCTTCTGCTGGCTCCGGTAGTGAGGATCACACAGTGGTGACTTGGGGCAGCTCCTGGTACCACTTAATTTCCCGTGCAGATGTGTTGAGTAAGAGAACGACAAAGCCCGGAGTGAAGTCACGTTAGTGATGTTTTCCACGTGTTTAGATGGTTTTATTTTGGATCCTTTACTGAGAGACCTGAACACGTTTACCGCAGGAAAACTCATGGTATTCCAAAGTAAATTTAGCAAATCTCTTTTTTCTGCGGAAATACAGACCCGTAGGAATTGGTCAGTGTGCTTTCGTGGAAGCTGACCCTGTGCCTAGGGACCCTGCTTCATTTTAACCCAGGTTTGTAGCATCGCTGGAAACGTGGCCACCTTTGCCTGTGCGTTGCTCAGGGAGTTCCTTGTCCTCCTTGGACCGTGTCTTGGGAGTAGCATCTGGGTCACAGCTGTGAGAGGGTTTGGCCCTGCAGCTCATGAGGTCAGGAGGGTTCGCTGCCGATACAAACAGACAAGTTCTGCATTAGTGCTTTTGCAGCAATCTTGCAAATGATTGTAGCGTAACACATTTAGGGTTGTAGTTTTTGTTGACCCGTTGTGTGTGCCGATTAAAATTCAATGTGAATGAGTGGGGTTTTTTTTCTGCTAGTGGTACATCACCGCATTTTGCCTCGTTTCGGCCTATGTATTGCCTACTTCAGGGGAGATTTCTGTAGGCACTGAATACTAAACAGTAAGTTAAAAAAAAAAATGAGAAAGCAAGACATCTAAAACACCTTACCACGTTCAAAGCAGCGTTCCTTCCCCAAGTAACCTTTGCTGGAAAAAGAAAGATTGTTTTTGTCGTTAGCAATGATATTACTTTATCCTGGAATTGTAATCTCAGTTACTTAATGTGTTAAGATTTTAATCAAAGGGGGTCCTACCTCATAAATAAAGAGGAAATTACGATGTCAGATGTTTTGGTACAATATGCAGTGAAGTATGAGTGTTAACCGCTTGCTAGTTTCAGCAATTGTTTCTGTTTTATCATGAAAAGCTTCTTTTCCCACTTGATTTCAGACAGTTAATAATAAGTAAGAATTGTTGTCAGCAACTGAAAATAGGCATAGCCCTGTAAATTTCAAAAAGGGATTTTTCCTTTTTTACAGCAATTATTATCTTGATTACGAGCCAGTGCTTCATGTGTCAGAATTCTTCATTTTGAACTTTTGTTATAATAGTGCACCAAAGAAGATGTCCAGTACAGATTCCCTAACAAATCCAGATACAAAGTAAGTACTTTTCCCCCTACACAGGAATGCAATACTTGCTGGATTGTAATACGAAAATTCTTGCGGTTTCATTAGTAGGAGCTTGTTTGATGAAATCTTAATGAAAAATAACTTAGATATCTAAGTCTGAAGCAGGTCCTTAGAAAATCATCACTGAATTTACACATAGAGGGAAGAAATAGCTCTTAATCTTCTCATTAAGTTAATCAGCAGTTGGTTTCGACTGGTTATGTAGAAATAAAACCCCACATAGAAATTCCTTAATGCTTCTGCAGCTATGAAAATGTAAGCTATACAGCAAATTGTTTCCTTGTACATGTAGGTTAACTGTGGTAACATATGACACCGTACAGGGCTTATGTATGATGATGGATGACTTCTTCAGACGACTGCATCTGCATGCCTTTCATCTTTTTTATGTAGTGCTTTGGAACCATCTTACTTTTTACCAGTGCCATGCAATATATCATAATTACATTCCTTCTATAAACTGTAATGTTACCCACTTAAAAAGTTGTGTCGGATTTTAAATGGCAAACTTGGATTCAGGTGTGATTGAAAATTGTAACTCCTGACCCTACCCAAACTGCTAAAGTAACCAGGCCAACGCTGTCATCAAAACCATAATTAAAAACAGGCACAGGCAGCTCTTGCTGGACTGTTGTGTTTGCTGAGCTTCTGCAACAGAATCCAGCAAATAGTATTCAAAAGTATCGTCAAACAATTTAGCATAGATTTTGAATTATGCCACTTCATAAATAACTTGATTTTAAAAAAATATAATAATCTGTAAAACATTTAAAAAATTAACTCTTTTTTACTGGGATCTGAAGAAGCGAATGTTCCGTGTTACACAAAGATGTGTCTTTAAAATAGCTCTGGTTTGCTAGATTCATGCAGAAGGTCTATTATATGAGTAGTTGCTAGATGACTGTATTCCAAAGGTAATTTTTCACCTAAGGGTTGAACATGAAAGGTGCATATAACTGCGCTTCAGCTGCATTATGATGGAAGGCTATAATTTTCTATACTTACTGCTTTTTTTTTTTTTTTTTTTTTTGCTGGGAGACAGTATCGATGCACAGAGCTTCAAGAACGTACTTGTTATATCTTAATTGTGGTTTACCTAAACTTTAAATACTACCTTTCTTCTCTACACAAGGGGTTAGCCTCAAACCATTCATGCTGCTTCTCCACAATTACAACGTTGCTCAAGCTTTTTTTTTTTTTTTCCCTAATGCTTAACAGTTGCCATGTAATGACCTGTGCTTTCTTTTAATCTTTACGACCTAATCAGCAAAATGTATTTTGAATGATTAGTGGGTTTGGATAGGTGAGGATTGTTTGTTCACGCTATAAGATGCAGCTTTCTCTTGGCTGTAGTCCTTAGTATCATAATGAATTTTTACGTTTTAGGGTTAGTGAACCTGAAAATTGCAGTTATGCAATTGACCCGTATAGGATTTTTGTAAAAGACCTCTTTGGTTGTTTTTTGTTGTTTTTTGTTTTTTGTTTTTTTTTTTTTTTAATAACAAAAAGATCTTGTGAATCTTGCTTCTGAATATTCTGCAAATCTTTTTGTCATCTGCTAAATTATCCTGTAATCCATCTCAGTTGCCAAAGTGTTACAAAACTTCCTTTGGGAGAGGTGACTCGTAATTAATAACATTGCCAGAATAGAATAGTTTACTAGCTGTTTGAAAAAGAATCTTAGTTTGTTTGCTGCGTGAAATAACAATTGATATCTCTTGACAATTTAGTCTTACTTATCGATATTAGGTTTTATGGGATTTTTTGTTGTTACAGTATTCCTAGATCTTTCTGGAAGTAAAAAGCATTTTGTGTTCCTCTGAGTATGTTCTCAAGAGTCAGAGAACTTGCAAAAGACTCAATAATACCATTTTTCTATACATCTCCTTTAGAAACATTAAAAGCATGGTAACAGCAGAATTTTAAGGTACAGAGGAATAGAAGCCATGGGAATGAGTCCAGGAAGCAGAACAATGTGTAGTTTGAAGAAGGGATGGAGGAGTAATTGTTTGAACAAGTGATTTGTTATCGGTAATACCTCTTAATAAAAGAGGTGGGAGCAATAAGAAACTACTACTTTGTATCTGCTCAAATTGTTGGGAAGTTTGTCTTGCTTGGCTTAATAAAAATCATTCTTTCTTTTTTTTTTTTTTAATAATGGAAATGCATAGCCTTGAGTCATACTTCTAACTGGGAGGGTGCCGGGGGTGAGGGGGGTTCTGCTGCAGAAAACATTGACGCTGGAAACAAGCCATATTGGTCTGAGTGATGTGTTTTGAGAAAAGTTCCTGATACTGATACCACAAATGGAGTTACGCTGGTGTTCAAAACAGTGACAATTCTGTTGAAGAAAAGCTGGTTGTATTTTATCTTCTGTAAACTTGCTCAAAGCAAATCTAATTGATACAATGCTTAAAAATACTAATGGTTTTTCTTCTGTCCAACTGTAATGCCAGTAACACCAGCAGAATTAAATTGATTGAGAAAAGACCTGGAAGGACCACATTTTCACTCCTGAATGGGTGTGACCTATCCAAACGATGCCAGTGAAGCTCTTGACATGTTGGGAATCGGGAAGGCTTCTTTATCTTCCCACTTCCATTGCTGATTGGCTTCTCAGTGGTGGTGGGTCCAGTTTACCCTTCTGCCCCTCCTGTGCCTATAGATTGCAGGCTTTAGGGACTGACCCCTGTAGAGGTGAGCACTATACAGCACCTTGCCTATAAGCAAAAAGATCCTCTCCCCAGAAAAATTACGTGCTAATGAAACCACCGTGAGTACAACTTTAAAAAAAAAAAAAAAAGGGGCACAAGATAAGCATATGCACTTCTCAGCCAGGCAAGCTGTCCTGCTGCGCAGCTCTAGACGCTGACAGATGCTGTCTCATCACAGGGTTACTCCCTGCTTTAGAGAGGATTCACCTTGCTACTTAAACAAAGCCATCAGGGAACACAGAATATTTAGTTTTCATTTTAAGCTGTAAACTTTTTAAGATCTTTTAGAATGGAGGAGAGTGATGATGAGTGCATCTTCTGATGCCAGACTGGAAGAAAATAGTAGTTAACCAAACAGATGTCAGTAGCCCCAAATTTCTAAAAATATAGATATCTCTGCAAGACCAAGCCTTGTGTTGGAAGAGGGCCTTACCTCTGGGAACAGTGGTATATGTTTTACTTTTTTTGGCTAGATTATTTGCAGTGTAATGACAGAAATTCACCATTTTTATTTACTTTCACAAAATACCTGATACATCAGCTTCCATTTGTAGCAAAAATATATAACCCAAGTTCTCTGCTAACTTTTTGACTGTTGTATAGTGGAAGACTAAAAACCAAGTTAATGCATGGCACAAGTCACTGCCACGACGGAAAATGCAAAGTAATAGCATAATGGCATTTGTTTCATTAATGCTTTCAGTCTGTCTGCTTTGTTGGCTTTCCCTTTTGTGTGTGGATGTCCATAATCCAGTCTGCTGGGAGATTGCTTTAGAAGGGTCATGAGTTACTGCTTTTGACCTTGTTTTGAGGGAGCATGTAAATAAATTACTGGAAGAACATACGAAACTACGTTTGTTCTATTTTAATTTTTTCATTTGCCTTCGGCTGCTAGATAAAGGTTGCATAGTCACAGTTGTAGTAAATGCAAGTAAATTTTCTCTTCTTTGCATTTATCAGAATTTAAAATTGCTATAAATTGCCATTTCAAACACAGGAAAAGTAAACGTTACCGGTAGGTGAATTAGTTCATGTGACGCAGAGGGTTTCAGAGCAGATTAAGTAGGCAGAGACACTCGTCTGGAGCTCTTTCTGTTTAGGTTTTTTTATTTAGTAGCAGAAATTGTCCTGCATGCGACCTTTACCCATCAGGATTGGAAATCTCGGGTGTATTTTGGTTGCTTTGTCATTGTCTTTGCTGTTCTGCTGAAGAATGTCCCTGCTCTCACCAGGAGATGAAGACGAACCAGAGCGTTTTGACGGTCTTTCTCTCTTGTACTGGTATGCTTAAACATCAGGTTCTGACAGCATTTTTCTAGTCTCTAATTGGGAAAAGCACAGTAAAGATAATTTAAAAGCTGTAGATGTTTTCAGCTTCTTTTTGTAAGCAGAGTTTATAATTTAGATTTTTTTTCATCAAGTGTCAAGTATTATCTGTTTTGTGAGGGAAGGGTATCATTGATACGTCTAGATAAACATTTTGTCTGTGGACATAAACAACTAATAATTTATCAGGAATAAGATCAGAAGAGTATCTGGAGCCTTATGTTCTGATAAGCCTCAAGAAGTTATAAAACATGAAGCTGTTGAACTTCCGTGTGTCTGCTGGTAAAAAGTAATAGAAGTATTAAAGATTTCATTTTAATTGCCTTTACTAGAACACCTACACAAAATTATACGCATTTAGTCTATTTGCATTCCAGGATTTCAGTTGAAGTATCAAGTTTTAATATTTTTTAGTGGATCAGTGTGATTTTGTAGAGTATTGCTTGTTTATTTCATCTCTTGCCTCACATCTTCTCTGTGTGCTGAAAGCATGCTTACGAGCACTTTTGCATGACTTCTGGAAGAATGAGCACTGACATCTGATTATTCAATTTGCATCTTTCTCTACAACAGATATTGATGGGGTTTGTTACTACTGCCAATTGCTTTAGAAAATTATTTCCTTATTTATACCGCTGAACGTATTTCTAATGTTTTGGGGAAAGTATTCTAATATTTCATAAATGTTAAATAATGCTGACATGAAATAAATGTTGGACAGGTGCTAAATCCAAGTCTTTTTATAGTGAAATTGTTAAAGCCCTGTTTATTTTATAAGAACTATGACAAGTAGCTTGACTTCAAGATCTATCTCTAAGTTAAACTAAAATTGAAAGTTGGCAAGATGTGCTATGCTGAATAAATTCGGGGTGTTGGACCGTCCTTGTCTTTTTATGTGATAAAGTGATTTTAAGCCTCATGTATTGGGGAGAATTAGTTTTTAGAGCATAAACATGAGTGAATGCCTTGTAAAGGGGTCTCTTCAAGGTGTCAGCTCTTTTTAATGTCAGGTGGCAACATCACAGTAACTTCACTGTTTTAGGGACACCTGATTCCTCTCCACCCTGAGTTACTAATCGGTATATCTCTGTATCCTCTTTGTCAGAATACATTTTACATTAGTTAGGATCTCTCTTTTGAAAGTATTTCTAGTTAATTCTAGAAGTGTGGATCCTTTTCTCGAGTGTACCGTGACTAGATTGGATACTATTTCATGATCAATTTATATGTTAGTATACAAATAGATTCTGCCATTTCTGGTGAAGTCTGAACTTGAGACTTAAAATCTGAGATTTGATTTTTTCATGTTTCAAGGAAGTAAACTTGTGCGAGGTTGAAACAACATTTATTCTTCCTTTTTTATTTTAATAAAAACTGCCATGTGAAAACTGCTGAGAGCATGGCAGAGCAAGAAACAGAACTGTAGTAGGAAAAGGCAAGAGCGAAGAAAAATAGGATCATTGTCTGCTGATTTTAAAGATCAGTGTTCCTTCTCTAAGTTTTCAAAGGTGGATACAAAGCAGGACAGACCTGTAAGGAACATAACTAGTTATGTTCTCTTTCAGCTTCAAAACGTTTAAAGTTCATGGGATAATTGAAGTGACAGTAGCAGGCAGTAATGCAGAATACTCTGTTGTTGTAGTATAGAAATAATTTATGAAAAAAAGTTTTGTTAGAGAGATAGCAGACTTAAGGATTTATTCTTCCTTTCAGACTGATTAAGTACAAGCAGTTCGGTTCACTTTTAGCCTTACAAAGTGTGCCTCATGCTCTGGCACATAACAGCAAGGTTGTGTGCGGTTGTCTCGGTGCCCAAACACACTAACTCAGTTTCGTCCTTTCTTTTTATCCTTTGAAACAGATACTGTGAGGAATACTAAAGTGAAAATTGAACAGTGATTGAAGCATATGCTACCTCTTTGTTTCTAAAGATGAACTACTAGGTCTGTTCTTAGGGACAGCCTTTCTAAATCAAAGGCTAATTTTGCAAATACTTGGGAATTTGAGGTTGTGGAATAAATTGTTGCTTTTCAGAGCAAGTGTTTATCTTATCCCTTGGTTTAAAAACTCATCCTGTTTTCTTATACAAAACCAAAACAACTAGAGTTGTTCTTTGGAAGTTGGATGTCCTGCCTGATGCTAGAATTGAGGAACATTTTGACCTTCTGGATTTTTCTCTTCACTCTGGCACAACACCTTTTAGTGACACGTACTCTGGCTTTTGCAGAAATACCCAGTATCAGGCATGGAGTTCATGCTGTGTCCTGGATTTGGTTGCATAGGAGGATTTGGGTCACTATGTCCTCCACTTTGATCTTCTTCCCCCCCCCGCTAATGAATTCTAGTTGTTCCATTTCACTTTATCATCATGCTCTAGAAAATGCAATTCACTGTCAAATATAGAACAATATGTAGGTCATTGCAGAAGAACCCAAGTGGTGCTGCTTTTTTTTTTTTTTTCCTTTCTAGAAGAAATCTGGTGAGTCTTCTCCAAAAATGGTACAGTGAGAGGATGAAGGAGCTATGATATAACTCAGATTTTGTAATAATAATTTGTCAAAAGTAAAATAAAAAATGGTGAAGGATAATTGGACTTATAGGAATTCTTAACACTTTGCATTTTCAGAGCAGTTTTTTGGTCATGTTTCCAATGGAACTGTAAATTTAGGTTTCAAAACTCTAATTTTAGTTTGTATTCTTAATTCTTTACCATTATCAGCTGCCTACAAAATACTAACCTGTCTTTAGACAATTTCAAGTGCCATCCTGGCATCTTGTCTTGGGCTGGGAAGGGAGACAGACAGGAGGAGCTCGCAATGGAGTTTGGAAAGAAGCATTTTTTAAAACAGGGAAAGAAAACAAAGTTGAGTGAAGAAATGAGAAACTGTAGGGAAAATATTATGTTCATAATCACCATGAAGTTATATGTTAGATATCCTAGAAAATATTTTTGTATACACTGTCTTAGCTGTGGTTTTGTTTTAGTATTTGTTACCTGATCTAAATGTTATGATGTGTTTTTCTTGCCTAAATACTAACTTGGGCCAGGCAGTGGGATTTCATTTCTATTTAATTCTCCTAATACTTTCTTTTACCTTACCAGCTTATATTTGTTATGAGGAGTTTGATTTTTCACTGGGGAAAGGGGTGGCACAGAGGTTATCAAACAATATAAAGTTGCCACTTGTAGAAAACTGGGTTTGCTTTGTGTTAGAGTTAAAAACATGGTCACTGTAAATTCTTCTATATTAACATAGCTCTAAATATATTTCTAAAATTAGGGATTTAATAACTTTTATTTTATTCCTTAGGACTATTATGGGCCCTCATGGAATCAATCGAGCTGTTCACCGCCTTTCTTTTTCTGATTGTCAAAATGGATTAGGTAATTAGATTGCACATTCTGTTGTTTTGGAGTACACCAAATCTAAAAGCACCTGGTGAGCTTTTCCAGTTCACACTGTCATCAGAAGAAGTTTAATTTGTCAGACTTTTATGGATTTGACTGTAAATCCATTTAGCACAGTAGGTGGAATAACCACTTTCTTGCTTGTTTCTTATGTTTGTTCTGCAGGAGTCAAAATTATTGGAGGTTATCGGGCACAGACAGCAGAAGATTATGGGATTTTCATAAAGAGAATTCTACCTGGAGGGGTTGCTGCTGTAGATAGTAAGTAATTTTAAATTTTTTCTTACAAACATGCTGCATATAAAAAGCTGTCAAAAGAAGTCTTATCTGTTCTACTTTGTGGATAAGGATATTTAAAATAGCATGGTTTAGTCTGGTTCCATGATGCTGTGGCTTACCTTTACATAGAGAAATGAAGCTTGGACCCTTTGTGGGAAAAGTTTTTAATGCTCCCAGTTCTTGAAGATGTGTTCAAATCTAGGTAAGGCTGGTGTGAAAACAATGTGCAGTCTTTCAGCACTGCTACTTAAGTGTTCAGATGCTGAACCTCTTTAATTCCTAAGAGTAAGAGTAAGAGTGGTGTTCCTTTTACAGAACCAGTATTTTTAATGAATTCTGATAATTACAGAACAAGTTATAGAACAAAATATACTAGGTAGAACACAATAATAAGGTTACAGAATATACTTCTGTCCAAGGTTTGTATATGGGATTTTTTGAGATTCCATCTGGTTCTGTGCAGAACGATAGTTTAAAATTGAAACCTACCTTAAAAATGATAGTTCCTTAACTTGATATTTGCAGAAGGTTAAAAATAGAATTGATTCTAAAAAATCCCTTAGATGTCTTTGTTAATATATAAAACATTAACGTATTTATACGTGATGACATACGTGTATGTTAAGAGCAAAATTTAGCTGGAAATTAATTCCACAACTGTGAAATATAAATTCCAATGCCATAAATACCTGTGCTATCTGTAAATGATAGAAATAGCTAAATTTGGTTAATAAGACAAATTGATAGCTGTTAGTGTTACATCAATAGCCTAGCTTAATTAGAATCAGAACCTAATCTTTTAAAAGTCATAATGTTTTTTATTGCATTAGGTCATATAAAATTGAAAGAAAAAGCCCTCTTTTATGACCGTGATATGTTCACCATTTTCCCGTTGATTTACCCATTACTATTCATTTTATTACCAGGCCGTTTGCTCACTGGTGACCTAATTTTGGATGTTAATGGAGAAAACTTAATTGGAGTAACCAATGAAAGGTATGTTTGTACTGATTCTTGTTAGAGCTTGGAATATTTTATGGGATTTTTTGCACATTATCGACCACTGATTGAAAGAGCAGAATGCTTGGAGTTCAGCTGGCAATTAATTCATCCTGTAAATGTAATTCAGCAAAACCATCATGGAAAAATGAAAGGACCTTTTTTTTTTTTTTAATGACAGAATAAGCTAGTCTCTTAATTGTGTAGATTATAGCATGTATGTGAAAATAACACTAACATGCTAAGCTGTTAAAATATTATCGTATCTATCTCTTGGTTCAGTACTGGTAAATGAGGTAGTCAACAGGTATCATTGCTATGGGATAACAAAGAAGAAATTGGTTAGAAAAGTCTGGAGAGTATGTTGGGTGGTTTCTGGATCACCAGAGATCGATGCAGCTTAGTTTTGGAGATGCAGATTTAAAATTCAAAGAAGAATTGCAGTATATATTGCTGAAGGAAATCGTGAGCAATGAAGCATGCCTGAGCAGCACTTTGTAGGCTGTTAGTCAAACAAAAGGGAAGGGAAGGGAAAGAAAGGGCAATCCCAGTTTATTCCTGTCACTGGGCACAGACTCACCACAGTCTGCCTTTTGCTCAGTTCTCCGGTGCTTAATTTGGGTCATGCTGCAGGCAAGTGTTTTTTTCTGTATCTGGCAGCCAAAAATTTTAAGTACATTAACAATTTGCTCTTTTAGCATGACTCTGTGTGTTTCTTGACAGAACCCTGGTATATTTATTTGGCTGTTTTTCCCTCCATCTAGGGCTGTTGACATCTTGCGAACAGCATCAGCATCTAATCACATGTCTCTGCTAGTTGCCAGAGATGAAGAAGCAAAGTAAGAGAAAAATAAGACATTGTTTTAACCTCAGAAGTAATAAAAAGGCAAGACTCTAGCTAAGGTTGCATGTATTTAGTGGGCTTGCATGTATTTTTCTTTCAGATTAGTTTTAATCACAAAATTGCACCACATGTTACATTTTTCTGTGTAGTATTTGATCCCAAATTAATTCTGAGAATATTTGCCTCAATTGAAGTAGCAAGTCCAGTTTAATTTCAGCTTAATGAAGAGGACTGAAATGTTATGCCACCAGCTAATACAACTAAAAACCATTTGCTGTGATAATTTGCTTAATACTTCTCATATTTTAAAATAATAAAAAATGAGGAATATGTTAGATCAACAATACCACAGAACTGTATGATTTAAGCTGGTCTTTACTTCTGAAAAAAGGCAGATTTAGTTATTGTTTCCCCTCAGAAGTTTGTTTTTCGGTCTTTAATAAGCTTTGAGTTAGTTTGGATAAGTAGGTTAAACCGTTCACTGCAGCAGGTAGTCCAAAAACATCTGTTGTAAGGACTTTTATGTTAAATATTTCATTAATCTTACTGTTTAAAGTTAAGCATATAAACCAATATTGGCAGAGAATTATCGGAAATCCTGGGATCCAGGTCTGTATCCCCTTTTGACTTAAATCTCTGGAGGAAATGGCTGTTATGTAACTATATTTGATAATCATTGCAAGGGTGTCTGCTGTTATTTGCCTTCCCTGGGATGTTCCACTTACAGAATGATTTCTCCGTAAAGGAATTTTCTCTAAATTCTTTAGTCTTTTTTTCTGATTTAAGCTTCCTTTTCCTGCTTTATTTTTATTATTTGACAGACATTTAAATCACTCTGTAGCATCTGATCTCTCCTTTTTTCAGACTGCCTAGATATATGTGAGGTCCACTCTTAAGCTGCTTTTATCTAAAGCATACTGACCTAGTTCCTCTAAACTCCTTGAATAATTAAAATCCATCAGTCCTTTTACTGTTCTGGTGATACACCCAAAGGCCTGTGCAGAATTTGGCAGTACATAGAGTCCCTCACTCAGATACCTGGGAATCTGTTGTAACTGGACATTCCTGTGCTACAAGAGTATTTATGTGTGTTCCCTGGGTCTGGCATTTTGACATTTTTAAAAATATACTGCATCCAGCAGTTTTCAACAGCCTTCTCCAGTCATTAGAATTACCTGGGAATTACGTTTCCTGCAATCAGTTAATTTATATTCTCTCTAATTCTGTAATATTAATTTGCTGATGTCTCTGGCTTACATCATTCTATTTATATTTTTTTAATCTGTTATCACTTGGGTAATCGTGGCTCAGACTATAACCACTTTTTTAAATTCGGCTGCATTCAGTATTAGATTAATCAAGAGGTTTTGTTTTCTCTTTAATGTATATAATACAGGATGTACCTCTCTACTGTTTTTTTTTTCCAGTTTGTTACAATAAGATTGGTTTCTACAAAGAACTATGTGTTTAATTTTTACTTTTTCAGTAGTGCAGCTGAGCAAGAATTGCCCTTGATTTCATCCGTTGGGGCTTTTTAAAAAAATATGTTTTAATAAAAAAGATAAGCAAAGCCGAAGCACATACAATATTTAATACATATTGATATTTACCTCACATGAAATAGGCTGCAAATTTCTAAGAAAGCAAAGTAGAACTTAAGAATTTGCATCTGTTTTAATCATTCTTGAATAATTAATAAATATTTCTTCTATCCTCTTCTTTGAGGTGCCACAGCTTTGTTTGCCACTCTCTTCTGGGTTTTTCTTCAGCTTAGTTGAACTACAAGTATTCTTTAGTTCAACTGAAATAGCAATTGGAGTACGCTATAAGTATATTATCTGATTCCTTCTAATACAAGTAACTTCTTCTGGAACTAAGTAATACCACTGCCTTATTATCTGTAATGCACTTGAATTACAATTTTCACCTGTGGAAACAGGTGAAAAGGGTTCATTTAAACTACTGCCAAATCCTGACGGAGAGGGTCTTTTTGTTGCCACAGGAAACAGTTTCATGACCTGATGGATAAGTACGGCTCTCACAGTGACACCAGCTCTGCAAGAAGTTCTCCAACACAACTGTTAGCTGGTGAGAGATTGCTTTCTAGCCTGGCATAATCCTGTAGGACAGTAGTCGTTCCTCGATGGAGTAGAAGTGTGCACTTAAACCTCTTCTCATTTTGGGGAAGATGTGTTGGAGGAAGTGGCTAAAAGTCAGGCAAAACACACATTTACTTAGACTTTAACGTTTAGTTTATAGTCTAAACATGAAACTTGACAGGTTTGTGTATAAGTTTCCCCAATTCATAAAATAAATACACTACCACCTACTATGGAAAATTTTAGTTCATGAATAACATCAAAAATATTTGCTATTTGTGGATTAAATGTACCATAATATTGCAAAGTGCTAATAAAAGTTTGAGCTGGAATATCATAAATTCTGATCCTCATGGAATTGTTGCCTAATCAAGATACCTTTATATAGCATGACCGATTATGCAATTGAGATTGGGTTTGCACCCAGTTTGAAAAAAATCATCACTTGCTGTGTTTTTGAGACTTACTCCTGAAACCCTGGGTGGCTTACAATTCTTAACTGTGTAGGCTTAAGCATTATTTTGGTTATTCCATTGCTTGTTCTTTGTCTGTTTTCTAACATGAAAACAGTCCCCTTGAACTCTACTTAGATGAGCTGAAACTTTATGCTTTTTCCCATGTGTGTGTTTTATTTATTTTTTCATTGTTTCCTTTCTTAAGCAAAATCTGTAGACAGCGCTTCTTCTGCCTCATCCTCAAGGTCGCAGAGTCCTCAGCTGCATCCAAAGGATAATCTCACGACCATCAGCAGAAACAATTGTGTCCCAGCACCGTCCCCAAAGCTTGCAAAGTAATTTCCCAAACTAACTGTAACTCTCTTGTGTGAGCTGTAGAAAGCAGCGTATTTGGTTGCTCGGGAAAATTTTGGGTTGAGCACTAAGGGCTCAAGTTTTTCTTTTCTTTTAAATCCTGTAAGTTTATATACTATGGATATTGCAAAATTTCATTTTTAATAAGGTATTTTTCTCATTTATTTATTGTTTACATGGTAGAAGTAGATTAATCAGTGTCTTAATTTGCTCTTAGTGTCTCCTAATGAATTAATGTCTCTGGTTTATGTGTACCTAGGTACCCTCATAAGCCTTGGATAGTTGTAGTAGAGAGGAGCTATTATTCTTGTAAAATAGTATATCAGTTCTTTCTGTAATTGCCAGAAGTAACAATGGAAGTTGCTGGTTTTGTAGTAAGTGGGCAGTGTCATGTTTGAACGATGAGATTAAATGTCCGCTATTTCTGTTTGTTGCTGTAATATGTATTTTTGAAATCGGTAAGATAAAGATACTGTATCACCTCAGCCTTTATTAGAGGATCTAGTTCTGTGAAGTAATTTTCTTTTTTCCTTTCTCTTAGTAGGGATAGTGCATTTCAGATTATCTCAGTTTGCAGAGGAACAAGCCTGGGTTTGAATATTGTAGGAGGAACTAACAGAAATGAAGGGCCTTTGGTATATATTCAAGAAATTATCCCTGGTGGTGACTGTCATAAGGTAAAGACCTTTTTTTCCCTCCCTCCTCCTTCAGTCCACCTCTACTTTCACCTTCATTTACCACCTGCTTCAGTATTTTATACGTATAGTCATATTTTAAATACAAATTTTGATTGTTTCTGTGTGCTGCTTTCTCTTTATCGAGAATTATCTCATTACACCATAGCATGGTTACATGGTAGTGAAAATTGTTCATGAGTTCATTTGAGTTCATTTCAAAAGCTGTGAGTTTTGCCCCCAGATTGTCTATAACTATTTGTGACTGAAGTTTTGTAGATTAAGGCTAATCCCAAAATGCCAAAATGGAAGGAAAAAACGGAGTGTTTCTCCAGCACTTCTTTCAGTAGAAAAATGTTTATCATTCTTCTTTCATTTTCTCCTATTTTTTTTGTGACTTCTAAAACATTTTTCTCATCGGAAACATATAATTTAAAGCAAATTATACATAATCGACAGACAGATTGAGCCATTAATTTGCAGTAGGTTCTAGTATTAGCAGTATTAGAGGTAATTTCCCAATTTTGGTTGTCCTGTTTGAGAAACCGAAGTGGCAGGCATATTTTAAATCTCTGCCTCACGAGGGCAGCATTGAAGTGGATATCTTGTAATGGGCTGGATGCAAGCAAAATAGAACACCTGCAACTTTTTTCTTTAATCAAAACTGAAACACTAAGCGACAAAAAATGTAGCAAAGTGCTACCATAGGTTTGAAATAACACAGTTAAAATTATGGTATATGGCTATTACATGTGTAAAATTATACTGGATGTGGGTCTTCGAAAGGTATTTTGCTTATTACCTGTGTATCTTCTTCTGCACACTTTGTTTCACGTGGTCAGGTTGATTCTGTGATTAATTTCTTGAGAGCTGAAGAACACAGACATGTTATATGTTATTAAATGTGTATTACATTAGACAAATGTCATAACTAAACTCTGTAACCGTAGGTGAATTATATGAATTTTTGGTTAAATTATTGAGGCCTCTTGTAAAATGTGAGTGCAGGAAGTTTTATCTTAGTATGGAATCTATTCCGGCATGTTTTAATTCTTGTCTTACAGCCTCTGAGACAGAAATGTGATACGTTGCTGTGTTGGTAGAAAGTTTGCACTGAATAATTCAACAGAAACACAAAGTTGTCAATATTCTTTCTGTCATGGTTTTGACTGGTGAATTCCTAATAGACTAATTTTGGCTTTCTCATTAAGATTAATATGGCTAGTAGGTGCCTGAAGAGTCCCCTGGATAGCCAAGAACATTGGTTTTGAAATACAAATTATTCCAGCTCACAGCTGAATTAATTAGTAAAGAAGCTTCCCATAGTCAGATGGGTTGGTACTTCTTGCTGGAAAAAGTACTGTCTGTGGTGTGCTTGTCTGGGCTTTTTTAACAGAAAAAATGCATCTGGGTCCAAATTTCTTCTTTACACAGTATCTGAGATCCATTCTGTCTGATGAAGCTTTGGTAATGACTGCTCTCATGGTGATTAAATGATCATTTGATCCACTGTTTATTTCTGGAAGATTGTCAGGCAAAGCATATAGCAATTTTTGGTATTTCTGGTCTTTATGGATCCAAAGGAATGTGTTAAAGTGCAGTGATTGCACTGTTCTTTCTATAGTGCTAGCAATTAATATAAAATATGTGGGTTTGATTTTTATTTGTTATGTTAGGATGGACGGTTGAAGCCTGGAGATCAACTTGTATCCATTAACAAAGAGTCCATGATTGGTGTCTCCTATGAAGAGGCAAAAAGTATAATCAACAGAACAAAGACAAGGTATCTGTTACTGCCAAACCTCTAACCCTCTGGAATGGTTTATTGTGTGATATTTATGATCAGATTAATATGAAATGGCTTGTCATGTGTACTTAGAGGAAGTGCAAGGGAGAGCAATATTATTTCATAAAAAAAGAAGAGTGAAATGCACCTTCTAGATATGTAAAATTATGATACTTTCATTCCTTTTGAAATTAAAAACAAAACAAACCCCCAAACCACAGTATTTGCCTTTTTAAATGATGGGGAATAGAGCATCTTTTAGAAAAATAAATAAATGAAGTCACATACAGTGTTTGGAACATGTAATTTTTGCAAGATGAAGTCTTAATCTTATTAGCAGTATATCTTATTAACAGTATACAATATTTTGTAACTTTTTAAATTTTAATTTTAGGTTTGAAAATTTTTGGGAGATAGCTTTTATTAGGCAAAAAAATATCCCCAGTTATTCAGAGCATCTGCAACGTCCATCTAGCCTGTTAACGTCTTCTGTAGCATATGGAGAGCAACAGGCTGCAGTGCTTGGTTCTCTTCCATCTCCTAACGGGAACGTTTCAACGGTCACTCCAAATGCTGTGAGTACACTTATTACTCCTAGTAGTATGAAGTGAGCAAATGGTTGCACTCTAGGGTTATTTCAGTTCTCTAGTCAGAGAATGACTGGCTCTTTTTCCTGCACAATATTCATCCTTTGGAATACCAAGACTTTTCCAGAAGACTTGTGTAACAGTAAACCACACTGATGAGAAGAGTAAGAATATTAGTTGACTTGTGATAAGAAAAAAAAAAATCAAATAAAGTAAGCGTTAGCCATGTCCTTGGATACAAAGTTCTCCATACGGTTCCTCTGGGGAGTAAAGTTTCAGAATTAGATATATCTAGTTGTCTATTTCAAAGAGAAGGTAGTCTCTGATTACTATGTGTGAGTACAGTACGATTTCACAAATTACACTTACTCCATGATGATGAGATTTTTACTTAGAAATCAGAGTCCTAGAAGAATGTGAGGTGTTTCACCTGCTCTTCCAGCTAAGCAACAATGGGTACTTTACTTCATACAACTCACAGTAGTGTAAAGAACTAATGTTGACCATGAGAAAGTAGATTTTAGAACTGCTCTGTTACTTCAATTTAAAAAGAAAAACATTTTCAAGTTACCACTTTTTTTCAACAAAATGAAGTATTGTCTTTGAACAAGGAAGAATAAAATGTTCCGTGTCAAACACACAGGCAAAGCAGGTGATTCTCAGTTGTTCATACATTTGTACTTAAAATTCATGCCCATTTTTCTTTCCTGTTGGAGATACAAACATTGAAACAGGTTGTCTAGAGAGACTGTAATATCTTAATTTGTGATGATATTCAAAACCCAACTAAGGTTTTGATAAGGCCCTGGTTTAAGTTCCTGGAACGGCGTTCCTCACCATCATCACCCACGCCTTCCATTTTCTCACAGGGTTGTTTTAATCTATCCAGCCCCATTTCTCTCCCCGGTCTTCCTTCCTTGCCTTCTTTTACATTAATGTGTATTTCTAGTTTGGCTTGTGATCTCCTTTAGAAACGGTATTTCATCACATCTTCATTTTCTTTTATAGATGGAAATGGGAGCCAAGATGGGAGACCAGTCTCCAGTTACTTCTCTAGAGAGCAGTCCTACTGATGTGTTTGCCACTGGTAAATGTTGATTTAATTTCCTGCCACCCTTTTATCCTTCAATAACTGTCATACATAGTATGTATATAGTGAGACTCAGTAGTCTTTAAAAAAAGGAATATTGCACATTTTTGTAGTGCTAAATAAAGAACTGAGATCAATGGATTGTTTAGTAGCTTCTGTCAAATATAATTTACGTTGTCTTTAACAAACAGCTGAAACCAAACAAAAATGGGTGATCACAACATTTGCTATACAGCAGTAATGATAATAGACTCAGTAGAATCCAGTTAATGAGGACTCACATATAGATCAAGATTAGGTTGCCATAGAAACCACGCTTCCTTGATTTGATGAAATTCTGTGGATGTATACTGCTTGCACCTTTTTTTTTAAAAGCAGCATATTGGAAGGATAGAAATAACATGCAAACCTCTAGCAGTTTTTCAGTTAATAACAAATAGAACGTATGTATGTATGTATTTGGGAGTCATAACATTAAAAAAAAAACAATAGCCACTTTAATAATATCTCTAAATATTATATTTTGGAAAAAATACTAAGGAAAATTAGAGGTTGTAGAACTTGGTCAGAATGAAATTTGAAGTCAGCAATTGTTTTTCCTTTGGGAAACAGTGAAAATGCACTCATCTGACATAATAATGAGGGTCTCAATTGACACAACAAAATAACTGATTCCATTCTGTATTTCTATATGAAGACCTGAACCTGTTTTTCCTCAGGCAGTAGTAACTAAGCATAACCTGTGCTTCTCAATTTGATCTCTAATAGACTGAGGAGACGAAAGACAAACATACAGGATGTGGTTCATCCTAGATGTTGCTCCTCTGATGTTATTTAAATTGTATCTGCATTTATTATGGCTCATAATAGATATCATGATTTTAAATGAGACACTCTCTGCATTGCTTCCTTCCTTGACAGGCGAGCTGACTGAACATAAACTTTTGAAACTGAAAAGGTTGAGCACACCTAGAGTGTAATGATCACAGTTTTTTCCATATGGGTCATGAAAAACACCAGAACTGAATCAGATGAACAAGACAAAGGATATCTTTTTAATAATTTTAATATCTTCAGAATATAAGACTCTTGGTTAATATAATGCAATACGCAGGAGCATTATTGTTGCTTAAAGAGACCAAGAAGGCCACAGTTTCTTAACATGGATAATGTAACTAGTAGAGAAGAAAGCAGAAATACTTGCAGCTCCGGTTTGCACTGTTTCTTGTCATTTTTCATTTTAATCTTATTTAATAGCACATCCTTAGCCACTTCTCACATGCTGCCCTTTTACTAGGACAGCCTTTCAAGGATAACCTTGAAAAATTGAAGTAGCTCTTACGGTTTTTAAATGCTGTAAGAAAAATCAACGTAATTTCAAAAGATTCTTGCACAAACTAATGCACAGGACTTTTTCATTCTGAGCTGAAAGGAAGTGTTCCAATTCAGTGAGGTTCTAGCCCGCTGTCTTCAGAATTTAATATAGCATGTGAGAGGTGTTGGTGTCAGAGATTTTCAAGATGTTTTGGTTTATGCTTTTGGCATATAAAGAGAATGTAAATTACTTTGAGCTTGGAAACAGATATGCTGTGAAACTGGAAAAAAAAAATTCTGTGCCATTCCTTCTGTTCCTTTAGAGAGAATCTCAAACTGCAAGATCCTTTGGTTTTCAAATGCTGGTTTTGATTTCAGCACCCCTCTACCTCTCTAGTCCATTATTGAAATAATGAATTAAGATGTAAAGTACATTTATAAATAATAAATGCAAAAATTAGTCTATTTGCTCCTGAAAAAAACCATGCCAATGAATTTGTTCTATTTACACACATCTAAAATCTGATAGTTAACTGCTCCTTTTGCCTACTCAACTGCCTGTGATCAAAGGCTCCCAAAGGTTGCTTCCTCTTGTGTTGTATCCACAGGTGTGTCTGAAACATGAGAAAGCTGTGACTGCATTTCCCAAGTGCCATTAAAACTAAGCACACACACCAAAAGAAAAAGGCAATTATTCTGAAAGCTTGCATATGGGCTGCTTAGTACTGCGAGCTACTTTTCCTCTCCCCAGCTTGAATCATGTTTATGTGCTGGAAATAAAATAGATGCACCATAAGGTATTAATGCAACCAGCTAAAATTATGCAAACTTATTTCTGAGTAAAAGGAGTGGAGAGGAGGGGATGATGGATGGTGGCTTAATGGATAGTAGTTCTTAGAAAAGTTCCTCTCCAGAAAAAATCCTGAGGAGCCTGTGGGAATTCAGGCTGAACTGCCTCCACACAGGCTTTAGCTGACAACAGGTCGTTGCTTCCCTTTCCGCAGTGTTTTCCAGATCACTAAATATGCTTTTGGGAACAGTTCATTATACTGAGGGTGTGTGTTTTAGAATTCACAAGTGTGTTTCCCTGTTTCCAAAGTGAATGTGTATCTCTGAGAGAAGATACCAGAAGTATAAGCCATGTGCTTGATGGATCACTTAAAGTGATTTCTTTCTTGCTATTGACTTCTTTCTACTAATTTGATACTTGTCACTTATCTAAATAAGTGTCAGTTATCTAAATATTAGCAATTATTTGTGCGTATTGAGCTGGCATCCGTTTGATGAGCAGAGCTTCAGAACAGATTTTTCAAAGCAGTAGTTACAACTGTATCATTATTTAATTTTTTACTTCTTAGTTATTGCTCCCAGCCAGAGTGATGATTATGAGCTGCAAGGAAGAAACTCTACTGTTCGTGTCAAAGCAGAAAGGCTGGAGAGGGTAAATACTTGCAATCTTTTGAGTTTTCCATTGTCCCCCTTCATGATGCATGTAAAACATCTGGAGAATATTTCTAGATTCACAAAATTTAAGGTATAAATTACACACTGAATTTTCTATTTGGACGGTTCTTTCAGGTTGTAGGCCAATATTTCATTTTATATATTGAGCAAATTACTGGTTTTGTTAATCTAATTACTGTTTAACTCTTCTGAGAATCTGAACATCCCTCAGGATTTTTAAGGCACTTATTAAGGACAAAGGGGGTTCCTTATTACACTCATCTATATTCAAGGTTAAATAATATCCGAACATCTCTCAATTAGAAGGAAAAGTCACTGTCTCTGGAATAAAAGTGTTGTCAGTGAGAGTGTACTGTGATACAAAGGCTCTTTGAAGTATAGCTCTTTAATTACTCCCCTATGTCCCTGCAGTCATTATCCCTAGTCCTTGTGTTTTTTTCCTCCAAAGTAAGTTTTCTCCTTCCAGGCATTGAATTATCTTGGGATTCAGCCCACAGATGAGCAGCAGCAAGCCCTAAGGCAGCAACTTCAGAAAGATGCTAAAGGAACAGTGTCTTTTGGAGGTAATAATTTGTTAATTACCATGGAAAATAATGAAATGTATTAATATAGAAATAATAGATAATGACCATTAATGCATTTTCTGTCAGTATTGGGTTGCTGCTGCAAATGAAATGATGCTTTGAGGCAAGAACTTTATCTACTGTATAAGCTTGGAATTTTTAACTAAGCAATTGGAAAGCAGATCACAAATATGTCCAATTAGGAACAGCCTTTAGGAAGTTTTGATTTTGTGCTCACTAATTCCTAAATTTCTGCCTTGTCAATAGGATACTGTAATTGTTCATAATGTTACTTGGGAGAGTATTGATGGTTAAAGATATTTCTTGAAGCAGCTAAACTGACAGATTATTTAACTTGCTTAGTTTGCGATTAACCAGAACATTTTAACTGATGCATACAGAAAGACATCTATGTAGAGGCCATCATGATTATTCTTCTAGCTAAACTTAATTCTGATGGGGATGAGTTGCTTCTGTTGGTTATGACAATTTTGCTAGGCGACGCTAACAATTTAAGAATATTTGTCATAAACTGCGAGACATATGATAGTTCTGATGTTAATACTGATGGAAATTTCACTTTTCCTAAAGGTTATGAAAAACAGCATCAAACACTAGAACATAACAAATAATTTCTTATACTTAACCAGCTAAAAAGACACTGCATTTTTCAAGTACTTATCTCTTCAAGTATCTTTTGAGAAAGATACTGGATTTTCCATCAGATTTTATGTGGTTTAAACTAACTGACCTTTATATTTCCATTTTTCTCTCATACCATAGCAGAATTCTTTTTATGCATTCAGAATAAGTAGGTAATCCAAGCCAAGTTGATTGAGACTGCTGTAGTGTTTGTATTTAAAACTTTCAACTTGGTCCGCATCCATTTTGCCACACCTTTATCAGGGATTTAAAGGACCTGCAAAGGAAACTATAAACTGAGAGCTACCCCAAATTCCTCTGTCTTTCCAGCAGAAATACTGTGTCACCTCTAGTAAGGTCAAATCACTGGGTAATGTGGGTGTATAACAGGGGTGCAGATTTCTTTTAATGTTTCACAGGGATCTGACAGATGTAGAGGATCTCCAACCAAGTATTTTCAAGGTGAACTTGACACTGCTTTTTCTTTTCTCTTCCGTGACTTGATTCAGGGGTATTTCATCCCAAGACCTGTTTTAAACATTTTTGTTCTCATTCTTACCGGCTTTACCAAATATATCTGTTTAGAGAGATGCATCTGACAAAGCTGTAGATGAATTATATTTTCCTTTAGAAAATTTATGGAGGGGAGATGGTACATTTATGAAGGATAGTTACACGTTGTGGTATTAGTAGTTGTGTTGCATCTAGTGATACTGCTACTAAACTGAACTTGTGGTCTACAGCAACAAAATCTAAAGTGTTTTTTTAGATTTCGTTGAAGTTTCAAGGAATCTGTTCTCTACACAATTGAATGCAACAGATGATGGCCAAAAATCTGTAACACCTGGGGTCAACGAAATTGCCAGCTTAGTGGATTCAAAGGTAAAATGCGTGCCTGTACAGTGTTTAACTGTTGGGAGGAGATCACTGGAGAGCTTATTATATGCAAAATGACTCCAAATCTTGGGCAGATGTTTAGTACTGTTCCATATCAGGGTGTTCTTTAAGATAACCTAGTTTCTGTGAGGCTTTTTAAAGCAACCTACTGGGCAGAAAGCAATTCCCGTAATTGTGGGGTTTCTCAATAGAATACATATTGATACTACCTCTGTGAGTGACAAACAAGCATCAGACCCAATGATTTGAACTACTGCTGCAAAGAAAATCACTTTATTCTAGAGGTGTCTTTAAGAATGAGCATTTACAGCATAGGAATACTGTAATAAAGTTATGCATTATTTTAAATGTTGAAGAAAATGTTGTATTCTTGGTACTTTAAAAAATATTTTTATTAACCCTTTTTAATAGGAAAAATAATTGTTCCTTTAGAAGATAAGTTGGGCAGAATTTTCTTAAATATTTTTAGTATTTTCCGAGCTTTAGATGATTTTAAAATTAAGATTATCCTCCCATTTTATTAACAAGACTTTATAAGATTAGATGTTAAGGATTACATTCTAACCTGCCTATTTAAATTCACACAGTTTGTAACCCGTGATTCTTTGGAGGATGACATGGAAAGACTTAGGAAGGAAAGAAATGAAGCTTTAAAAGAAATTAGTAAATTAAAGGTAATAATTAATTTTTATTTGCTTTAAATTATTCAAGAGACTAACTTATTTTTGAGTGTATATAGTAATTTGTTGGTTTTCTTTTTAATTTTATTTGCAATTTTTGATGAATAGGTAAAAAGGCAGAGCAAACAGCCCTAATGATGCTTAAAGATTGTACGCTTACAATATATTTCTGGAGACTATGAATTTTATTTTTTTATACTGAATACTAACACATTTTTTAATCTGCTTAACAGAGAAATGAGACTGAGCAGCCATTTCACAAAAGTGAATTTGGAGAAGTGACTGATTTGCGTAGCAATTTTATTTAGAAATGTGTGATCCTAGTAACTGCAGTGTCTGAGCATATGCTAATACTTGTAAAAGAAGTCAGAACTGCAGGATAAATGCATCTGTTTTCAAAATTAATACATATTTTCACATACATTACAAAATACAGAAGACCTAAAGCAACAAATATTTTTTAATAATACCCTGGGTTACAACCATGGTCCTATGCTCCTGAATTTCTTTTTTGAGAACCCAAAAGATAAAAAATTCTGGTTCTTCATTTACTGTTCCTGATTGTTGTTCTCGGATAGGACTGGAAAATCGATCCCTGAGTACAGGTACAATTCTGTAAATTGCTTCCTGGTCAAAAAACCCTTGGTTTTGCTATCGATTATAAAAGCAGTGCATTGACATATCCAAAGATCTGTTCTTCATTTTGTGCACAAAAATTCTTCTTCTGAAAACTTGGTACTGAAATAAAAGAACCCAATCTTCATTGAACGCTGAAGTAGTTGAATACTTAGCACAAGTTCCTAAACCACTCAGGCCAAAAACTGGCAATGAACAATCTGTAACTGCCTCATTTCTTATGCTCTTCCCTCAACAGTTTACAGCCAAATACCTGATACTGCTCTGATTCTGTATAAAAATCTTTATCCCTTCATAGCACTTTTTTTTTTTTCTTCTTCAAACTTTGTTAGAACTCTTAACCTTACAAAATAGGTATACCTACAGGCTTCTGGTATAAGTAGGTGAGTGAAAGAATGGTCAAACATACAACGTTGAAAATAACTTGATGTGAATATTAGGCTGTACGGCAATCTGTTAAGGGCACAAAAATATCTTTATTCTGCTAATTTGCTAGGTGGGTAGGTAACAAGAGACTTAAAATGTGTATGTTACTTGTAGCAAAGAAAAGTGAGTAAATAATCCTCAGATGCTCGAGAAACTTCAGCAGTGTCATTGAACTCTCTGAAAAAAACTAGGTTTTAGAGATTAAAAATTTGGTTTTGTCACAGGCTTTATAAAAGCTGTTGATTCATATTTCCACCAGAACTTTTAAAATATGTGTGTTTCTGATTATACATCATTATTAACAGACTTATGTTGTGGTCTAGAAACATAGCAGTTGTATAGAAGGTAGTAAGTACTTTCATAGAAGTGAATTATTGCTACCTGTCATTTTGAAAGAGCTAATTAGGTTTTAGGAATCAAAACTCCTATCTCTTTCAGACCTAATTACTCATTTTTTATTCCTTTTTTGTTTTAAACAGGAAAAGTTGTCTGAATCTGTGAATTTACAGAAACAGTTAACAGAGGAGCTACAAATCGTCAAGCAGGTATGTTGAAATTCCTTAAAAATACAATTACTGTCTTTTTTACTTCTTGCTGTTTTTTGTGGAAGGGAGAAGGGAGCGCTTCTTTCTCTCTTGATGCTTGTCTGTAAGTCTCATGTCATTTATAGACTGGATTCAAACCCAAGTAACTTTCCTGATTCCTGATTCTACTGAACGTGATCTCGTCAGCTCCTTTTTTATGAGCTGCCTGCCTTTCTTCTCTCCTGTACTTTTACATGCTTTCCGTGCAGTTTTCTATCAGTTCCATCAGATGTCATGTGTGAAAATGCAAGATACAGTTTAAAAAAAATCCTTCTGTGTAGTTCTATATTAAGATTAGTTTTGCATTTTTGCTCATATATGTAGATTTCTTTCAGCATCTGCATTATCACCTTTTATTCATTGAATATAAGACAACTGCTTGAAAGCTTTTTCCATTAATACAGTGACGTTGCCATCTGTGTGCCGTGGGACGGCAGGCAAGTAAATTGGATTCTTTTTTGGATAAAATGTAACTGGAACTATCTTCCAGTAGTTTCACTCTTGGGTGTTCAGTCTGTTGCTCTAGACTGGAGCAGATGTTCAGTCTGTCAGCCTAGACTAACGCTAGTAAAAGGTACAAACCCCAAAATGCAAACAATATGGACACCCGCTCTTCGGGTGTGAGTATTTCAATTCTCATACCTGCTCTTCTTGGGAAAGTAGACTTGGACACAGGCATTTGAGGTTTAAGGTGTTTTGAGTGGCAGCAATGCCCTTTTTCTACCACCTGAGGTCCTCCTGCTTTTATTTTTCTGTCCAGTGCTGTCATGTGATGGTGAAGGTCGGCTTTGCAGTATGAACCTCCCAGGGATAAACACTCTGCTTTTCTAGGATGGCTTTTAAGTAAATGGTCTTGAACAGTGAAATGAAAGAGAAATAATAAATGATATGTAATTACATATGTAATGTGTGACCTATTTTAGGAGGTATAAGCAGGCTTTTAATGGAAATTTTTGTTCTGTTTATACTTGGTGCATTTTCAAGTGTTTTCTATATATTTCTGTAGTTCAGTACCAATGTTGACACTGAGATTCATGGTGATACAAAGATTTTAAAAAAACAGGCTACTCATAGTACAAGTTCCCATTTAATTTATGATGATGCATGCCTGCTTGAGCTGAAGTTAGTGAAATGAGTTAATGAGTACATTATTGAGCCCTAATGGCCTGATTAAAAGTAAACAAACAAACCAACTTATGTGTGTGCTTAAGGTCTTCTGACTTCAGTACAATTTAAACTTTTTTTTTTTTTTTTTTAAATAAATCAACACTTTCCTGAAGTAACAAGGATTTAAATGAAGATACAGGCTACCAGTCATATGTAGGAGTGTCTTTTGTGGTGTTTCTGTTGTCTACTAATTGTGAACTGCAGAGATTAGAGCTTAATTAGAACAGGCATACAAACATTCTGGTGAATGGACATTCTGGTTTGTTAGTACCCATTAATTAAGTGGTGCTTGAGTCAGTAGCTGACAAGATAAACAAGCTCTTAAGATTAGAAATACTGCTAAATTTGAAATGAGGAAGTAATTATTTTCTAATATTGGTCTATCACAATTAAAATATCTTAATTGATGTATTTTTACTCTGAGATTGTGATATAGCACTACCTTTAGGTCTTCCTAGAAATCATATGGAAGCTGTAGTTGGCGTAGAACATAGAAAGGCACTTTTGTGTACCTCAAGTCCTGTCAACACCATCAATGTGAAATCGGTAATGGTGTCTTTCGTCTTCCTGGAGGAGTCTGACTGTATCCTGTGCTCCCTGAAAGTCCTGCCTCATACTAACCTCAGTGAGCTTTTCTTTACCACCGCTGTTTTATGCAGTTATTGTCAGGCTGAAGCAAGCACTTCAGCTAAACACAGTAAATGTGAAAGGTCGTACCACTGCAGAATCCCCTACTGCTGGACTTGCATATCATAGGGCTGAGATTTCCCATTCTAGGCTTGTGCTTCCTGAGGGGAAAAGAGACACTTTGAAGACCAGAACTTGAATGACTGCTATTTTGGAAGCAGTATATAATTTATCTCATCCTGGCTGAAAGAAGTAATTGCTTTATTTTTAATAATTTTTTTAGCATTTTAATTTTAAATATAGTAAAAATACTCCAAGTTCCTTTAAAGGAACTTTAACGCATACAATTTTTATAAAATTAATGAATAAACGTAAGTGAATTGTAACTATGCTTTTTCATGCAATTTAAAAGAATACCTTTGTTCTGGTGTTTGTGGTGGCTGGAATATTATTTGGATCAAACCTTCTCTTGACACTTGAATTTATCCAAGAAAGAAATACAACCTGGCTTTGAAAGAAAGGTGTACCTTCAAACTGATTGTGTAAGGATTCAGGTTCTCTCTTCCAGCCCACAGTTTCTTATTTGTTGTAGTGGCTTTATACCAGATTAGGATGAATGGTCCCATCAAGCATTTATATAGACGGAACACTAGCAACCGCAGATTCCATTTCTATTGCATCTTCCTTTATACAACCAGTTGAATGGGACAAGGGAACCCATTGCTGAAGTGTGCCATGATCCATCTGTTCTTCTGTTGGGGAATACTCCCTTGCAGAAGGAAGAGAACCCACCGAGTCACCGCAGCGCCAGCTTCAGTAACCGTAGTGCTGGGAAACCTGATGGTGTGGCTTCCCTTTGTGCCTCTCTGCTCTAACGAAGAGCTCTGGTTTGTCAGAAAATTTGGCTAATTGAATTGTCGTGTGGAGAATCGTTTCACTGTAATGTAAGAATCCATTGTTCGTTAATTATTCCTTTAGGTCTTTCACTGTTCAAATCTGGTCATACTTAGTCTGCTATTATACAGAAATTAATATTCAACAGTTGGGTTTCTGAAAAAACAATGAAGGAGTAAAGGCAATTCTGAATTATGAGAGATTAAACCTTTATCTCAAGGAAGTCTTACTTCAGAATGAAGACCTCCCTTTTCATTATAGCAATTTTCCATGGCTTTTCTGCTGTCAGTTTACTTAAATAATTCCTACATGTGCGTTTTTAAGATGCCACCCTTTGTCAAGGCCTCTGTGTTCATTTTTTATTAGTCCAACTTAACATCAGAGCATCTTTTCATTTCTCTCCAAGCATCTTTTTCCCACCTCCAGCCTATTGCCGAAGGCTACCAAATCATCCTTGGGATGAGTAGCACCCAGCTTTTCTTGCTCGTAGTTTCTTAGAGTAGCAAGAAAATGCCCTCTACAGCAGCAGTAAATTTGACCTCTCCTTATGTAGATTCCTAACTTCTTAGAAGCCCCTGTGTTCTCTGAATTGTTTCTAGGAAAGAGAACTGCTATGAGCAGGTTGCAGGAGGGGTGAATTGTTGTGGTAGTCTTTTAGCAAGTGCTTTCAGTAATAGCCCCTCGCACTGCTTTTAGTGCTGCGTGAACAGAGAACTGTAAAATGAACTGGCCAAACACCAGAAAGACGTGCTGCAATAAATAAGCCTTTGAATAGTCTGTCTTTCCAGGTGGAGACGATCATCGTGTAGAATAGTTTCATCTAATGCTTTCTGCTTCCAAAAGAAAAAGAAGGAAAAAAATTACCCCAAATCATTATACTTACTCTCAAATTAAAGGTTGTTTGAATGTATCTCTTATCGCTTGTGTTTCAATAACAGAAACCTCTAACCGATATGACACCAATGACCTCTGTGATGTTGCTGTTTGCTACATGTGTGATTACTTCTTTTAATGTTTTGTTTTCTAAGAGACCGGAATGTCCTTGGCAATCATCCAAGTTGGTATTATATTGCAAACCCCATTATAAATATGAAAATGTTATTGTCCTATATATGCCATTGAGGTTAGTTTACTTATGACCTGAAATAAATACATGTGCGGTTTATTAAGGCTAAGAGTGTACAGGTTAAAAGTCATCTGAAACTGAGATTGGTAGATCATTTTACAGGGAGAACGTTATGAAAAATTATAGGAAAACCTGACTTGAAGAACGTTGATTGCACAGAACAAATAACTCTAAGTTAGGAAATAATAGAATTAAATCTTCCTTTGTGAGCTCTCTAGTCATTTATATTATGACACCTGTCAAATGTTATATGACATTTCTTCTACAAAAATAGACAGATTTGGTCATTTAGGTTTTTCAGAAACAGTCATTTCAAGACTGGTTTCTAGAATATTATTTCCTACTTATCGCAGATTCTTAATGTCTGTTTCTTCTCTGCCCCTGTTTCCCCTCTAGTGCCATTCCCAACCAGGATATAATTGTAATAATAAAATACAATAGATAAACTAGGAAAGGAGTATTCACCTAAATATCCTTAGCTGAGGAATTTGTACAAAGAATTTTTAATTCTGTGAATTAGTGTTTTTAAAGCTTATAACTAATATACTAAATCACTATATTTAAAGTTTATAACTAATTCACATACCGTGAATTTTTCCACAGATTAATAAAAGCAAAGGGGGAAGATATTTACTGCTTTTGGTGCCCCTGAGCCTGGATGTTAATTTTTTGATGAGCAGTTTGTTTGATTTTTTTCTAGTGTGAATTCAAATATTGTCCAGACCTTTAATTTGACTTTTAAAAATCAAATTTAACTTGAATTAATACTCAGTAGTAAAGTGAACTGAACAATATCCTTCTGTAAATCAGATTTAGCAACATCTAGGGTTTACTTCGGCTGAATTAAAAGCCAACAGTTTCTAATTTTCTTGTTTCTATACATTATTTATATATAAATTTTATATAATGCTCCTCAGTGATAATACAGGATGACGATATGAGCAGGAATTAGGCAGAAAAATAAAGCCCAGCACTTTGTTTTGAGAACAATGTCAACTGACTGCTTGCTTTAGAAGTCCATCTACGTGATGTGTGAACTCCAAATTGTGTGAATTCACTTGATAATAGTAAAAGGACATAACATCTCATTAAAGTACTTTTTTAGTACAGAAATGATGGGGCAGATTAACAGCACCAGATGCATTTCTAGAAAACCTTTCATTCAATTAGATCTAAAGTAATCTAATGCATAGAGAGAGTTCTTGATATAATTTATTAGGAAAATTCTCTCTCTCTGTAAATACCTGTTCTTTGTTTGAACATCATACACTTTAAAAATTAGCAATTGAACCATCTAACTGTGAATACTAAAAGGTAGCCCTAATGCCAACTGCGGTACTTTGGAGCTAAATCTGTACTTCTTTGTAGCTGGAGTTGTAACTTTTCAATTAAATCCTGTCATCTGTAGGAAGCCAAGGCAGCAGTAGAAGAGACAAGAGCCCTGCGAAGTAGGATTCATCTTGCAGAAGCTGCACAAAGGCAGGCTCGTGGAATGGAGATGGACTATGAAGAAGTAATTCACCTCTTAGAAGCTGAAATTGTAGAGCTGAAGGCTCAGCTCACTGATCATTCTGGCCAAAATAAAGTAAGCAAAGCAGTCGCCTGTCGTAGTTACCATGGTTTCCTTGCTGTTGTCATGTATCTTGTTTTCATTTTCTTTTCATCTGCTTTTCTAAAGTAGGTCACTGTTTGTCTTGTATTATTCAATAACTGGAATGATGTGTAGTGAAGGGGGTAATGTGAAGTGTGTCTTCCTTTATCCAGACATCTTTGGGCTCGATAAACAGGAGCTAGAAGCCTATGTGGGTCATAGGGCAAAATGGCACCTCTCAAGCATTAAAGAGCAGTTTCTGGACTGCAGATAGATTGGCTCTAAAGACTAGAGGTATATTTGGATGCGTCTGTATTTAGGTAAAAATGACCTTCTTCTTTATGTTTCTGTTAGGCACATAATAACAGCATAAAGTCCCACATTGTTCTTAAGTAAATTTAGATCTAATCGAGATAATCATTTTAATGCAAATGACAGTATCCCACCAAAAATTATGTTTTTTTTAACTGAGCCTCATATTTGAAAACCAATTCATCTCCGGCGAGGAGTTTCAAAACATGCTAAAGAATAAAATATTTGAGTAGGATCTTTCAGAAAAGATCACCCACAGTGATATGAAAGTTTATTTTTAATGATAGTGATGTGTTCTTGATTGTGGTCTAGACCTTCTGTTCAGTGAACAGCTGAGCTGAACAAACATGCCCACATACGTGTGAAGACTTCCCTCATGGTCTTCTCGCATGAGCTCAGGGACTCAAGCTGAACCCTTGAGCCTCCAGAACTTGAGCTGATGGGACTCACCTTCTGTGTAGCTGAAGTACAGAGGGATGCATAACACTGATCAATAGGTTATACAAGTGCATGTAGAGAAACCCCAGGGGGGGGTATTTTCTCCAAGATATGCCATAATTACGCTGTTGGCTAAAGGATGTGCAGATGCAAACTGGTGGTCTGAGTTTGTTCACACACTGGCTATTTATGCAACCCTGCTGACAGAGGCTGTCACTATCAGGTTGGTAGTTTTCATCCACTCATGAATCAGTTTAAACTTGCTTATATTTCAGCTCAAGCACTGTTGTTAGCTGCCAATTTACCTTTATATCATTTGCAAAAATCAGTCTGGGAGCTGATTTATTTGCAGATGAGGTGTACCTGCCTCAGAAGCAGCTATGTATTTCAGAAATGTAGAAAAGACTGTGTGTTAAACAATCCAGGTATCTATTTCAGTTCACACCGCGTATCTGTGTGAGCCATGGGGGAAAAATATTAGACTAAAAATCTTAACATGTCTTGCCCAGGATAACATCCAAGACTTGAGAAAGAGAGTTACGGTGCTTGACTGCCAGCTGCGGAAATCAGAATCAGCTAGGAAGACCTTTGAGGTGGCTACTGAAAAATTGCTGCAATTTGTAGAGGTAACTTTGCCTTTCATTTCTAAAGATGGTCTGTAAGTATACAGATCCATGTAGGAATTTACTTAATTTTTATCTTTTGCTATATGCTAAACAAATGAAACTGATCAGATAATTCTTTTCACCTGTTATTTTACTAACTCATATTAATTTCTGTGGAATTCCCCAGAGGAAAAATGTAATATTTGATAATACTTGGAAATATTATGAAACAAAAAAGTGATTTTTATTATATTTATTTCATTTAAAGGAGTTATAATAATTTGATTTTTACTTTTACACTTCTAGCTGGGAGAGACTAGACTCTTTAATTACAAATCAAATTCCCCACACCCAAAGAAAGCATTGAATTATAAGGTATAAACTTTTTGACTGTGTTGATTTAACTTCTTGACTCTGGCCAACAGGTTGTGCATGAAGTACTTTCAGATAACTCTACTTCCTCAACAGTTTTAAGGTAATGCAATTACATAGTTATTAATATTTAAATAGCACTTTTTTAAAACTCTACTGTTGTTATAAGGTCTCCAAAAACTATCCTGTAGCTATTTTTCCTGTATTTTTGGCAGTATGTTTCTGAGTGTCATTTTATTGGAGGAAGGGGAATGTCACAAATTATAAATTAGGCTTTCAGGATTCAGCTTCATTAAAAAGCTCAGAATTAAATTAAAACAGTAATTACTAGCTATGCTTGTCTGAATGTTTCCATAAAGTAATTATAATGTGCTAAGGATTAATTAAAATTGCAAGAAACCTCAACAGTGGGTTATAATTATTTTTTTATTTTATTTTTTAGATTTGCCCAAGTGATTCTGCGTCATTGTTAAGTCAGTAGCATATAAATAAATTGATAACACCTTTATCCATTTAAGTTGTATTGCTTTTCTTGTTTAAAAAGGAACCTAGGAATATTCAACAAGATTTAAAGCAGCCTTTGGTTCTTCAGAATATCAGCGTGATTGTGCCTACGTATCCCAGATAGTTCGATTAATTAATATTTATGTAACAGTATAGTCGTTCGGTCTCTGTTCTGCCATGTTTTTCAGTAAAACTCTCAGTGAAATAAAATCTGTTTAAGTGAACTTAGCTGGAACTGTACTTTAAAAAAATCTGTAGGATCAAATCAACTAGTATATTGTAAATGTCTGTGTTCTCATTTGCTAATTCTAATCCATTAAATGCAGGTCCCGTTGGCACTGCACAAGAGTGATGTTGCATATTTTATAAAGTTGGTAGGCTATATTTTAGTAAATACGTTAAAGTATAAAACATAAAGCTGAAGTGACTAAGTAACAAAAGATATGAATTGGGTCCCCTGGAGCAGTGTCCCTTCTTAAATGCTAATATGAAAATTACTTTTAAGTAAGTTACTTTCCTGACACTGAGGCAAACCCATCAATTTAGTACTATGAATCTTTTTTGTTCATACAATGAGACCAATCTAGAAATACGAGTTTACTTTATTACAAATAACATAACTATTTAATGTTACAAATAAACATTACCGGGTTTTGTTCTTTTAGTGACAGAAGAACGACATTATCTACCAAAGCACTTCTGGCCCGGTTGGGAAGGATCGGACCCACTGTCACAACAGCTCTTGCAGCAGAAGCCAGAGACCTTGCCAAGTCTGTCCGTGCCATTTTGGAAGTAGATTGTAAGTGAGCGCGTGCGTGTACAGTCTCTTTGCTTTCAGGTTCATCAACAGGCTATTATCTAACAAAGACCTCATAGAAGGAAAACTAAAAGCGTAATATTAAAACGTTATTTTGGTTCTTTTAATGGCATTCATGGCTCTTCCAAAAACAATGTACCAAGGACTTTCTGTATTTCAAGATCATCTTGATTCAGACATTAGGAGAAAGACATCAGAAGTTAAGCCTCACATGGGATTCTAGAGACGTGGCTTTCCTTGTCTCAAAAGACATCACCTGAAACTTATTGGTAGGAATATTTCCGTTGAACTTGATGGCCTTTGAATAAAAGCAGTGAATTCAGCCTGTCAACAGGACTTTGGAGTATAAGCTTTAATAATTCCATATCTTAAACCGTACAGATATAGATCCTTCTTCCAAGATGCGAATGAGAAGATTTCTTCAAATTCTTAGAAAGACAGAGTGTTATTGTTAAGGATTTTTAAATGTGGAAGTCAGGAAATGCCCTTGAGGAAACAAATCTGGTAATCAATTCATTAGCAAAGAAGTTAGATTTTTTTTTTGTTTTTTTTTTTTTACTTAAAATTGGATATGAACTGGAAAAATAAATCATTCGTAGCAGCAGAGGACAGTGCACATTCAGTGTCAGTTCAGTATGCACCTTCATCAAACTATATTTAGAATACCAAGTTATTCCAGGGTACGTTTTTTTCCTGGAAAATATAAAGCACAAAATTAATGCCAAAATGAGGAATATGAAGATTTCCAGAATCGTGTAAAACTAGCAGAATTTCCTGACTCTGTTTTCATAACAGAATGTTTACAAAATGTTATTCAGCTGAATTTACATGGGCATGTATCAAAGCGTCTTAATGAAGATCTTATTGCTGCAGGGAGTGAATGTAGCCTGCAGTTTCATTTGGAGATACATGTATATCCTCAGGTCAATAACAGAAATCTGTTCCCATTGGTAAAAATTATTCTAGTTCATGAGCAGTTACTGTAATAAATTGCATGCAGTTGGAAATCTAGGAAACAGCCGTGGCTTATCTTATGATTCCAGGTCCAGATGATCAAAACAATTTTGTATTTTGGTCATATTTACCTATAGATGAGCAGACATGTCAGTTCTAATGCAGCTTAGATGGACAGATAAGCAAAAATGAAACAGAAACGGCCTGACACATCACAGGAGTTTTTGGAAACCTTGTAAATTGTGGTTGAGAATAATCATCGTATCTAAGATTCAAATATCCTTTATACATTGTTTGGCAATTAATTTAGAAAGGGACTGAAGAAATGTATTTGTTGAGGAAATGTTTCAAGATATGAAAAAATGCCTTATTTGACATTATTTATGCAACACTTACTTAATACATCTGTCTATGGAGAAGAAGACAAAATAAGAGGATACTGGTGGAAATGAAAAGAATAACAGTGGCCAGAAGAAGAGGTAATTGATTTTCTACCAGTGACAGTGTTAGAGTTCTGTCACATTGAGTTGTTTCTAACACACTGCACAGGAAATCGTGCAAGGATTAGTTCTAAACGCAACTGAATTCTAACATGTGGCTGTGGCACACATAATAGGTGGGATACATGTTAGAAAGCTCTGGAGCCACAGCAGGGATCCATTTTATGAACCTGAGGGTTAAAAATAGCACTGCAGAGAAGGATTTAAAGATTGAACGTCATCCTTCTGAGTTCATTCTGATTTGGAGAGTATTACAGATAGATTTGAGCTCTGACGAGCTTCTGTATGAGATTAAAGCTTGAAACCTCCCTCGCTTTAGTTAAGGCAGAGTAACTATTTAATAGCGTTCTGTCTGCAGTCCTCTATATCAGATTCTTACAAAATGTTTCCCGTGTGATCTTCACTTTCCTTGCAGAGGGGCTGTCAAAAAGGGGGCTCTTGGGTATGTAGCATTTCATAAATATCATACGTCAAAGGAAAAAGTATTAAATGTTACTTTACAGACTAAAGGTTTTCCTTTATTCTGGAAAGATGTCCACAGTATAATAATTTGTTGATGAATTTGTAAAGAATTGGAGTTAGTATTTTTGAGATTGCTAAGTGGATGGAAATGTTTAGCTGGGCAATATCGGTTTAGCTCCTACACAGAACTTCTCTTTCATTATTTGCTTCATTTTGTACAACGTGAAGTAAAGTAGCCCTAACCAAAATACTGTTTGATTCATTCACAGTACATGGGAAACAAAGCCTAGGTACTAAGACAAGGTTGTGGAGTGTTCTTCCGAAGGAAAACTGTGTCCCTTGTTAAAGATCATCCTTGGCAACCAGGTCAAAATGACTTATTGATGAATTAGCCACACAAACTGTCCTCTCCCTCCATAATAGCATGGCATTTTGCCTGAGGGAAGAGGTTTAAAGAAGTTCAGTGTATTCCTGAAAATCTCCAAGAACATATTGCCTTGTGATAATGCTGCGGATCAGTTTTTAGCTTTGTAGGTTGAATGACAGCTCTGTGAAGTCAGTTTGGCGACTCTTCAAATGAGGACTCTGTTTAAGAAAAAAACAACTCGTTTTCCAGTGCTTACTACTACAGGATCCTCAAGATCCAGAAATGCAAATAAGACCGTAATAAAGAGAATAATCAAGCTCAGCCCTATAGAGATCCATCCTTCATCTTCTTGAAAGACTGTAAGCTATTTTGAGAAAGTAAGTCTTGAGAGGCCTTTCTGCTTTGTAGAATACAAGCATCTCCTGAAGACGTAAAGAAAATTACTTTCATCATACAAAGGATAATAATGCTTCAGCACAAGAACTGTAGCATTTAAAAGTGGTTGCTGGCTGCACTTAGTAGTCCATATGGTTCAAATAAAGCCAAAAAGAATTGAGAAAGCATTTTCTTCTTTTCTGTTACAAAATTAGAAGAGAAATACACTTGGTACTGGTAATGGCGAAAATCTGATTAACCCTGGAACATACTTATCTCTTCATAAAATAGCAGGCGCTCGGCATTTTGAAATGTGCACTAGCATAATGCAGCTTTCAAGTATTTTGACTGCTAATTTCCTGACCCTGCATCTGAAATTTCTATCCAAAAATACGATCTTGCTCTTGTTGATATAATCCCAGTCATCAGTATCCATTAAGAGCTCTGAAGCTGTTTCTCTTCTCAGCAGGAACTGGAGTAGCGCATCTTGAAATGTTTTTTCCCATCATGTTCCTTTAGGCTGTTGTCAGCCTGGGATCTGACACATGGCAGTCATGCTGATGTTCACTAAAGTGATCTCCAAATTAACACAGCTTTGAAAAACCCTTCTTACCTTACTGGTACTGATCTTGATAGTCACAGTAGTCACTATACATTTCCTGATGAAGGTACTGCAGAAGTTCAGTTGCCCAGTTTTTGTCTTCATTTTCTTTGAATGCTGATACCTCTAAAAAGAAGGTCAGGGATAGTGCTGGAGGTCAGCACCCATTCATGCTTGTTCTCTTGATGGTTAAGTTGCTTTTGAATTTTGGACCACAAAGTCATGCATCTCAGGCATCAAAATCCATCCCTTTTCTCAGTTTAGGGCTTTTTACGCTATATTATGCTTAATTGCCAACACCATTCCATATTAAGTAAAGCGTTAGCTGTCCCTTTCCATTCTTTCAACAGTGTGGGTGGAACAAAGTTATGACTTAAGAGTCGCAAGTTTTCACAAATAGCAATTTTGCTATTTTGCGAGGAGCTAATATTGTGAAGTATTCATATTCCTTTTATTTATTTGCTGCAGCCCTGATGTGTTTGTTTATTAAAACAGGGCTAGTGCCATATGCATTTTGTTCTTGAAATTAAAGCTACAATGGTGCTATAGTTTTGTACAGATAATTTGCTGTAGTTCGTCAGGAGAGTTCTGAAAAAGCTGACATGTAAACATGGGCCGTTTTCCCCTGCAGCATTTTTGGGTTTATTTCTGTGCATCAGACTCCAGTTGTAATTATAAGGTGGGTAGGCATACCCTGGCTAACTTGACTTCTGTTAATTAGGTTAGCGATATTAAAGATGCATTTGCAGAGACTGGCTATCAAAATACAAGTCCTCTGTTGACCCCAAGAATACTGTCCGATTGCTAGCATTTGCTGAAGCTAATGCTGCTGGGTCTTTTTATATTTTTAGTATCAGAAAGAGAAGATTATTTCCTGCAAGATCATCTTTGTGGGGACAATTCTGCATTGAGAGGGTAGCATACCTTTAATGTTCTTTCAGCTAATAAACGAGAAATGAACCTTTTCTTCCTTACTGGAAATGCTGCTTGGAAAGGAGCAACAGTATGATAACTAAAGAGATAACTCTGTGTATTCATTGTTCTGGCAAGGCCATAAATATTTCAGTGAACTACTGAGATCAGAAATAGATGAGACCTATTATACAATGTATACGCTGAATGCATCTGTACAGCTCCTCCTTTTAATAGCTTTTTTGACTAGCAAAAGAAATAAATCTTAAAATCAGTGCTGTATGCTTTAACGATAAAGCAGTTATGGTTGTCAGTTACATGTTTTCTGACACAATACTGCCATTAGAAAATACTAATTTGGTGAAATTAAATTGTATTAATCCTCTGAAATTTTAGATGACAACAGAAGGAGTGACTTTTCCCAAAAGACAATTTACCAATGGTTTTATTCAGTGGAAAATTTCAGTTTTACCAGTCCCTTAAGGCTGAAGAATTTTTCCTCAAAATAAAAACAGTTAATAGTATTTTCATTTTTGTGGGAAATAATATTAAGTTACAAAAAGAACTTTTTATGTTGAGTCTTTTCTGAGTTGGCATTTAAGAAAAAAGATCCCAGAATCACATTGGTAACTTTGGAAAATGACCTGATCATCAGTAGCTCCTTCTGCTTACAGAATCGTACAGAATTTTGAGCCCGTGGAGACTGCTGTCTTTTGCCACAGAATATTGGCGTGGTATTCCTTGCATAGCATCATGGCACTATACCAAATGTTGTCAACTTCTCAGGGACAGTGCTCCAAAATTTTTCCTTACAAAAGAGCCAGGAGTAGGTGTCCCTACTCTGGCCTTCACTGAGTTCTGAAGGCAACATGAGACATAAAGCCTCCTCCTTACATAGCAGGAGCATCTCCCAATTTGTCTTGAATTCGGATTTTAGTTACCATCTTGTTTGCTCAGTCTCATCTTGTGAAGACAAGATAGAGCAAGACAGGAGCTTCATGCCACTGCTGAATGCCTGCCTTGACTTAGTCTCTGTGGGGCAGTGGTTTTCTGGTTTCCAGCTCCGCTCAACAGAAAACTTTATAGGCACAAGGAGCAGTTGTCTTCCAGTTCAACACGTACTGTGGACTGGAGATCCCTGCTATCAACCACACACTGGGAGTGAGTGACACTGAAGAAACAGTGGCTGCTATGCAAACCACTAGTTTGTCCAAAAATTAAACTTAAGGTAGCAAAAAATATGTAAATATCTTTTACTGAATTGCAGTACCCATAATTCTTTACTGATCAGAAAAACCTTGCTAGTGCAACAGAAGAATATAGTTTGGGAACTTAAATAAAAATTATCATTTTTCCTTTTACAATTTGAGTATATAACATGAAAGTAACCCTTGACTTAATTTTAATTGTTCCAATATATAACATCAAATGCAGAAGAGAAGTCGATCCATTTTGCTCTGTAATAGACATTGCTGAATTTTTGCCTCATTCTGAAAATGAGACTGTTTCATCAAAAAATTGATAGCTTATCAGCAGCTCTTTATATATACTGCCAGTCAGATCACAGTGAGAAGCCCAAAGGTGAACAACTTCTGTACTTTCAGAAAAATTAAAATTCAAAGTTGCATAACTGACAAAATGGTTTCTATAATCCTCAGGAAAAGAAAAAATCCAAGTATATTTAATACAGTTTTAACAAGGACACAGTCTAGAATTCAGAAGCATATTCTACATAGCTGTCTACTGCTGCAAGACTTTTAATTTTCTTCAAATCATTTAAATTTCCAATTCTCCCTGCATGGTAAATAAGAGTGAGGAGTTGTAATTTTGACTGTGTACAGGAACTGTAGTTCCAAAAGGAAAATCTATCCAAGAATTTTAAAATGTTTCATTGCAACAGAAAGAAAGCATTCCACTGGAGGAATGGGATGTACATGTTTTAAAATATTTCCATTTTAATAAATAGAGTGGGGCATGGATATTAAATTTAAACACAGCACTAGGACTGTGAGACAAGTCCGTTCTTCAGTCTGTAAATGTAATACCATATGCTTTATTTCCATCATTTGTGCACCTTGATTAAAATTATTATCCCCATTTTAAGGAGGCATTTGTGCCACGAAGCAGCTGACTCACTCGTTCATAGGTGGAGAGCTGGGGAGGGGGGAAGCAAGGATTTACAGAAGTTAAATAACTGAGTTAAATAAATTCATATTTGTTTTTCTGGCTAGGTGTCATATCAATATTTCTTCCTGGAGAATAACCCATTGCTACTAGAATCTGTTACAATATGGGTAATATTCTTGCACATTCTTTGATAACTCTCAAATTAGTTAGTGATTTGTAGAAATACTTTGGTTTTGTTTTATCATTACTATATGTTAGATTTATGCAGTGTTTTCTTTGAACAAAAATGTCAGTTGGTGCCTTGACTGTGGAATGGTGGCAAGTGGCACCTTTACACTCTCTTACCCTCTTAAAGGCTTCGTTAGAAAAGGAGAAAGGAGATTGACTAATGAGGAAGCACAGACTTAAGAACAGAGGCAGCCAGCATGGGCTCTATCAAAGTTTTCTGAAAAAGTTTCACTGGTTTTGGTTTCTTGTCTTTTTTTTAATTGTAATTGGTATATTTTAGCACCGTATGTTTGATGCTGTATTTCAGTGCTGCGTACTTTATCCAAATTAAATTTTAAATGCATGGTTATCCACATATTGCAAAGAAATTTAAAATTATAGCTGTGGTTTCCGTGCTTTAGTTTGTCAACAGCCACTGAACCACAGAAGTCTAATAACTGATTTACAGCTTGTCTCCAGAAACTTACATCCTTTTCAAGCAGAAGCTTCATTATGATAATCTGTGAGAATTTTTCAGGGTGAGTGGTGATGCCTGACTCAAAACTATTGAGACCACTGGTCTATAGCATCCTTGCTGCTGAAACAGCAACGGTTAGGTGCATACCTCTCTTTACATAAATAACACCAGTGGAGCCAAATCAAGGTTGAATAGTTTATTAGAAGGTAGTAGAGGCAAAAAAATCTCACCGTTTCACCTTTGGCTGTGTTTTTGTTATTTTTTTGATTTGGGTTTAGTAGTATTATTGGGGGGGGTGAGTTCAGGTGCTATCTGACAAGCCTGAAAAAACCATACTCTAAAGCCTGTTTCTTTGGCCAGGATTGGTTTGGTTTTACAATAGATACTTAGAAGGAGATGAGCAAAGAATTGTGTGGTAGATCACATATTATCCTTTGACCGCAGGATGTAAAAATGCTTTGCAAAGGGGAAGGGGAAGAAATGGCCGTGTATAACATAAATTGTGCAAAAGTTTAGAAAACTAACACTCAGATAGTACTTTGCCACCAAGAAATCAGAAAAGTTTCAGCTAGAAAGGTCCTCCAGCAGCATGAATTATATCTACGTAAATCCAAACAGCTATTTGTGTAACATATTCTGCAGCTTCTGTAGGCGAACTCTTCTCATCCTGAATTATCTTTGCCATTAATTTTTTTTTTACTTCGGCTTAAATCCTCCTAATGGCAGTTTAAGCCCATTATTACTTGTCTTGATCCTTGATCCCTACAGTTACTGAAAGCACCCTGCTACTTTCCTTTTTGTTGCAGCTTTTAACATATTTAAAACTATATCATGTCTCACTCTGTTTTCTGCTCCCCAAAATAAACTGATACCTGTTTGCTCAGTTTTTCCTTACAGATCATGTCTTCTAGCCGTGTTGTTGCTCATAGAGTTCTCCAAATTCTCTCAGATTCATCAGAATTATATTGAATTCTGTAGCTGAGACCTTCTTCTGGGAGCCAAAAATGGAATAAAGTTTGTTGGCTTTACTATATAGCGCATCAGCTCCTATGGCCCCAAACGGTGTTCGCTTTCCCCGATCGCTTCACGTTACTGATTTATGTGAAGCTTGGGATTTCCTGTACTACCAGGGCCTTTTCTTCTGAACCAAAAGCTGGCTTGACGTACCCCACTTGCTTCTGTGCAGCTGATTATTCACACCTGGGGAAGTACTGTGCTTTTGTCTTTAGTGAGTTACACCTTATTTATTTCAAACATTTGATCCATTTAGTCAAGCTCCTAAAAAATTCTAATCCTGTTTTTCAATGACATTTCAAAGAAATATCTGTTTACAAATGGATTTTAAATCCTGAATTATCCCTGAACTCTCCTTACTTGGACTGAAAACCACATTTTGTTGAATGTGAGTGAGGAATGACATTGTTTTCACCTACCTGATCTTACTTGTGGGTATTGTTAGAGGACCTAGAAATTAGACCCCACTTGTTCAATTTGCTGTCTGAGATTCAAAACATTACAACTTGTAATTATGCACGAGCAGAGAAGCTAGATAAAAGGTGAGGCTACTAAGGATGGAAAAAATTTATAGCCTGATCAAATAAAAAAAAAATACATATATTTAAAATATCAATTATTAACAAGTTGCTGGCTAATTTATTAGTGATTGAACATGTATGTTATTCCCAGTGTTCAAGACAAGGGAAAAACAATTCAGTGTCTGAAGCCCGTATTTAAGACAGTTCTTTGATGTGACCTAGATTTTAGAACTCTGTTGTTGCTGTTAGAAAAGCAATTTATTCTCTCTCCATTCACTTACCTTTAATGAGAAAAGATGAGTCAGCTTTTGAATAGGCACTGTCTGTACTGACTTTCAAATCAAAACATTTTAATAATGAAAAACAAGTCAGTGATATTATTATACCTTAAAATGCAGATGGGCTAACAACAGCAGTTCAATCTCGTTAGGTTAATTTCCAGCATCTCTGAAGGAAGACTTCATTAAAGAGCAAACCTTTAGAAGTCCATGGACTCATTTAGTTCACACTGTGACCCCACTATGTAAAACTTAATTGACTTTGTGACTCTTCCATACAAGTTGTACTTGCTCTTGGTAACTATGGAGACTGAAGTCAAAACTCTCCACAACCAACAATTTCACTGGATGGTAAATGCTTCCAACGTTGTCCCTCTGTTGACATAATGCTTACAATTTTGGTATATTAGTCCTTAAATATAGTACGATTCTTTATTATAAGGGAGGAGGAAAAAAACTTCCCAGTTTCGCAGCATGAAGATGTGGATTGCTCAAAGTCAGGGGAAATCCAGAGAGGAGACAAGAGTTGGACCTTGAGCTCCCAGTCCCAGACTGGGGTCTTAGGCTGATGTCCCTCGTGGGGTTTGGGAGCACAGCCCAGCTGTAGGGTGGGTGTCTGCCTGTGGGTATGTACATCTGCACACCAGTCAGGGACTGACCACCTCATGGTTTCAGGTACCAAAAAATAAAGTAGCCATTACAATATGGAGCCAAGCCAAAGGAGTCGTGTGTACTTCTGTGCGCTTAATGCCGAGTTCATTTTCTGTGGCTACACAACTGTGAGCATCCTGAGAGAGCTGGATGAAGGCTGGCAGGGGAATGCGCTCAGACCTTTGTTTGGAGTGTCAGTGTCAGCTAAAGCTGTGAGCGCTCCTCTTGTCGAAGAGGGTTGGTATGCTTTTCTCTCAGTTCCTTCAGTTGTCACATTTTTTCACTTTTTTTTCAGTAGGTAGGAGTGAGAAGCTGAGGGCTAGCAGAGCTCCTTAGACATATATGGTGCACAAGTGTGATAATTTAAGTGGAAAGAAGTGCAGAGAAAATTGATTGCCAAGAATGATATAGGAGGCTTTTTTAAAGTAGATTTTAAGGAGACTTTGCAAGAGGAGAAATAATTGCTTGGTGCTTATGAAGGAGACCTAAATGAGGTACAAAATGTAGATAAGTCTCATGCTAGATCTATTACCTCCTGCCATAAAGCATATGCATCATTAACGGGAGTTAAGGATGGAGATTGTGCCTTGCATTAGTGATTGCTGCAGGTTTTATAGTTGAATCCTTTACAGTTAAGGTAAATTAATGTATGCTAATTTGGGCACATGGCCACATTTTTTTCTTCAGATTTATAGCAAAGAAAAGGAAAGGTATCTATCCTAGTTTGAAGAACTTTTGGCATTATTTTAAAAATATGCTGGCTTTAAAGTCATAGCTTCCTGTAAATAGATCCCTTCTTTTATTTATGTGTAGCTACAGTGGGTTCTGTATGAGGTTAAAAGGATATCTTGCGTTAATGTATTTTTACAGTTCTGGCTTCAAAAGCAAAAAGTATTCCTTTGGTCTGTACTTGCTGTGAAATGAGCTCAGCAGAGATTAGCTCTGTGTCTCTCAATTGGAGGTGGTTCATGCCAGCCCCCTGCGCAGTTTAATTTCATCATCAGTGCAAAAAAGTAAGATATTACTTAGCAAGAAAGACATATCTTGTAATACTATTGCTTTTTAAATCTCAGACCATTTCTGCTCAATTCTAATATTAGACAGCCATTTTAATTTGTTACCAATGAATGCTTTCTAATTAAACTTATATTTAACAGTCACATGCGTCAGTGAGCAATGTGAGATGACAGTGATGGAAGTGGGTGGATAGCACAATAGATGGTGACAAGAGAAGTTGATCCAGTAAGGAAAGGAGGAGATGGATGAATTCCGGCACAGAGAGCAATCAGAGGAGCAACAGAGTAAGAAAACTGAGGAAAAAAGAAAGGTTTAGACCTGAGCCACACCGAGAAGGGCTATTCCTAATCACCTGGTCCTGGTGGTGGTTACCTTGTGTGCAGAGGCTGGTAGTTATGGAATAAGAATTATTCCCAATTCCTTTTAATCGGCTGGAAGTGGATTGTAGCAATTCAGAACAAGCTTGTTCTCAAGAGAGTACTTCTACGAATTTAACTTTTTTTTTGTTTAGCCTACATGGCATTTGTCTACAGTTCCCCAGTTATAGACAATTTCCCTAATTTTGCAATAATTAATATGTTTCCTGTCTCTTCAGCAGTTGGAGATTCATAAGTATAAGCAAAATTAATTTCAAATTAACCTTTGCAAATATTCCTCAAAAATTAATTTATAAATTGCAGTGTATTAATCAGCAGTGGAAATAACGATGTGCCCTTGACCAGTCACAAATAGGCAGCATCGTGTTGATGGTCGGTCCTAGAAGGCTGTAGAAAAAAGCCTGTAATTAATTCATGGAAAGGAAATTTTTATTTTTTTTTCTTTTAAAGCTGACTAAGACTGAAAAAAATGTAGTGGGGCATGTGCTTCCCATTTTTAAGACGTTATCAGGGAGCACTGCTAGATATATAGTACTAGGGTACTCCTGCTGTGTTACTAATTGACATTCTGTTATTGGAGTCTTTAACATTAAAATAAAACGAAACATTTTTTGTTGGCAGCCTAAAGCAGATGGGAGCCAGTAGAGGATACAGAGCACTAGTGTGATTTCTTTTTTTTTTTTTCCCTTTGCAGCCTTCTCTGTGAAAGAGGTAGATTTCTGCATTCTGCGTTTTTTTGATTTTCCATATTGCCTCCACCCCAGAGTTTTCAACCGCAATAAGAGAGTTTGAGGGAGGTTGGTCACTGCATTCTTACGTGTTTTCGTTGGACAGCCAGTAGCATTTTAGTAAGAAGCAGTGTAGGTGAAAAATACAGGAATAATTGTCAGGTAATCAGTATGATAAATGCCTTTTAAAAAGCAATTAATATAAGCCAGTAGGTCATGCAAAATTCAATGTTTGGTCAGAACATGCTAGTCTTAAATTCCTTTCTGCTTTCATTATCCCTTACCTTTGAGGGCTTACGCTTTCCTGACCTAATGACACGACAAATGTTTTACATTCATGACCAAAGCAACTGTAATGTTGAAAGACTTAATACTTAATAGTATTTTGGCCTCTGACTGTCAAACGTGTGGTACATGGAAAGGTAAGCCAAACGTGAGACACAGGGATTGTATAATAAGCATATTGCAATAATATGCTTGGGCTTTTTCTGTGTAAGCTGCTGGATAATTCCTTTTTTAAAAGGTGATTATATATAATAAAAATAATAATCATTAGTAATACTTGAAATTGCTTCCATGTCAGCATTTCAAGGAATGCAGTCTTTTCTTCAGCTTTTTCTCTGCTAAAAGACATTCCCAGTTTCAGGTCAGTGGTTGGTGCAGGTGCTCTGGTTGTGGGCTGTGGCTGCAGGTGATGGCTTGAATCTTCTGTGTTACCCCTTATCCAAAAGTCAGTGGGTTTTTTGTTGGTTGCTGGTAGCTTACTTACCTTCCCTGTCCTCACAAAAGCCAGCATCTTCTCTCATGTACCTTAGAACGGCTTCTGTTTGGTGGAGCAGATAGCTCAGTACTTAATTTGCTGTACTCTTTCCTCTCCCTGTAAAAGTCAGAATGTTTTACAGTAATGTTATTGTGAAGTAGGTACTGTGAGCTCTGCCTCTGCCATTTCTGTGTAATTGGTTGTATGCGTTCAATTGCCATCAGCTAAGCAGAACGAAGTATTGTATTGCCCTTATTAAGCGTGTTGTGCTTATGCTGTACTTTCACTACTAGCCTCCTGCGTGGATAAAACTGAGCATCAGCTAGACTGCTTCTCATTTTAATAAGTCTAAATTGCTTGGGTCCTACACTACCTAAAGCTTTATTTTGAAGGAGAATATTAGTCTTCATTTGGAAAGTAGGTAGATTTGGGGTTTTGTTGCATTTCCATCATTCAGTTCCTGAAAAGGTACATTTTTTAAAGTAATGTTTCAGGGAGATAATTCTTTATCCATCTTGAAGACACGTAGCAGCAAACCCATTGCTCGGATGACTGTAGCTCTCACTCATTTCTGAAGAACTTAAGTGCACACGCCGGGCAGAGTTTGTTCTAAATTTGGATTCCCTTATTTGTCAGATAGGATGGAGAGCAACATGTCTACAGTAGTGTCTGACCACATGTACTGACTGGAGGTCATTCCTATTTCCTTCAACTAGTCAGTTGACTGATCATTGTTTGTGCTTTACAATTTCTATTGTATCCATACTGTTTCTAATTAACTGTGCCAAGTTATTCATGGACAAGTAGAATAGGAGAAATAGAAAAACAACATTTGTAACAGTTTGTAGTTTCAAGATCTTAAAATTGATCATAGAACTGCATGAGAGGCAAACTAGTTTGTAACTCTCATTCTAAATTGTAGCTTGATATGATGTAATTGTTTAAATAAGAGACTACTGAGTTTGCCAACATACGTGGGTCAATATCTTATGATTAATTGGAAATGGAAAAAACCAGAGTCTTCTCTCTTCGTACCCTGAATATACAGAGTAAGAAAAATATTTTTCCTGAAGTGTGGTTTCTAGGAACAAGACTGAAGGGAGACAACCCAATCTGCCAACTGTACTCTAAATCAGCATAAATTTCAGTTGCTAGTATTTCCCAGATGTCTCCGGTTGAAAATGACTTACTCCATCTTAGTTTTATTAAATTGCCAACAACAGAATAAAAGGAACGATTTCTTTAAAATGGAATTTGATGTGTGAAAGAAAGGAATGGAATGTCCCCTTAGCAGGGTATTATTCATAAAATGAAACAGATTTGTTTGTGGGAAGAGCACTTGAAATGGTCTAAAGAATGAAGTGGCACACAAGCAAATGTCAGAAGTGCATGTTCTTCAGTGCAAACCTGAATTTTTACACTTAAGTCACAAATAAACAGTAAAATACAGTATGTATTACTGACAGCCTTAAAAAATAAAGGGCCATTTTATGTCTGTACCCCATTGAACACACTCAGCAAATGAGGCTGGATGTTCCTCCAGCAATTTTTTACACAGCTTTAGCTGTGTACCATCCTATGGTACCTCTGTCTCCTGTCTGGGATATTCCCACATGCCAGTAGGAGTCCAAGAGCAGATAACTTAGAACCAAGCAAGTCAGATCTTCAGCTTTCCATCCTCTTTGCATTGCTGAGGTAGCTCAAAGAGAAGAGCCGAATGCACTGGGGATCTTAACTAATGAATGTAGTAACGAGGCCACACGAGGAAGGTTTAAGTGTTGATAAGAGGTGAATTAGCGGATACTGAAAAGAGATAAGAACAGAAAACTTTGTTTATTGAGTGACAGGGAAAACTGTTTGTAATGTTCTTTAGCAAATCTTGTATATCAGAAATGCTTTTAGTAGGTAATTCCTATTTCTTAAAAGTCTTCATCATTTTTGAGAATCTAATATTAAATATAAATAAATTATGAAGAGGTAAATAAAGGGTAGTTGTAAGCTAGCTCGTGCTGTCATACTTAAAAAAAAATATGTATACATGGGAAAGTCAAGCTAGGTAAAAGAAAAGTAGAAGAGACAACCTTATTTCTGTTGATCAAAAATCTACCATTGTGAAACTGAATACTTGTATTGTGTGGCTTTTGAGTTCCAGATAGATATTACATCCTTAAGCTTGATGGTTGATATTTCATATTAATTCCAGACGAAGTGGTTTAATGATACAGCCATGAGATTGTTTAGCTGTAACAGGAAATGAATTGTAGGGAAACATCCTTTTTATGGTGGATGACAAAGCTGTGAACGCTGCTGGAAGTAAATTTGTGCTTCACAGAAGAGTTTCGAGGGCGAGATTACCACCTCTGGTAGGCAGCTATCCCCAAGCAGTCTTTTCCCATTCATCAGTAATGTTTGCGTGACTGTGTAGAATGGAAGCAGGGTTTTAAAGTCTGGCCTTAAGGCCAAAGTAAAGCACTTAAAGGCCATATTTATCTTGAAGCATGTAAATAGTCACACTTTGGCCAAATCTAGATAAAACCCTAGTGAACAGTAAATTTTTGAACAGTTCTTACTGTTTCTACTAAAATCTCTGATTTCCTTTGAGGCATTTAATCAGAAAATAAGAAATATAAAACATTTTGGGCTGCAGTGGTTAGGTGTGGGGGAAGTAACTGTCACTTTCAAGTCAACTGAATCTTCGTGCTCTGGTATCTGCTTTTATTAGTTTCATCTGCTGATCTCCACATTTCTTTAATATTTCTAAACTAACTTATTAGGGGAAAAACCCCAACAGCACCATTACCGCGGCGTTTCTAGGTTTGATAACTGCCTAGTAAAATGAAGCTTTTTCCTAATTTTTGTATTTTTACCCTTCTTCCTTTAGAGACATACTTTGATCGTGCTACATGCAGTTTTTACTGCAGCAAGGCTGTGCTAAAGCATGAGGGACATATATGTATTCTGTCTTGGAAACTGGGCAAAAAATCTTCAACATCTGTCACTTCCTACAAGTTCGTAATTTGGGTTGATCCTTCTCTTCCTACTTAGAATCATAGAATCATAGAATGGTTAGAGTTGGAAAGGACCTTGAAGATCATCATGTTCCAACCCCCCTGCCATGGGCAGGGACACCTCCCACTAGACCAGGTTGCTCAAAGCCCTATCAAGCCTTAAACACTTCCAGGGATGGGGCATCCACAACCTCCCTGGGCAGCCTGTTCCAGTGCCTCACCACCCTCACAGGAAAGAATTTTTTCCTAATATCCAGTCTACTTACTGCAACCAACCAAGTATCAGCGCTGGAGCATCTTATTTTTGCCTTTTTAACCCAAGGAAGTGACAAAGGCCGATGAGATCCACGCTTTAACAAGTACCAAGAAAATGTTGTTTGCCCGATGGTTTCACTCCCGTTCTGCTTTATATAATGTTAATTTTAGGAGGGTGGTTATCGCAGCAGGCATCTTGCAGCTGAGGAGCGAGCAGTCACCAGGGATACTGCCTTGCTGCTCTGTGACCAGCTCCCGCACTGCTGTATGCGTACGACAGCAAGTGGTTTGTTGTTTTTCACACAGAATCACAGAAACCTCTTTTGCATTAAACCTAATTAAATGCAGATACTCAGAACAAAATAATGGTAGGTTCTAATGTATTTTGGCTAACATGCGCTCTCTCAGGAGACTCTTCTATTTGGGCAAAGGATGCTTTGGACTGTATTCCATTCCTTTTGCATGCTTAATTACTTTTGCAGTTTTACCTTTTTTTTTTTACCTTGCAAAAGATAAACAATCCCAAATATTTGAATAGCAAGAAGCTCTGTATCCTCTGCTAAAAAGAAATTATTTTTAAATATTGTAAAACTTGCAATTTTTTTAAGATTATCTATGCAGACAACTGCAGCCAAGATATATTATTTATGAAGCTTCATCAAAGACTGTAGCAATTCACAGAAGAAATTATAAATATGTAGGAAACCTAAGACTGCTGGAGTTTATATAGGCTAAATCCCATGTCTTTCAGACTATATTTCTGACTGCTTGAGCTCCTTTACCTCCTGTTTACTCCAGGTGAGAGTTTATCATCTTTCAAAGCCAGTCCTAGGACAGGCAACAAACCTGACCCTGGAGGGTGGGAAAAAAATAGAGCAACTAGGAAGTAGATCAACTTATGAATGATTCATGGATAAAGTGAGCTTGAAGGAAGTGCAGATGATGTCTAGGGAAATATGATGAAAACATGAGAGCCTCCTGACTACCATGGGAAATGCCAAGAAAGAGAACTACAAATCTAACAGTGAAGGAAAAGAGTAAAGGGAACAGCAGTGAAAAACTAGTGGAGAAAGAGTAAAAACGTTCAAAATAAAAGCATTAAAAAACCTACAGATGTAGGTGGAACTTTGAAGCATATGAAAAGTAGATAGAATATACAATCTAATGCATATAAAGTCAAAAAGGCAAGTAAAGCTGTGGAGATATCTCCAGAGTCTCATTTATAGGTGACAAATGTATTCAGTGTTTTTGAAAATCATAGTCTTTTGTGGTTAAGAAAAGAATACAGAGCATCAGAACCTACATACTGTTCTTCATTTAGATGAAAAAAAAAGAAAGACATAATTTTAATCAAATTACTAGTGAAAAAAAGTGCAATTATTACTGATGAATGAAATGGGTGATGTAGAGGATCCATGTGAGCACTCAACAGATGCTGAGGTTTGATTCATAACTGAGCAAATCCGTCATCATTCACTGTGGATATGCATGGTACATGCAGGAATGAGGAAAGGCCAGGGCAGATGGAAGCAATTGAAGGATGAATCCCATCGCCATTTAAATCATTAGAGAATATCTGTGTTGAATAAGGGTCCCGTCTTTTATGAAAGGAGAAGGAAGAACTGGTGATCGTGTCTGGAATATTTATAACTTAAAACGTTCTTTTCTTCCTTCCTTCGTAATGGAGTCAGGGTCTGAAAACTGTTACGCAGCAACTACTTAGTATTTAAAGGGAAGTAGCTGGGGGTTATTCTCTCTCAAAGGTAGTAGGTGGCATGTTTTGAGGAACAGATTGTATAGATCTGTTCTAAAAGTGGGAAGAAGCCTGAGATAAGTGACTAATATGGGGTAAATGGGAAAGGAAAATAAAAAAAAAAAAGTAATCCAATGGGGTTTTTGCTTTTCAAGCTGTACCAAAGAGTAATGCGGCTGTTCTGCAATTACCGGTTTTCAGGTTCCCTTCCTGAATTCTGGAGGTTTGGTAGAGTTGCTTGTTGCTCTTCACTTGGTGCCTACAGGTATAATTACTTCTCAGATGGTTTGTACCTGCTTCACTGTGCCAAGTCACAATTCAGCAGCTGTGACAAACTCTGTTTATCGTTGAGAACTGAAGTCCCCCCTTGCCACATTTTTAAGAAGTAAGGGCCACACTAGAGACAAAGGTGGGATGATGGGAGAAAAGAAAACGAACCTTTTCAGAAAGAAATTCCAAAAACCTGTATGTGTGCACTTAGGGCATGCCTTGGTATGAAGGGGTTTTCAAAGATGCTGTGGTGTGTGCGGTCCAGCACATTTTCCAAATCAAAGTTTTGAATCTAGAGCAGGCTCACAGATGGTTCTAATGAGCTGGGCTTTGAGATATACTGCGACTTGAACAAAACGGTTTTAACTGTTAAGACACTGACATTTTGAGATGACTTTCAAGCTAAAGCACTTCCAGAACATTTTTCCATGCGTGTTTTAATTTTATTTGTAGTCTCCAAAAGAGGGAGGCTTTTCAGGACCTTGCACTATCCTTCATACCTATTACAGTCCAGTATCAGAAAAGCATATATCAGCAGTATTTTTGCATGTTTACTGATGCTTCTTTCTCTAGCCCTTTTTGAACTGTACAAATATTTTGTTTTGAACAAATAGTAATAAAGAAAGTAAAGGTGTCCTATGAAAATTGAATTTTTAAAGTGCTATAGTACAGTACCCTTCTAAAAGTAGGTACTCATCTTTCTCATGGATGGGTCTTCCAAACTAAGAACAAAATCCTAGAGAGAGTTTTGAAGATTAGCATCATTGATAACTACAAGAAGAAAACAGTTTCTTAGTGTGTGTACAAATGGCACATCAGAATTACTTAATTTATGCTAAAGTTTTCAATATTAAATACTTTAACTTCCAGAAACATTACTGTAAATCATAGAATTAACCAATGCATTTAATAAATTAATCTTTGTCAGGACATGAGACATAGATAAATATACATACAATATCTCATTACAATATATACAATATCTCATACAAATATCTCTGCATATATTCTTTGAATCTGTCTCTAAATGTCTTGGAGTTTTTGTCTCAATCCCCAAAGAACTATATATAAACACAGAAGTTGGCGATAAACAGGAGATACTTCGACCTCAAATCGTTACATGCATCTGTATGTAAAAGCTGCCAAAACAGAGTGAAACAAACCTCAGCAGACCACAGATGTGGGGATGGTTTTTGGTCACATTCTATAGATGTAATCTAAAATAAAAAGTTCAAAGAGTTAACTGCTACACTCTAATTTGACCAGACTGTTGGCTTCTACAAAAGAAATTCTAGCAATACAAGTATCATCAAATGCTTTATAGCTTTGTAGCGCAGCTCATATTTATTAAATTGTGTTGTTCATATTCACTGTTGCAGAAATAGTGATACATTCGTAATCGTTTTATGCCGTAGTTTGAAATTGCAGCATTCTAGCTTACACCATGTCAAAATCATGTTCTTTGTGTCAACCTGAGCGTTGACATCTTCCATCTTCATTTCATCCTAGGTCTGCCTTATGGATGGGAAGAAGCTTATACAGCGGATGGAATCAAGTACTTTATCAAGTGAGTAGTTCCGGAGGGAAATGGATCAGAGTTGCAATAAAAGCATATCAAGCTAAAACCATCTTTAAACCTAGAACTAATGGGAAAACAAGTAAAATCCCAAAAGCTGCCGTGTGTTTTATCCACACCTTTATTACTAACATCACTTGTTCTTTTCTGGTATTTGTGACTTCGCTGTCGAGAGGGTTCTAAAGGGTTTCATCACGAATCCAACTGAAATTCAGTGAGAACTGTGTCTTTGTCCTTCAGATGCCTTTGAAAACCTAGTCTACAATGTTGAGAACTTCCCCAGTTCCCGTGTTCGAGCCTTTAACGGACCCAGGAGATAAGAAAAGAGCACTCATTCCCTAAATACTCTACAACTATCAATATCTATTTTTAAGAATAACCTTATAATTTGGGGAAGCAGAAGAATTCTTAGAATTCCTTGAGATTTTTAGGAGATAATGCTCTGGTTTCACCTTGTTCTAAAGTTACTGATGGGATTTCTGACGCCATATCCTGCTCCCTTGTGCAGGAATAAGTTGTTCTCCTGCCACAAGAGGGTGAAGGAACACGACTGAAAGTATTTAGTTATATTTATAAAATGATCTAGAGATTCCCAACTGCCATTCCATTCATTTAGAAGTCATTATACTCTAGAATTTACACTTCAGATGTGAAATGGTGGCTCGCTAGCTTGAGTATCCCAGAATGTTGATATTTCACTGTATTGCTGCCTGCAGGTTAAACGATTTTTGTTCCTTTGGTGATGCCACTGAACCTCCAGCAGGTGAAAAAGCCTTCTCTCGTGTTCTGCATATACACTGCTTTTTTGTTCTTGATTCCTACTCCATTAAAATTATACCTACTGATTCCATAGGATTTGCTTTCTACATTTTCAGGGGGTTGCCAGAGATAAAACTACACTCTTCGTAACTGGCTTATTAGAAATACTTCTGTTAACTAACAGTGGATTTCACCGTCACGTGTTCAGGACAGATGTTGCGACAGTGAGCACCCTCACAAAAAAACTGCAGAAAAAGCTGGCCGTGTTGGGAGTTACCTGTGATTTTTTAGAAGATATTGCAAACAAATTATGTTTTCAAAACTCTCCAAAGACTAGAGGAAAGGTGACATTGATAAGATGTCCAATAACACAGTGTCTGAAGCTTAAAGAAAACGTCTACAAAAGCTTTCAAAGAGTAATCATTTGAAGATGTAATCACCTGGGGGGAAAAACAACTCTCAAAGCACTAAGCTTGGGCCCTTGTTACTTGCTTTTTTGGCTTTCCTTAACTGTAAGATTTCCTTAGTGATCATTCTTCCAAAGGTAAAATATGGTTTATATCCTGCTGATGTCTTGCAGGTAGAGAATTGAAAGCTTTTTTACAAAGACCTACTTGGTAAAAGCTATAGGAATTTGTATGCTTATAGGGAAGATATTTTTTTTCAATTGCATTCTCTCATTCTGGAGAAAAACAATGCATGAAAAGAAGTAGCTCATGTTGTACGGCCCAGAAGCTTCAGGAAGTGAACTGGACAGTATGCCATTGTTTTTTGCAGAATATAGTAAAAAATAATTAATATAGTAGGGGTTTTTTATTATTCCTCTAAAAGATTGAAGCAATTGGTGAAAAATATAATTCACCTCCATCCCACGTCTATCACGAGTCATTGTTTAATTAAGTTCTTCTACTGCCTGAAATTTGCATGTTGTTTAATTCTTGCAGGTGCCAGCAAGGCGCTGTTTTGCAGGTGCGTTTCCTCAGTCTCCTAAAAGACAGGAAGGGCAGCAAATAAATCTTTGCAGTGAGATAAAATGACTTTTATCCCAAACTCTTATAAAAGTCACGTAAATAACATTGACGTTTATGTACTAGCTAGCCAAGAAAAGCAGGGACATTTTTTTTCCCCCTTTTTTTCAAACCTACTGTTCCGTTGTCCTTGCCTCACCCCGTGGTGCCTGGAGCTAGATGTATTAAAGCAGACATGGGTTTTTCTGCAGAGATTTCCAACCACACGGTATATGATACTGCATTCCAGCTCTAATCAAAGGGCAGCTTTTATTTTCAGACAGATGTAGGTTACTACATGGGATTTATACCAAAAAAAGAAAAAGGAAAAAAAAAAAAGGTAGAAAAATAACTTAGGAAATGAAAGTCAATTAAAAGCCAATTTCATAGCAATGGAAATAAATACAAGAGCGACTATTAAAATAGAGCACTGTTCCCTGGGGCTCCACCTGTTGATACAGGAGCCATCATATGACAGTTGGAAAGTTAGAGGTGGGTGCAGAATTCTGCGTAAAACACTTGCAGTACTCTGAGCTTAACCTGAGTAATTGGAAACTGAGCTTGCAGATCATATTATCTAGCAATAACAGCAAATACAGTTTAGAAACAGAGTAGAAGGAATTGCACGTTCTTGAAACATTTCTCCCCTCATTTTTTTTTCCTCTGGTTTTGTTACCAGGCTTCTCATGCAAGTCCTTATCTTGATGACTCAGCAGAAAGTTAGATTTGCCAAATGTGTGAAAGAAATGTCTTTCTGAGTTCTGCTGTTGGATGCTGAAGTGCTGTAGGTGCACGTTAGCAACGGTAGGATCTCAGCAGGTTTGGGTGGTGGAAGCCCAATTTGCAGAAAGCATCAGCTGTTTGACGTGGCCGCCCCACTTGCTGAACTGCAGATTTGAATTCAATAGTGGGCATGGAAAAGATTTGTTAGGAATTTTTATGTGTCCGACCTTTGATTGTTAATGACTCAGGAATGTTCTTCCCTCTTCTTAATGTGCTCCTGAGCGTTACAAGGGATAGTGCCCTGTTTTTTCCACTGCTCTTGCCTTCTGTAGTCTGTCCATAAAGATCTGCATTTAAAGTTCTTACATTTAGGTTCTGCCTACACCTGTCAATCTTCGCATGGCAGGCAAGGAAAATCTATCCATTTTAATCGCAGAGAAGGGTATGAAATCACCCTTTGGGACTGCTGTCCAAAAACCTTCATTCTGCTGAATGGAGGCGCCGCTGAATGGAGTGATGTTAAAAGCTCTTCACGCAGTTCATTAGAATGGTATTAACTAAGCATTGCAATAAGACATCATAGTAATTAATATTCCTTTTAACTGTTTCTTTATTTTGCTTTCATCACTGTTTCCAAATGCCTTTACAGAGCGTAAGCCAGGCTTTTTGCATGCTTGAAAATTCATACCTCTTACTACACTTCATAATGTGTATGGAGTCAGGCTGAGCAGATTAACTGTTTCGAGCAAGGAGGAGGGCTTGCGTAAGTCCCTTGTTTCTAACGTCAAATGGTAGAGATTTCAAGATGAAAATTCTACCCAACAGAGAAAATATCCTTTTGTAGGAGGAAGTTAGCTTGAGGTGCATCTTATCAGCTGAGCCTTTTCAGCAGGATTTAATCTAATTGTTTAAATTGGGATTAGCAGAATAGTTGATACTTTACAACCCCGGTACTAATACTGTAACCTTCTTGTTCTCTCTGGCTGTGAATTTCAATCCTTTCATTCTTTGGTGTTTAGAGCAGCCAAGGCCTTGAGGGGCTTAAGAGTATTGCAACATTAACCCACTTCCATGTATACAAACAGATAGAAAAACATATTATAATTCCCTAACTGTAGCCACAGTTAAATTGATCTTACATGTGAATTGCCAGTTTTCCTATGATGCGGGTAGGCTGTGAGGCTGTACACGAGCTGCAGTGGCTCCCTTTAAATCCACAGCAGTTTTACAATATGCTAAGGACAATCAAGTAATAATTTAATTAGTGCTTGGCTTCACTTCCAATGTGCTTTATTGGGCCAATCTAGTAGCTGAGTCCATAAATCTATATGTTATAAATCTAATGCAGTAAACACCCCAGAATGGAATCTTAATGGCACATAAGCTTGAGACAGCTTGCTGTGAAATTTCCATAAATATCTCTGAAGGGGGTGTAGCAATATGAAGTGCATGAGAAATCAGAGTTTAAAAGAAGCAAACCAGCTGGCTTGTGTTACACACTAAAGTGAAACCCACTTATGTGAATAACTGACATGAATAAAACATTTACATGGCTATATTCCTAAGGGACTGAGCAGCTCTCTGTACCGACCAGGGAAAGCTGTGTCTTGTCCGTAAACCTTAGGAGAGGTTTTGAAATCAGTGCTTGTATTTAGGAAATCGTTTCAGTCTCTCAGTAAATTATTTTCAATCGACCAGGTTGCTAAAATCAGCCACACGGTACTGGCAAGTGTGAGAAAACTACCTTTTTGACTGCTGGTGTGTCATAAATTCACATGATTCTGTGCTAGGCATTAAGGTCATGTGTATAGGTTTACCGTGAAATAGCAAACAGTAATGTCAGCCTCTCTGAGTTACATCTCAATATGCATTGGGGGGGGAAAAAGCCAGTTCAAATGTCTTACTAATATAATAAAAATAAACAGTCACCAGAGGGACAAACGTTACAACAGAAGGTAGGGATCAGCTTCATTGCCCGTATTGCAATACGGCAAGGTCCGTCTTGCTGAAGAGTAAAGGTTGAATTTGGCCCCAGATGTGTTTTGAGATAATCTGGTACACTTCAAAGTACCAGAGAGGGCAGGCACTATTGTATTTTGCGTGTAGCAATGCAATCAGTCAGTCATACGTAGCACCAGATTCATGGCCCTTAAATGAATGTGTTATAGAAACACATTCCCAGTGCCCGTTTCCTCAACAACTTGCATTTGGGATTTCTGTCACTGTTTACAGCAGCCAAATTGGTTGAGAAGAGTAGAGATTCTTACCTCATTTGCTGAAAGTGACAATTGAATGTAGCCCAGTGGGGTTTTCAGCAGTTCCCTGCAATTCCGAAATCATAGAATAAAATCATAGAAAAGTCTAGAAGTTCTATCTGCTGGAAGTTATATCTGGAGGTCATCTCATTTAACCTTTTATTGAAGAGTAAGATGATCTAGAGCCCTGTTAAACCAAGCCTTGACTATTTCCAGGGAGGGAGATTCACCGCCTCTCTGGGTGCCCTATTCTGATGTTTAGCTGTTCTCACAAGTGAAGAATATTTTCTTAATTTAGATGGAATTTCCCCTGAAGCAACTTGTGCCCATTGCTTCCTGTTGCTATACATCTTTGTGAGAAGAGTGCTTCCATTTTCTCTATAAATCCCTTTCAGGTATGGGAAAACTTTGATTAGACCCCACCTTCCAGCCCCCGAGCTTTCTCTTCTATAGGCTGAACAAACCCAATTCCTTCAACATTTCTTCATGTGCCAAGTTCTGCAGCCCTTTAATCATCTTGGTGACACTCCACTGGATCCTCTCCAATTTTTCCATTGTCTGTCTTGAACTTGGAGAACCAGTGGATTGAAGAGAGCCCACGTAAGAAGGTAAAAAAGTTTGATATGAATTAATTTTACCTATTAGATGAGTAAGGCTGTTTTTTCTGTTGTGAGAAATTCAGTTACTGATTTTCTCTTAGAAATTCCTGCCCAAGTAGGCATTTTAGCTGCAGATCCCAGAAAACATCAAAGGGGCTATTGAGCCTTTGCAGAGAGTCGCCGAGATGCAGATGTGCACTTACCTGGCAGCTGGGAAGCATTAGGGTGGGAGAAAAGCTGTAAGTAAGAGCGGGTTCCTCTTGTTCGCTTTTAGAACTAGTCATGTGGCTGGTTTTTGCCCGGGCTCAGTTCAGATGTAATATTGAATGAGTTTACTAAGTGTTGTAACCACTATTAGAACCAAATTTCACTTTCCTTGTATGCTCTGGCTTTAAAAGTCCTGGTGGAAGTCAGAGCATTGCAGCAGCGCAAAGAGATAATGTCTTCTGTCATTGAACAGATTTTGTGAATTCAGAACTTCTGGGTTTGGTTTTTAAATAGGAGAAAGAGTCTATGCATAATTTTGATCTTCCAAAGAAGTATTGTAAATGCTAATTAATTAATGGTTATGCACTGGTGCTTTAGGGTCACACGGGAACAGTATAAAAAAACATAGTCAGGGCACTAATTTTTTTTCCCAGAAAACCCATTATCGTTAATCTCTTCCAGCCTCCCACTGTGTTCACCTTTAACATATGGCAGCTCCGTATCATGAGACTGACACCTAAAATTAGGCAGGGCCTTGCTATTCTCCCTCCCACTCCCACCCACTCCTTGCATATGTGTACAGTTTGTAAGGACCAGCTGTGAATTTTGCCCCTGTAAACACTGTTTTTCTAGCTTTTTAATAGCACTCGGTTCCAACGATTCCACATTAGCTGTTATTTTCCTCAAGAACATTTATCTCAAATTTTCCTGGAAGACAAGTGAAGGTTCCCAGATATTTTAATGTTGTGGGATCTTTTCCCTTAGATCTGTTCAGGTCTGTGATGTTTTCTGTCTTATACCAAAGGGGTAACAATAATAGGGTTAGGGATTTAGGGTTATCTTTGAGGAGTTTATCTAAGAATCAGAAGTTTAGCATGGAAGCATTGAGTGCTTCAGCGTGACAGAGCAGTGAAAGTGCTCTGATAGTCGACCAGTAGGACTGAGAATACAATTTGACTCATGGCACACAGGAGCCAAAAGTCAATACTTGCAAAATACAATTAAACCCACACATGATGTGTTCTGGTAACAAATCAGGCTTCCACTTGGAAAGCCAAGACATCACGCTTATATATTTTATAATATTCTATTTTTTGTTTGGTTTTGCTTGGGAAGGAGTAATCATTTATTTTACTGAAAGCTGGGCATTCACAGAAACTGTTTATGATTTTCTGACTGAACTAAGAATAGCAAAGAATGTGTGATAGATGAAGAACTTCTGTAATATAAACACTGACGGTTTATAGCACTGGAGTTAAAGGTACCATCATAAAAGAAAAATAAATCACAGTTACTTTTACTTACTGCATGCTAAATTGAAAAAACAAAGAAACAAAGCTGTCCCTTTGGTAACATTTCTGTCCCTCTGCACATTTCTGCTGCTTTGTAAAGGAAGGACCCAAAACCCAACGTGTTCAGCTTTGTCTCTGCTGTCCCGTTCCAGTATATACCAGTATATTGCAATATACTAGTTATCTGCAGGTTATCTTAATAGCGGTTGGAGCGGCCCTTCCTAGAAGAAATCAAGTTCAAATCATAGCAGAGCTGATCTAGAAATAAAATTCTGTATGTCCCACTCAAGTTTCAGTGAGTTTGGGGCAGCAAACTGAATAAGAAGGCGATCTGCCGCGCAGAACATGCCCTCGAAATCCCCCCGGGTTGGATCCGGCACCAGCTCTGCTCCCAGCTCCGGGAGCGGTAGGCAAGTTAGTTGCACCAAAATTATCAGTCATCAAAATCATCCCTGTAGGTGTCCCCACCTTAGTAACTTGGATGTTTTGCGAGTAGGAATGGGTATTTTGAGGCACAGAGTGCTCTCTGTTTTTATTGAGTTCAAAGAAAGATGCAATTCCCGTGCGTTCCTTAAAATTGGACTTTTCCTATTTTACACATCACTCAAAAACAGAGGTTGCTTTTGAAAAAGTTTTCTTTTACCCATCATATTCAAGTCTTCCTGTCTGAAAATAGAGGAAAGAATAGTTATATCGTCACACTGGTAGCAAATATTTAAATGAAACTGGCTCAGCACTAACCAAGTGCTAACTGTAATTACTACTACTTAATGCATAATGATGCAAAGCTCTCTGCAGCTGTCAGCTCAACGTCACTTCAAGCCCTTCCAGATAAAATAGTATGAATTTGAGTAATCCTGACGTTTTTCTGATTGATTTTTGGATAACCGACTGGAGACATCTCTGAGAATCCTTATTCTCACAAGGAGTTAATGCCTGCCATCTGCAGTACGGGGCTCTCCTGTGTCTCACATCGGTCACCAGGAGTAAATGTATCAAGAGGTAATAGTCCTCTTCGAAAAATTTGTCCCCTGGTTGTTCAGTCGCTGTTGAAGAAAGACAGACTTGCTATTAAAAGACACAGCGATGATTGATGATGAGACGTTTTGCTGACTAAAAATTGATGAAGGCTTCCAGGTAGCCAGGGTAAGATGAACATTCAAAGCAATTTTTAAAGGTTAAAGCAATGGTTTATTGCCAAACGTTGGGGTTGCAGGGAATTCAGTCTCTGGTTTTTCACTGAAATCATTTTGCTTGGCTACAAGGAAAATAACCTCAGATGTAAAACTAGGGAAGTTGGCATTGGATTTTATGATAACATGAGCTTGTAATACAAGAATGTTAAGACCTTAAGCTGCTTTTGGTTGGGCAATTATTTTTTTTTCCTGAGAGGTTGTTTGTTTTTTACTATCAAGAACCAAAATGGGGAAACATTCTTTCAGCTTCCACAGATAGTGCACACCCTGTCTGGGTTCTGGCAGCTAAAATTTCTTCTGTGAGAAAATACATGAAGCTGAAATTCTTTTATTGCTCTAGTCTACAAATCCCATTGAAATTGATTTTTGTTTAAAAAAAAAAAAAAAACAGGGTCATTTTACTTTTAGACGGACGTGCCCAAAGGTCTGATTCTCACCTATCTAGTTACTTCTGTGGGTGGGATGGGGAATGTGAAAGTTCAGACTCCTATTAAATTTTCCTTTGTTGGGGCAGGATTTGGCTGTAGTGGAATAAGCTCTGAGATCTCCCTGGGGTTGGGGAGAGCCATCAGAAGCAGGACAAGTACACAATAAAGGGAGGTTTTAGTACGTGTTTCATCTGAAGCACGGGCCTACACCATCACTTTGGCTTTAATTCCTGTTTAAACGTAAGCCTTGAGCCTGCTCCAGGCTGTGGCAGGAAAAACCTTCCCTGATGCTGGCCCGAGTCTGCGACATCTGTCTGACCAAGGTATCGGGCCCGTGATGCTCAGGCAGGGCTGATGCGAGCGAGCAGCCTGCCTGGGCAATTCCTCACCAAACTGACAGCGCTGGTCTGTATGTTCCGATGCCTCTGTAAATATACACTGCACCCGATTTTTTATAACGCTCACTTACAGGGTTATGAGTAACTGGATGTATTAAAGCAGCGCTTGTAGAGTAAGGGCGGTTGGCTAATACTGGGGTGAGACAGATTTCAGGTAGTGCTTTGAAACTGTGAAAAGTTGGCATATCTAGTCAGTCAAACCTGTGGGGCTTTTCAGCCTTCGCTCACATCCTACTATTGTTACCATTTTCATTTTATATCAGGCCCTCTATTGTTGATAACGTTTAATGATATAGTACGCTATTTGGCGATATAAATCTCCCAGTGATAGCTGCCTGCTGAAATTGCTCGTAGATTTGTCTTAGTAGACAAGTGTTTAATCAGTTTAATCAAGGAATAAACAGCAAGACTCTTCTGGGGTTTCACTTTATATGCCTCAATCTTTAATTAATACTCAAGCAAAATCTGTGATCTCTGAGGGAAATACAAGAAACCCAGGCTTGATAGGGCTTGGAGCAACCTGGTCTAGTGGGAGGTGTCCCTGCCCATGGCAGGGGGGTTGGAACACGATAATCTTCAAGGTCCTTTCCAACTCTAACCATTCTATGATTCTATGTTGCCTTAGGACAGAGATCCATGAGGTCGCAAGTGCTCACAATCTAATTACAGGCAATTAAAAGCTAAGGTGACTGCCATCTTCCTGGACTTGGCCAGCATCTCCTGGGGTACTATTATATGGTTTTGAAATGTTGCCTTGAAAGAGAGTAGAGGGTCCATTCACAAACCAATTTTAACAAAAATAAAGGGGGGGGGGGAAGAAAGTTTAATTTCAAATAGTCTGATTTTGATAAAGGCAATACAAAACCCCTTCCCAAAGTGCCTGTAGGTTCCACATCTGGAAACCCTCTTCCCCAGGTGCTCTCAGGATTGATTGATTGATTCCACTTGCATCAGTCTCACTCAGTTGGTTTATCTTGTTCTCATTGCTTATCCAAAACATTAAAATTCTTTAGTTACAGTTAAGAATAAGTGAGTCCTTGCAGAGCCCCCAGCATTAGCTCTTCCAAATACCAGGAGTTTTCAGTTGTCTGACGTGGTGTCCCCTGAGGTGATCTAACATCTGCTTTCTGACCACTGTCATTTTCAAAGGAGATCCCAAACGTGACAGTGACGGGGTCTGCAAGCGTGTCCTAGCTCTGAGAGCTTATTTCGTGGTGAACACTGGTGCTGAAGAAACAAAAAAATGAATTAATAAGTTTAAATTCATAAGGGACAACAGGAAAGCATTAGAAACACTGCTTGTTGGAAGCTGAGAAATAATTTGCTCCCCAAAATCATGCACTCCTAAATAAAAATCAGGAGTGCATTCAGGGAACGTGTCAGGTGCAGCACCAGTAAGTACCAGTAAGCACCTTCGATTCAGTCTCCTGGTGCCCGTTATAAAGCCATTTAGAAACACTGTTGGGCAGAGATTTGAGGGCAACAGAATTAGTGTGCTTCCACCATTTAAACCATCCTGTGTACCAAATCTTGCTGCATAGGAGTGATCTAAACTCCACACTTGTGGAAGGAGGCTGGGCTATAACCAAGTCTCTGGGATTAGCATCATCCCATGATGACACCTTCAGGAGTAGCAGCTCGTGGCACCGCCTTAGATGCTCCATTGCCACCTGCTGGCATGAGCAAGGGTCATTCTGGCTCACCCTCCCCAGACACGCTCGTGGAGGTGCTCCGTGTGAACTGGGACTGCTCCGTTTTTGTGCGGGATCTATTTTTGATGGTGCATTTTCTTAGTTTCAGAACGTGTGAGAAACGTTGATCGTGACCCAAGAGACTCGCATTAGCAAGTTAGAGAAGTAGGAGGGAAATGGAGGTGAAAGAGCCAGGTACCTTCTCAAAGGTGCAAGATTCAGGACAGTGGATTTTAAAGAGGGAGAGAAAAAAAAAAAAAGGTATCCTTGCAAAGCAAAAGACCAGTCCAAGCACAAGGGAAACAGAAACAGAAAGGCCCATCAACAAAAGACAGAGGCAGTCATTAAAACAGATTTTGCAAAGCTGTGTGTAGACCAGCAAAATGCTCCACAGACAGATTCTGTGCAAGAGCAAGCGAGGAGAACCTCTGGATGAAGCATTGTGCCTTACTCAGCGGCATTGTTCTTTATTTTGCTGTTGCTCTGGCCCTCGTTAGCCTCCAAACCACCACCGCATGGGGGCTGCACATTAGCGTGTGACAAAGGACCGCGTAGTCCCCCACGGAGCTACTCCTCTGGCAGCCGGCACGTACCCCTTTCACAGCAAGTTCAGAACTTCCCATCGGGATATACCCCTGAGCCTAAAAACGCAAAAAGGCACAAGATGAAATCTGTTTCTGGGTAGTACAGAGCATGTCTGCATCCAGCCCAGTGCAGCTGCATCTAGCAGTGCTGCTGGCTACCTCTAAGACAAGGGGTAATGGTTTTAAACTGGAAGAGGGGAGATTTCGATTGGATATTAGGAAAAAATTCTTTCCTGTGAGGGTGGTGAGGCACTGGAACAGGCTGCCCAGGGAGGTTGTGGATGCCCCATCCCTGGAAGTGTTTAAGGCCAGGCTGGATGGGGCTTTGAGCAATCTGGTCTAGTGGGAGGTGTCCCTGCCCATGGCAGGGGGGTTGGAACACGATGATCTTCAAGGTCCTTTCCAACTCTAACCATTCTATGATTCTTTTTTCAGTGGTTATTTCAATAACACCAGTGAAAGTACCAAAGGTGAAAGGTTTTGGAGTGTGCGTTTTCCGATGGCTCAGCCGTGCTGCTGTCAGCGCTACGGCATCGCCACAACCCCTTGGCAGCGATTTTCGACCGCCAGTAAAAAGCTCCATCCACCATCAATACTCTTGAGCTGAGCACCATTTTAAAGGGAGCTGGGGAAAATTAGGAAAATCAAAGCATAAGATAAGAAATGTTAAAAGTTTAGCAAAAGTACTGCTCTGGATTAAATGGCTGTAGGTTATTGGGTATGTTCGTTTAGGGAGGAAAAGAGCTGCCTTGGGTTTTGTGGTGTTTCACAGGAGCAGAGTTCTGTTTTTGCTTTCATCTTAAATTCTGTTCAGTTTGGTAGAGCAGCGCAGGGTTCATGCGAGGCCAGAATTTGCCTTTCCAAGTTCAGAGACAACTAAATTCTATTCGGTCCCTAATGAATAATGGTCATTAGGAGAGTCTGGCTGATTAATTGTTTAAGGCTGCATCTTGTCTGCCGAACAGATCTCAAACAAATGGGTCTTGCATAAAATTACTCCTTTTAAAGCTAAGTAACCCGGGTGCACTGGAAAAATTTCACCAGGTGTTACGGATGTGGTCCCGTGTCAAAAGAGGGGAAAAAAAAAAACCTCACAACTTCAAAGAATAACGCACGGCTGCTTTGTAGCTCAGCGTCCTGCGCAGGGACCTCCAGCAGCTGAGGTGTCTGCAAGAATCTTCCCGGTTCCCTGCCGGGTTCCGGAGTCTGGCACCCAGGCGCAGAATACAATTGAGGTGAAAAGCACATCTGGATAACGCACAGAATCTAACAAAGATGCATTTTTTTCTTTTTTAATTACTCTTTTCTTAAAAGATTATCTTACGTTCTCATTTTAAAATAAATAATTTCCACCCAAATAAGAAAGAGCCATTAAGAGGGTAATTATAATGGTATTTTAAATAATTCACTACCATTTCTTTGCCAAAAAAAACAATCCCTATGTTCTCATGTTTTGTTTTTCCAAGCTCTAAAATTAAAAAGACAGAATAAAAAGTTAAAAAGACAGAATAAGCTACTGACATCTTTCCAGATCAAGCATTTCTGTTTTCTAACAATAAATTTGGCTTCCCTCCGATCGCTGACTTGTTTGAAAACCTAAAAATCTTTAAATATCGTTAATTGCTCTGAAATGTGAAAAGAATCTTTTGAACAGGAACATTTGCAAATGGAAAACGTTTTATGTTTAGAATGTGTAACGCTGGCTTTCCAAACATTCCTTTAATATTCAAAAGGGTTTCATCAATTAATCAAGACCTAGAGGTAGATTTGGATTCCCTCTCACTTTTATTGCTGGCCCTAACACACAAATCAGAGAGGATGTATTTCTAATACAAGAATGTTCTGCAAACCAGTAAAGCTGGGATTATCTCCTGCGACTGATTATGTCAAAGCTCTTTAGCCCCAGCACTTTTGGAGAGCTAAAAATAAACAGCAGGAGGGTTATACATTTCTTCTGTACCTAACTCATCTGTGTGCATTGTGTGTGTCTGTCTCCAGTGTGAGGCACGGTACCTGGACTTCATGTTCAGTTATAAGAGTTCTTTTCCTAATAACGATTTGGGCAAAAGGTTTAAAAGAAACCGTTCTACTGGAAGCCTTTGTGGGACAAAGCCTTGTACAAGCTGAAAAGAACTGAGTTCAAATCAGAAGTGTTTACAGCAGATTGAAATTGGAGCAAAATACGGCCCCATGGCTTGTGAAAATTGATGAGAAGTAGTTCTTTCTTACTAACGATTAAACAAATGTGACACTGAATATAGAAAATTGTAATTTCAGTGCCACAGTTCTGCACTGTTAAAGGTCAGGAGAGTTTTTGCATTTATTTGTAAGAGAACAAAAGTTCTTAGAGCAGATAGCAGAGAGGTAGGCTTGCTATCATTTGCCTCCTGGTCCTAAAGCAGGTAGGAGGAAAATCTTCTGAACAATAAGCACTTAACAAAGAATTTTTTTCTTCGGTTACATCAAAGACCCTTGAACACTTTTCCACATAGCTCTCCTACTCCCGTGTAGTTTCTCCTGTTTCACAGGACAGGCCCATGAGAAAATACGGCTCAGGATTCGGGTACGCGGCAGGTCAAGGCGTGCAACGTGGGGAAGTCAAACGGGGAAAACAAAAATTAAAAAAGAATTTTGTTCCTATTTAAATTCAATAATGGATTGCTGAGAAATGGCTTGATAAAAGCAGGCAATACAAACACTTAAAATAGTACTGCAGGCAAGAAATCTTGCATTGGCAGAGCTGGAATGGATGGAATCCAGCTATTTCTGCTCCCATGATTCCACCGCCGTTGGAAGGAGTGCCGTGTCGTTATGCAGATAAAGGAAACCACATGCTGGGACTTTAATTCAGTGGGGTATCTTCAGTTTGAAGCCATAATGAGAAAGTTTTTAATTGAAAAAAAAATAATCGATGGTATTTCCTGAAAGTATAGAAAACCTTGCAGAGAAGTTCAACAGACGTTTTCCATATTGCATTTACAAATACAAATACAAATATAGCCATAATGTAAAAATGAATATATATATATTGTTGTGAAATAATGTTATTGGTTAGACAGGTTTCCTCTTAAAATGGGATTTTTTCCATAAATCTCTCCTAAAACATCTTACAAGGACTCTCTTCCTATTCTTCATTTGGTCTGTCACCTGCCTTTCTAAAGGTAAACGCTGGAAACTTCTGGAAAGTTGCTCTCATTCCTAGTAAAAATGGTCCATTCACTTTCTTAGAATGAAATTGGTACTGCAGTTGTGAACAGGCAGTACCTGCTGCGCTGTATTTTCTGTAGCTGCGCATTGTTCATTTATGCTTCTGTTTTAACGTCTCTCAAACTGCTCTCGCCAGCTCCAGGAAGGTGATGCATCTTTTTGTAATAGACTCATGAGGGAACGGAGTCCGTCCAGTGCTGCTCTGACCAGAAAAGCACTGATGTACTGTTTTGACCCATAACTGGAGCTTTTGGGCTCGTTGTTTATATCTATATACAGATGGATAAGGCCTTTATCTTGCACATTTTGTTTTCCTTGCTTGGTCACTGCTGGTGTTTCAACTGAAGTAGTGGCTAAATACACGGGTTACCAGCTCAGAGAGGGCTTAATCTAGTTAATGCAGCTCAAGATGTGATTTACGTTAGTATCTCATTTACCGCTTGGGGAACAGCATTGTTGTCCTCATCCTATCCAACTAATTCTGACCTCAAATGAAAATTATGAATACAAGCTAAGATGATAGTGTGATAGTGTTGCCCGGAACAGCAATCCCCATACCCATAACTCAGTGTAGCGGGACACTGACTCATATCAGTCTCCATAATCGGATGTTCAAGAGAGGATTCTTGAAGACAGAAAGACAAAATCTGTTTTGACTTGAAACCAACGCACCTGAAAGGGTATAGGCATGGGCTTTAGGTACATGGTATGTTAAAAGAGCTGTTTGTCTTTTATCTTAAATATTATATGTACAATATTTTTCAGCGAGTTCTTTTCATGAACTTGCATTACAAAATTCATCTTTGCACTGACTTCGCTGTAAAAACTGTGAATTTATTAGCAAGATATTTTTTTTCAGTGAAAAAGCTATTTCCTTTACCAAGAACACATTATTCCAGAAGGGAGAAGAGGCTGTGTCTTGCCCACACACAGTATGGCTCGCAGAGATGCCACCAATCATAAGGTGTACGGTGTTCTCACCCGCAGACACTACACCTATTCCATTTATCTGTCCTTAGTGAACCTTGATCAGGTTCTATCCATTCATATAGAATCTTATCAAAAACTATAAAGCAGCTTAGAGCCCAAGTCAAATGTAGGGTTTAAGCCTTCAAAGTGGTGCTGACTCCCTTTTGTGATGTCTTTAAAGGCTGTGGGAGAACGTCCAGGGTTTGGTCTAGAGGACGTGTAAAGAACATCCTTTTTTGGATCTGTCAACCTTTTTCTGCAAGAAGAGGAATGGGCTTAACAGTACTCGAATATTAGTCTTATGTTCAAACAAACAGAGCATATTTCTATGATGCTGTTCCACGTGTCATCAACTTTCTTGTGGCCGCTATGCCTCAGGCTTTAACTGGTATGATGGCAGTGCTAACACCTTGCTGGCTTGTTTTTGGGGCTGTGCACTGTTGCTGGGTAAATTGGCTTCAGCTCTGCTAGCAGGAAATGTCACCAGTCTGAATCAGAAGTCTCTTACAAAAGTCTTCCCTCTAATGTAATGGGAAATGAGACCGTCAGTCCACGTTCCAGCACCAAGAAGACTCCGTATTTTGTTGTAAAATCTCAGAGTTAGCAAGAAAAAGAGAATTCTGTATTTTAAAGCCTCCAGACTCCATCTGGTATTTCTTGTTTTGAGAATGGTAAACCTTTTCTGGGGGGCTAATAGTATTTCTTGTTTCTTTTTAGCCACGTGACACAGACAACATCGTGGGTCCATCCTGTAGCAAGCACCCTAAGCTTGCTTTGCTCTGAAGATGATGACGATGGAATACGAGAGCTTCCCGGGTCCAAGAGCTGAGGACATCTGTTGGCAGAAAGTAGTTTGTCTAGTTTCCATTAGTGAGAAGATCCACACTTTTTAGCCGATGTACCTTCTAGGATATTATAATAGTACCTGATGACATTTCTCCCCTTCAGGTCAGAGGAAGTTCTGCCAGTCCTTTAGCTGGGTTTATTGATGCTGCAAAAGATGCTGGCGTTGCAGAAGTCTCCCTTCAGTCCTTAATCCCCCCCAGTTGGGTGTGCAGGGACCAGGCATATTTTAGGGCCCAATCCAGTCTTTTTGGAGTTCTGTACTGGCAGAGCTCCACTGACCTGAAGGGACAATTTCACGGCTTTGACCAGTGGGAGAGTTAAGGTTGGGCCATCGGTTGGGATTTCCCATCACAAGTTCCAGGTCATGGTTGACTGAAAGCTGCGAGGCGAGCTCTTTCCTCCTCTTAACCAATGCTAGTGAGTGTAATGTAGATACCTTTTCTTTAACTACTGAAAATTCTGATTTTTATGGAAGATTTTTATGCGTTTCGCTAACAGAAATTTACCATTCATTACAAGTATTGGAGCCCTGACGACTTCTAAAACAAATGCTTATTAAGACTGGTGGCTGGGCTTTAGAAACATGAATCTTTGAGAAGCTGTCAAGTAAAGAGACACAGTTTTTTGGTAGAGGACACTGTACTCTGCCAACAATATGAGGCAAGAATGAAAATTATTCCACTTTTGTACTCTGCTAAACCGATACATACACGCATCAAATACTTCAGTGGAAGCTGTGAAGTTTCAAGTACAATGAAACCTGTGAAACCACCTCCAGGATCAGCAAAAATCAGTCACCTCCTCAAAGTTGGTCTGTAAGTAGAACAAAATCAGTTTTTACACTTCAGTGATGATTTAAAGAAGATAAAGAAAATGACAGGGGGTGCTGGTGCAATCTAATGAGCAGGTTTCGCTGTACCTCGATAGCACAGAACGTTTTAAATCTCATTATTCACAGCACAATGTATGATGGCAGCTTTGTCAAATACACAGTTCTATGCTACGTTTTTCTAGAGGCTTTCTATATATCTTGTGTGTGTGTGTGTGTGTGTGTATAATGTATATGGTAGGTGTTGACTAATGAATGAAAGAAGGACCTGAAACTTTGCAGAAGCACCGATGAATATGCCAAAGGAAAACCCTTCAGCCCGAGAAGGAGAAGGGGAATGTAACAGTGGGAGGAAGGCACAGGCTGCATTTTTCTGAGCCTCACACTTAAGGACTTGAGAACCTCCCTGGCAAGGTTCAGGCCTCCACTTCTGCACTCCAGCTCACCTCTTGCTGGCCCATACAAAGGAACGAGGCCAAGCAATCACATTTTTGGAGGTCTGTCTGCAGCAGGTGTGGTGCTGCATTTAAAAATCCTTGTACTCTGAGGAACGGATTTGGAGAGCAGACTTACTTTGCAGTTCTGGTGCCCGTGCCCCACTCTCTGTCCTTAGTATTACAGAGCTGTGCCAAGGCACACTGTAGCTGTTGCTCTTTTGAATTGAAAATAACATATTTTTTAAAAAAAAACCCAACCCCAAGTCAAGTCTCTGAATAGCAGTGCAGCAACCTACTGCACTGGGCCTGTGAGCTGTAGAGCACATCACCAAATTCTTCCTGGAGGAGCAAAGTGCAGCTCACAAAAGAGTTTCTTGCAGGCTTTGCTAAAAGTAAATGTCAGGACATATTGAATAACCGATTAAGAAAATTCGTTTTGTACTTTTAACTAGGTCAGAACCAAATTATCTACGAATCTACACAGGTGGTGTGGATTAGGCAGAAGAGCTTGCTCAGCAGACCCACGGTAACTTAACGTTTCTAAGATTACTTCTCATAGCAATAGCACATAAATGCTTTAGCCATATTTTGCTCCAGCGGCTCCTGTGTGCTTCACAGCCTCCTTTGTGTTCCCAGGGAACACGTTCTGAAGGGACAGAGCACGTGCTTCAGTTTCAGGGTTGGACACTCTAGAAGCATTTTTATTTAAATCCCTTCCCTGGCAACGGCACAGACCCGTGACCCACCAGGATGTATAAGGTTCCAAATTCCTTGTGATGTTTGCCGTAGCCACAGTAGTCACCTGGATGCTTTATGACAAACGCTTTCAGTTCATGCTTTCATGATTCCCAGCCCACATGTAGATTCCAGTTTTCTAATTCTGTTCAAGACAAGTTTGAATCTCCACTTGACCCTTGCCTTGATTTATTCTGCTAGTGTCTGCAACAGCTAGCTGGGTGTTTCCTGGGGAGAAGCTATCTGGGGGCAGAGACTGTGGATCAAGCAGGCTGCATGAGCAGAGACTTTATGGAGAGCGATGTAAAGCTTGTCCTTCTGCTAGATGAGCTGGAGGAGGACAGCAACACACGCCCTCCCCGGGGAGCTGGTGTGATCTCTGGCTCTGGGCGTGCGAAGCTCAGCCTGCTGTGCACGGGAGGGCGAGAAATCGAGACAAAATGTTGGCGTTCCGCCTGCTCTGCTTACTGTCTCCACCCACAGAGGAGAACATTTCAGAAGCTCGGAGAGTATTTCCCCTATAAATTTGCCTAGAGATTAAAAATGTTAGAGATCTCTGCGTCTATCTAGCTTCTTCTCCGGTAAGTGTTACCTCTTCAGATGATCCACTAGTTCAGATTCTCCGCTATTGAGACTACATTTTCATACCTAGAATCTCCAAATGTTCTAATCTATTTTTGTACACTGGCATCCTTGTTTCCTAGGTTATTTCTCTCTGTCTCCCCTTGTCTCTTCCTTTCCATGAAATAGTTTGTGAAATTAGTTTTGATTAAGCTGAACTGTGTATATTAAGAAAATGGTTCTAGGATAACTTAAAAAGAATTTGTAAAGAGCAGTTGTCAAACTATACAACACTGCAAACACCTTTTCATTTTTTCCAGAATAAAAAAAAAAAAAAAAAAGTGGAAAATAAGTGAAAGTGCATGTTATATCCTTTAAAATAACGAAACTGCAGCTTTATCAGGGAATGGCCATTGGGCCATAAATGATTCCTGTGCCTCTATTTTCCATGTAAAGGTGACATTATGAAAAATACTGTTCTGGTACACACTGGTGGTACACACTGGTGTTAATCTTTACCTGAGTGCTTGCACCACACTGCCCTTCAAATGCTGCAAATAAATTCCAGTAAATTTAAAATGGCACATTCTCCCATCAAAGCAAGTAGCTTAACACAAATACCTACACAGGTGTATTGGATCCTCAGCTTTGCAGGTGCGAAATAACTTCCTTGTAACACTACTCAGTGGCTTAATAAATTAGAGGATCCTTTCGTCAACCCCACCAGATAAATATAAGCACAGATACATATGTGAACTGGTCGTCCCATAAACATCACCTAAATATTCACAGCAGTCAGACGGATGTGCTGGCAGGGGCACAGCCAAACTCCTGTTTTCTATAGGAAAATATATAGAAAAGATACTATTATTATGCGAGTAAATGCCTCTATACATTCTTACGATCAATTGGAGGGAGAAAACCCAATGGTTGGTACTTGTAGAGACATCTAATACAAAGCAAGGACTGTCTTGGACGCAACCTTCCAGCACTAAATCTGTTCTGACACCAATTGCATTTGGAGCCTTGAGCACTCACCTGGGTTTGCAGCGGTGCCAGGCTCTGCACAGAGGATTTCACTGTAAATTCTCATGTCATTCTGAAAAGATGACCCTACTCAGACTTCCTCTAGAAAGGCTGCTTTCTAGACAAGTTTAATACCATCCCCTTGAAAGCCGTAATTGATGCAGCCTACCGTTCCTCTTTGTACTCCAAAACATTTGTAGGGGGGGGAATCTCCTGCGTACTCCAGAGGGCAGGTTTCAGTGATAGAAAGAACACACTTCCTATGTAATTAAACAGGACAAATCGCTTCTTCACCTACTCGAGCTATGGACGTTACTGAGTCGGCTCTTGCTTGCTTTCTAGAGCTGTTGTAGGCTTGTAAAGGGGCAAACCCTGACAACCAGCAAAGGACAGAGAGAGAAAATCCTCCTTTTCCTGCTCTAACATAGCATTTTTCAGAATTTCCAAACCCCAGTTTTTAAAGGAAGGTACAAACACTCACCAAACTTGCTGCAATTCCTGTGCAGGTCTCTCTGGAGCCCCACCTGCTTTGCTTACGTTCCCCGTGGCTGTAGTTTAAAGAATTGAAGCTAATGGCATCCCACCTGGAAATCAATTAGCAGTTTTAGCTTCCACTGTAAATTAAGGAGTAAGAAATTGCTTACACCAAAATGAAAAATACAATAAAATAGGGGTAATTCCTGTAACTTAGCCTTCTAATTTGCTGGTTGACTTCAGCATATACTTGCTTCCCAGCCACTCTCTGTTGGGTGGCCTCATCTGCTCCTCGGAGCGAGTGGAGCTGCAGTTGCCTGGAGCATCCACTGCCGGAGGGAGCCGCGTTTTGCTGCGTGTGGTTTCCTGTGGGAGATAAACCTGCCAAGGTGGAGCGCTGGGAGACAGGTTGGGTCAAGCCAAGTGTTTAACACAGGTTATCTATCCCACCTACCACTCACCATCCATTTAAACGCTTCTCATGATGGGCTGCTTTACGAGCCTGAAACAAGTGACTTGGCTGATTTCTTGAAGTCTGTTTCTGACAGACAGGAGGGTGTCTATTGGCACTGAGTTAAAGAAATCCTTGAAGAAAAATGTTTGTGGTTGTGGAACAGGCCGGGCTGTGCAGGACTGCCTCGTGGGAAAGGCTCTCCCGAAGCTCAGCAAGTCACAGGCGATAAGACAAGAGGAAATGGCTTCAAGTTGCACCAGGGGAGGCTCAGATTGGATATCAGGAACAATTTGGACACTGGAAGGGTTATTAAGCCTTGGAATGGGCTGCCCAGGGAGGTGACTGAGGCATCATTCCTGGAGGGATTTAAAACACAGGTTGACATAATGCTTGGAGTTGTGGTTTAGTGGTGGCTCATTGGTTTTTTTGTTCATTTGTTTGGGGTTTGGGGGGGGGTTGTTGTTTGTTTTTTATCAGAGTTAGGTTGATGGTTGGACTAGATGATCTCAAAGGTCCCTTCCAACCTAGACAATTCTATGATTCTACATGCTGTTATGACTTGGCCAGTGAAATCTTGACTTTTCTGGGAAATAATGGGATGCTTAACACTCGGCTCCAGAAACACACGGAGTCAGAAACCTTAAGACTTATGCCAAACCAAGCACCAAAATTCAGTGGCTCTTTTGCAAACGTTGCTCTGGGTGACTTCTGTACGGCTCGAGCTTGAGTCAGCAGTAGAACTTCACATCAGCTCCGGAGCCTCTGTTCACTCTTGTGTGCTCCTGGGTCTCATGTACTGTCCACACCACCCCGCTCGGAGGCTTGGGCGCTGGGGGCTGCAGCCGAGCGCATCCCCACCGGTTGAGTGGAGGCACCTGCCAGCCCAGGCGCCCGGGCCAGCTTTGCAAAGATGTTTAGCAGCTTAAGGATGTTGGTGGAGTTAATGGGAATTAGGCACCTAACCTACTTAGATGCTGCTATAAATGCTGCTAGGCATGTTTAGGTACCTAAATACCTTAGTAAATCTTTCCCCTTACCACTTGCAATGATAGGGTACCAAAAATCAAATACTAATGAATAAAGCCTAACCTTTGCCCTCTGTAACCAGCTTAGCCTTTCCCTGGGGATTGGTTTCACATACTACTAAAAATAGCAGCCATCTCACAGGTTGTACCATCCAGATTCTGTTCACGGTCTGTGGTGGGTTGATTATTTATTGCTTATTCTAGATTATTTTCCCCCAGACATTGGCTGATGTTGCCATGCCCCAATTATTACTATAACCAAGAACAATCCTTGCTCTTGTACATGAAGAGAAGTCATTAAAACATGCGATTAAAACTGAAAAAGAAGTAAAATTATGTTTGTGGCTTTAAACAAAAATAGAACAATAATAGCACTGATCTGGGAAAGAGAAAGGAGCTTGGGAAAAGCAAAGCATTGGGGTTCCTTCTAACGTTTTCATTTTGACTCCAAAGCCTAGTAACACATCACCGTTCCTTTCCAACCCCGATGGCCTGAGAAAACCAGGAGCGCTGAGCTCTCCAGGGATGGTGGAGCTTTCAGTCCCCCAGCGGCAGGCTGAACTGCAGCTTTTCATCTCTAGACTGTGCCACTGGGGACCCTAACGTTAGGTACTGTAATTAGTCACCATGGGGGTACACGTTCCAAGGCAAAGACAACTGTACATAATTGATGTCGTGGCATGAGCAGGAGCAGAGAAACCCATTAAGAAAGCTGCCTGTCACTCTCAGATCAAATTATTCCTTCAAATTAAATACAAAAGTGTTGTAAATAATAAAGATACAGAGGAGCAGGAAATAGGACACCAGCAGTGTTGAAGGATGACTGCCTTGTTATTTGGTTATTTAAATGAAGCGACCAAAAGGAATCGTTTTGTTATTAAAGGAAAATGTGTAAAGGCAATTAATCTCCTTTTACTCCTTTCTCCATCTGCTCGTCTTTGGGAATGTAGTCCAGTCACTTGGGCCTAAACTCTCTATTGTATGTGCTTAACCCGTTCTAACTATAGCTGCTGAATTGGTTTGGCAATATAGGCTCCGGTGTTCCAATAACCATTCAGAGTCCCACAGGGAATGGTATAAAAACCAAAAATCTAATCAATAGTAAACACACACTAACAGGAAAGTCCTGCGGCTGGCTAAAGATAATGGAAAAGTCAGGTTTACCGCTGTGCTCAGAGGTTGGTTGGTACAAAACTCTGAAGTCTGTTTCAGTCCAGCTTTGCTACCCTTGCTTGTCCTGCCTGTTATGTATACACAGAGTAACCTACTTACAAGCGAGCGCAGCTTCTGGAAAGTGAAGGAAAAGGCCTTAGCAACTTCACCACTTACATAAAAATACAGAATCTCCCTTAGAAGAAAACTTGTTAGCAATCGGCAATGATGTTTTGTTATGGCACAAGTGGGTGCTCCAGGAAGACTCCTCCAGGCAGGGGACCTGCTCAGAGAGATGAGCAGCACAGCAGGGCAGCAACTAGCAATTTCACTGCTGATGTGGCTGAGAGAAATCGCTGCTCTCCAAGCGAGGAGGAGTACCTCATGTCTCTGGTTGCTGCAGCCAGGTGGGAAAGAGAAGCCGAGGGACCCTGTGCAGCTTGCAGTGAGGGCAGTGACCCAGTCAGGTGCATCGTGTCTTTGAGAGCTGGTTCCTGAGAAAGGTCCATCACCAGCTAAGTGCTGCCTTCCTCTGACAACTTTCAGCTTTTTGTAGTAGAAAGTCCTCAATCAAAGAAACCCCCGTGTTCGCTCTGGAAAGGTACTGAGCATTCTAGCTCTGGGCAGGAAGCTTAAATGAAAGAGACATCACAGAAGCGGCTGTAATCCCTTGTTAAAACCGAAGACACAGCACAGCATCCCATCACTTTTAGCACTAACTGCATTTTGTAGTTGTTTGCGGCACCGGTGCCAACACGACACCCACCTGTAGCTTCCCTCTTGTCCTACCCAGCCCTGATGACTCCCCCAGAGTGAAGCTGAGCTGCTTTGCCCTGCCGTCTCCCGTGTCTCCGAGGGAGAGAGCACAGCTCTGACAACTCCCAAGCACATAAATTGAGTTTGCAGTAATCCTAAATACCTGAGATAAGAAGCAAGGCTCTGCTGTGGAGGCTGAAGGTTTTGAGAGCAGGGAAGGACAGGGAGTCAGATGGACATACGTGCCTTATGTCATGTGTCCCTGCCAGGGCTGGGGCCTAATTGGATTTTGCAAATACGACTTCTCTGTCTCTTGATCACAAAACCAAATTAAACCTCAAGAAGTTTCAAACAAATCCCTACCTGAAAGTTCACGTCAAAAAAACGGTGATGATGGATCGTCTCATTTCAGCTTCTCCTCTGGCCCAGAAGGGGAGAAAAAAATGAAAACTTCAAACCAAAAGCAAACTCCATTAAAACAAATAAGAGCAGCAAAGCACAACCGGCAAATCTGCTGAATTCCTGGGTGCACTGAATAAAATCAGTCATGTGATAATGATGGGATTTTCTAGAACACCTTTTAGGCATGCAATTTCTGTATTAAATCTATTCAGACATCCCTAGAACATCTGTTTCTTCTATAAAATGGGAATAACAGCCGCTTTTTACAGTGCATTGACAGCTACAGATAAAAGCATGGTAATTGCTAGTAGTGACTACTGCCTAACAAGAGATTTTTCTTGAACATTATCCTGTCAAGATTTTTAAGGCTATTGCACATCTACATGCAGATTCTGCGTAAAAACCTCAGCCTGATAGCCCTATGCTAGTTCACACAACTTTGGGAGGTGGGGTAATGGTGAGATTATGGGAGACGGTGGGACTCAAATAGACTGAAGCCTCTCTTGAAGGCAGATGACAAGCAGGCTGACGTCTGGAGTCGAGGCAAGAGAGGGAGCAGAGCTCTCTCCCTCCGAGACTGCCTGTTCCCTCTGATTTGCTGTTAATGTGACCTAAAATCAGTCGGAGAGGCTTTAACACACTGGTGCAATGGGCTGCTCTGCCTCGCTTCAAGGAGTCACTCAAACACCTGCTAAAATACTGACTAGCCCAGAAAGAGAGGAGCCAATTATAGCGAATGCCCGGGAAGATCCACAGCTCTACAGCAACATGGGTCCTAGCTGCTTTTCATCTAGCTCCCTCTTTCCTTATGTTTATTCATGAGCTGGGGTGCAGAGAAGATGAAAAGGCTGCTGGCAGACTTCTCCCTGGAGTCAGCACTTGAAATGGTACCACATTTCCAGGGAAGCCTCGCCGGCTCTCACAACAAGGCTGACACTCATGGGAATGACGGAGTTCTGCCGGGGTTCCCAAGGCAAGCAAACATTACCCTTATTGCCCAAGCGCCGAGGCACGAGGAAAAGTCACTAAACATAACCTGCTCTGGTTGGGGCCCACGGCTAGAGTGAAATTTTACCTGTCTTGAAAAATCCACAGGCAACATGGGGATGGATCTGCTTGGTGCCAGGCTCTGCTTCTGGTCTTTATGGCAGCCACATGAACGGCTGTAAAAGAGCACCTCAACCAGAGCAGAGAGGGAACTGTGGATTGCCTTCACGTAGTGCTCCAGCAAAGCTAAATTCTACAGCAAACCTGGCTGGCATCTTTCTTAGCAACAGGGAACGGTGGGTATTGGAGCAGAAAAAAAACCACCCATGCCTGAATGGAAAGAAAGCGACTTTGGGGAGTCCCCAGCTCAGAATAGCTCCTGCCGTCTTTCCTTACAGCCTCCTGTGTGAGTGGGGATGGCCAGGAACAGGCTGGCAGGGTGCTCTGCTCCCTGTGTGACATGTCCCCTTGCTAAGGAACAGCAGTTACTCACCTAGAGCATGTGCAACATGGGAAAACGCTGTATCAGGCTGATTTTATTTTGTTTTTCCATTTCAAGGGGAACTGTGATAAATATTGAAAATAAATCCCATCTCCTGATATCTATTATAATACTGGAAAGCTTGAAATCATTCTATTTCTCACTTGATTTGCAAACTCTGATTAATGCTGTCTGCAGTGATGCCTTGTCACGAGGGCATCCCTCAGTGCTGAAAGGCATAGTCTCTAAATGAACCAAAAGTTCACAATGTGTCTGTAACTGCACAGTGTGTTAGAGCTACAGACTCCTCTCCCATGAACTCATCCGTATTTCACTTTCTGTTAAAATTTACAAGCACCTTCAGGTGACAGCAAATCTTACATTTGTAATAAAGCCAGTCTTATCTTTCAAGAAAAGCCAGTGGCATGGACCATGGTGGACCCTTTTCTGACCCTTATGCCAGAAATACAATGTTTCTACAGATACATTTTTATTTTAAAAACCAGCAGCAGTGAGTTGTAGCACCTGAGAAATACCGACAGCCTAGTGAGAGTGGATTGTTCTAGCAGAGATTACTCATGAGCTACTAATCTCAGCATAATAAAGCCTTTGACTGACTTCCAAAGGACCTCAGTGCCACTCGTAAGTAAAGCCAGAGCAATCAAGCTCTTTTCCGGCAGGACAGGATCTCACACAGGTCCCGTGCCCGAGCCAGAGCCTCTGTGCCTCTGTCCCCTCTGACAGGAACAGCCCTTCAGCACCCAGCAGGATCAAACCCTCAGAATTCAACTGGGATCTAAGCAATACAGATTTCTTACGAGGAACAATTATTAGGCTGTCTGTCTGTGCTCACGAAGTGCAGAAATCTGCAATAACCAAGATCAATACCCACTCTGCTACTAAGCAGATGCCGTCTCCCAACCTCTGAGCAGCTCATTAACAGGGCTTGAGAGAGCAACGAGAGGATATTACTGTGAGGTTCAGAGAAATAAAATGTACTGCTGCAGGACTTATTACTGGAAACAAGTACCCGGCTGTCGTGTACAAGAGGCTTGCAGTCTGCCAGTGTCATAATAGACCTTGTTGCCTTAGTTGTATATGAAATCAACCGCCAACTCCTGCAAACATTCACCTGGGATACAGATGTTACTCTCTTAAGATCCTCTTACCTTCCCCTAAGGGAAACGGAGATAAACAACGAGAGAGACACTGACAGAAACCAAGCAACTTGTCCAAGGTCACGCAGCAAGCGGTGGCAGAGGCTGGAGAGATGAGCATGGGGACTTTAACCCCTGTGCTGAACTGGCTGGATAACTGAAGGCTGCAGCTCAGGCATAAAGGTTTAAGTTAGAAGAAAATTCTATTCTTCAAACGAAGGATTAAAAAAATGGTTCTGAAGTTTTCCATCTGATAACACACAGAGGATCATTTCCAGCCATGAAAACTCTTGGATGGCATAATAAACATCAGGTTCAGCTCTGCACCTTTCACTGCTGCTGCACTGCTCTTCCCATTCAGTTGGGGCCTCAGTCTTGAGATGCCCTGTAGCTTAAAACCCAAATATAAGGGGCTGTGAACAGACCAGGAATAGATACATTTCTCAGACCCACAACCAGGAGTAGAGGATGCAGAGCTGTGAGAGCCCAACATTCTGGAATCTCGGGTGTGCCTGTGTCTAACGCTTGCTCCTCAAGGAAATTCAGACAGTGGAACAATATGCCCTGCTTGCAGAGGGGACAGCTTTGCCAAGGAAGACCTCACCTCATGTAAGAGTTGACAAGCCAGATAGTGAACAAGGTACAACAGTGGTGCTGGATGTCTGAACAAAGCATCAGAGAAATGTTCTACAAAGCTTATCTAAAAGTCTACAGCAGTTGTGGGTTTGTTTCTGCTGCACAGAGGCTTCTTGGCCATACAGGCATTTCAAACGAGTGTTTCAAATGCCCGTTGGCTCAACCTCTCACCAGGACAGACAGGAAGGAGCGTCCCAAGGAGCAAAACCATCGCTCAGTTGTACAAGTGCAAGTGCAAACTGTTGTGAAATGAACACTGATTGTACTTAATGGAGATGAAATGCTGTATCCATGGTATCTAAGAAGGCAACTCCTGTCACCGCTATAAATACTAACTTGCTTGCAAAGAATATCTTCTAGTAAAATCTGCATTTTGCTGCATTTGCGCAACAAGCTTGTGCCAAGGTTCCACGTCTTCCAGTGCTAATAGCGCATCTCTCAGGATGAGATACTGGTGTAAAATAGCTGTGGCCCAACGAGAAGCCGTGCTCCACACACTCCACCTCTCTCTTCCTCAGCCAAGGGCAGGCGGCAGTGCTCCCAGGGCTGGGCAGGTTATCACCCGTGATTGTGAATGCATCACATCAGTGGGAAAACATCTCTGTGCACATCTTCAACAGCTTGATGCAATAATTGTACTTCAGAATGTTTGCTTCACACAGGAACAAGTCACTGTCTCCTCCCTGCTGCTGCTGTCAGGGCTTCCAGCCATTAAGCATATATTGATGCCACCTGGAAAGAGAGGGAGCTGCAAATGGGATAGCCATTAAATAGCTGCATGCCAGCTCCTTTGGATCTTTCCTGGGAAGCAAGAGCACTGCCCTGGAGTGTCTGAAAGTTCCTAGAAGAAACAACAGACCTCATAAGGTAAAGACATCAGGCAGAGCTCCACTGTCGATCTGGAATTTGCATCAGCAAATGGCTTTAGATGTTTGCACTTGGTGAGCAGACTGTAACTTGTCTTCCTAGAAAAAAAGACCAAAAAATGTTTTTTTTAGGAAAAAAGGCAATATCTCCAAGTTGACAGAAGTGCTGTTTGCTTCTCAGGAGCTCCAAGTCCCTGAAGTTAATGCAAAGATGTCTACTGCTCCCCCAGCCAATTTGATGAGTCTGGAGATGCTCTCCTGCTCCTTGCTGGCTAAATGTTGAGGGATGTGAGCAAAGCAGTGGGGAAGAGAGGACTGTATTTGTGGGCTTCTTTAAAATAATATACTGAATTCTTAGTGTTTTTTAGAAGACACGGATAACTTTGTCATTACAAAAACCTTCTTTGTTCCCCTTGTTTCTATTTCCCCAGCTCAGTGAAGGTGGAAAAAAGCCGTAAAGCTGAGTTGGTTTAACACTACATGGCTTTGAAAGAAACCAGTGATAGACAAAGGCAAGACTCCCCCTCCATCCAGGGTCACAAACCAGATGAAACCTAGTCACTTTGGTAGTTGTTTTTTTTCCCCATGTGTTATTGTATGTCTTGAGATTCTGATAAAATGGAAAGGTAATCATATTGGAATCTCATTACTAGGTACTTTTGCAAGATCAGTGATTTCACGGTATATTAATTTTTTTCTAGGGTAGTTTAAATGTGTAACAGTGTTTGATTTAAGAGAGGCATGGACAGACAGTATTCCAACATTGCTGTGAACATCTGTTCTGAGTTACCAAAATTCCAGCTGAAAAACAAATATTTCCACTATAAATCAACCAAACCGTTATCCAGAGTGTTGTAACAGATGCAAAATGATTCCGGCTCCCTCTGCCCTGTGGTTTGGCTCTTTCCTTAAAATTGCTGTGAAAATATTTATTTACACACTTCAAGAAATACTCTTTTGAAATGGCTATTTGAGCTTCCTTAGAATAAGAGTGATGTCAGTTCAAAGCTAATGGTCAGTTGATAGACTAATTAAATACAGATGCTACCAATTAGCATAAACTCTAGTCACAGCTCTCCACATAAGCCTGGTCTAGAACAACATCTAAAGTCTGGCTCAAGTGTTGTGTTCACTTCAGCCTGATGCTGCTAGACATGATGGCCTGGGGTTCCTGCAAGGGGGGGTACTTGGTTTGCAGCTTATATTCAGGCTGTTCTAGTGTGCTTTGGTGGCTTTTTTTCATCCCGTTGTTCCTGCTGCTATTCATCTTTAGTTTTATGAATTGAATGAATCGGAAGAGATATTGATTTAGCTGGGCTAAAGAAATAAGATTTGCTTACTAAACGTGAAATTTGGAAAAAGACTTGGTGAATGGTCTCAGAATGTAAATAAAAATGTTTCTTGAGGCAGAAGCTGCAATTCCATACTTTGAGGGGTTTAAATGCATTAAGCTGCATCTGAGCAATTCTGATTGAATATGCTTTCCTTTTTTTGAAATATCTTGTATGTAGCAGATAAGCCAGACATGGAGAGAACTGACCTATGGTACTGTAAAGAACAACAAAATCTTGCAATGGGAAAGGAGGAGAGTCCTTTTGGTTTATCGCTTTGCACAAAATACACTTCGGGGGAAGAAACAATGCTGTGTTTTGAGGATGACGTCTCGTAGCTGTTAATCATTTTCTGTCTTAAATACTTGGAGAAAAACAGCGTGCGTAGCCTAAATATAACTGTGCCTTTTGTGCTGGTTGGGCAATGGGAGCTGTGGGCCAGTTATCCAGCCCACTAACAATAGGAACACGTGGCCCATCCAAAGATGTGATGATGGCAAATGGAGCACTTTGGGGCAGTAAAAAGGCTCAGCTCCTGCTGTCAATGCCATGGTGGCGTGTGTCCGACTGGGGCTTTCAGGACCCTGTGCCAAAGCAAACGGAAATGGGACTGGGGCGGTGAGTGTTCTTCCACAAGTACCTGCATTGTCCCCCTTCAGAGATGTCAAAGTTATAAAAGTTTAGGAGCACATTTTCTAAAGGCAATTTGTTAATTAAGGCATAACAGTAAAACAAAAATATCTATGTACATTTAAAACAGCATAAGAATGCATATTTTGTTCAACATTGCTATTTGTAAAGAGATTGAAACATGTTCTATATGCAGTAGGCTGCATCCATTTTCTGGCATTATCCATTTGCTTTAAATATTGTTAATTAGACCTAATTTAGGCCTCAAAGAAAAATCTCATTAAAATTCAGATTAGTGATATTGGCAAGCAGCCATCTAAAAAGCCTCTATTTCTTCCTTTGCTAAGTTTGAAACCACTATAACAAACAGTAAAAATAACATCACTGCTGCCTTTCTAATGCCAGTCAATATAATACATTCTCCAGGTGAAAGCCATTTAAGGGAAAATACAAGAGAAAGACATCTTTATTTCCTTGCATGCATGCTGCCAGATGGCTGTAGAAAATTGTAAGTATGTTTATGCCCTTTGGCGGTTTAAAAAACAACAAACAAACAAAAAACCCAAAAAACTGCCTATGGAAATGCTGTTGTGAGCCCTCAGAAACCTCTTGCTCTTCAAAGCAATTAATTAGAGATGGTTTTTGAAATAATTTAATATTAAACCAGCTTTGCATTATTTTTATTCCTCTTCATTTTTAAAGCCTTTTTTTTTTTTTTTATGTCTGATGTTTTCAGTTCAACTTTCTGAATGATGCTTTCGATACAGCCTATAGTCCAAATGCCCAGCCAGGAAAACACCCAGAGAAGAGTATCTTTTGTCCAGCTAGAGTCAGTTATGCACCCATGTTACTGCAGATCACTTTAAAAGAAAACATGACATTAAAAAAAAAAAAAGTCGAAGGCAGAATAAAACAACAGCAAGGCAACACTTCCTTTTCTCTACATGTCTATCAAAGGGTCATTAGATACAGCCACCAGCTGTCATTGTATTAATCTCAATTAATTGAAAGCATTTCACTTTAATGCATAAAAACTTTACAAAGCTGAACGCTGTTTGAAATGGCAAATGTTATCCATCTCTTTTAATGTACATCTTTCCTGCACATATCTGCTCTCGTAGGAGACATGAGCACTCAGTCTACTGTTTCAGAAGGTAAAACGGGGAACAGGACCTCTGCAGAGCTGCTGACTCCAGCAGAAAGGAGAGGGAGGGGGACTCCTGGCTTGAAGACTGAATCTATCCCTCAGAGCACAATCCCCGTTGTGCAGCTGCTCCATCCTGCGTCACAGCGCGCAGAGCCCTGGATGCTGGTAAGACAAAGCCAATATACGATTATGGGAAAATACCTCTTTTTCCTTTCGATAAACACAGAACCATATAACTGAAATCCAGCTTTTGGATGCTCTGGATCAGTAAAGCTGATTCTATGTTTGAATATACATTAACAAAAAATCCAAGTTAGTAATACTCTGGTTTTTTTTTCCAAGCCCTTTTAAAGTGTAATCTTTAGAGATCTAATCAGACTTTCTGTATCAACTAAAGCAGGGAGATACACGCATGGAATCCAGGGTACATTTGTCTCTTAAGACAGCGCTCGCTGTTACTGTCTCTATGTTGCATTATGATATTTGCATAAGTAGGTTTCCAAAAACCTGGGAAGCCTGGTATGCTGATATTTAACAAATTCAGTGTGCATATTCTGACAGAAATTTCAATTGGAAAGTAGTTGCTGACGAGAGATTTAAACAGAATAAAATGGGCTGTAAGAGAGATGATATTTTAGCTGAATCCCCCTGGCTGGGCTAAGGAGGGGTGCTGCAGGCTGACATTAGTATCAGGAACATCTGCTGCTGCTCCATATAACTGAGTATGTTTAAAAAAAGGGGGGGAGACACGACCCCAAACCAGTCTCATCTGCAAGACTTAATGAATCTAAACCTACATGATAAACTGCACACACACGTATTAATAATGTGTGTTTCTGCACTACTTGCTGTCCTTTTAAAATGTGCTGTTACAATGATTCTTTCATAAAGAGACATAGCATGACTTTAATGCCTTTATGTTTAGAAGCCTGATTTTTGTCTGTAGGAATTTTGCCAGTTTTCTGGTGAAGGTCAGGATTTCTTGCCATAGATAAGAGACATTTACCACTGCTCTGGTTTCTTAATAATCTAAACCCATGAGATTAAAAAGTAGCTTGGGTTTTCTGCATTTTTTTTCTCTTTTTCCCTAAGAAGGAAACCTGGGAGCAAGGTGAATGTCACAGAACTGATCACAGAAGTACAGGACAGACAAATCACTCGTCGAGGGCTGCCTTGCTGCTTTGAAGCCTGGGGAACAAGTCACTTCAGTGACTTTCACAGACCTCATTGAAGAACATGGGTTTTCTGTATCAAGTCTTACGGATCCAGATCTGATAAGCCTATGCATGCAGAATACTTCAGGCTAAATTCTGCCTGACCTTCCCCAGCACCGTGCCTCCAGCAAGCTCTCTGAAAACAGGCATTTGAAGTCAGAGAAATCTGGGTCATTGACTTCAATAGAAACTCTGAATAAGGAGGAGATGCTCAGCTCCTGCACCTTTCGCTCCTTCCTTCTGTTACAGCTCTGCCTGGGGATGGGCTGTTTTATTCTCTGCTCGTGGGTGCTCTTCTATCTCCAGTAAAACCAATGCCAACTTCCAAAATCAAACAGCCTGAGCATGTAAGAACAGCTATTTCTAACTGTCTTTCTGCAGCACACAAGCCAAAAGTGAGAAAGGAAGAGGAATGGAGCACAGAGGAATAAATGGAAGGATCGAGTTGTTTCTCCCGTTGGCACCAGCTGGGAGTTGTCCTTTTTCGGGGGAAGCTCTGACTGCACAAGAAGCCAGCTACTCCCTTATCGCTTGTCTCAGTCCGGTTCTGTCATCTGGCTGATTGCACTGACTGGGTCTAAATAATTTGCTGAGGCACCGAGGGCATGAGGTGTTTGAAATGGGCTCAAGAGGCTGGTTAATGCTTTACAAGGTTAAGGTTGCTTTAAAAAAAAAGCAGAGCTGAGGATTTGTTTCCAAAAATGTAGTCATAGTTGAGAGTAACACTTGCTGAGTTCAAACCAGGTCAGCTGCCCAGGCAAGTTTTGTGTATTTGATTTACTGTCATGGTAAAGCCTGACTGTAAACTTTGGCAGAGAAAATTATTAATCTTTCAACTCATAGCATATAAGCAATGACTAGTAATATCTATTTTTCTGAGAACTGGAATGCCTTTTGGAACCACCCCAGATCACTTAAGAGAGGTTCCTCTGCCATCACCCAAAAGCAGTTCCAAACCTGTCTCTCTCACATTCAATTAAACCTTGAAGGGGAAAAAAAAAAAAAGCGGGGGCAGATCATGGTTCATTCAACAAACATTTTTCCTTTTGCAAGGAGCTACAGCAGCTTGCCCAGCTGCACAACATGTGGTCAATAAACATCAATTTTTAAGTAATTCAGGGCTGTCGGTAGCCACTCTCACTTGGGCAGCCACGCCAAGCTCCTTCCAGAAGCTGTACCATGGTGAAGGAGGTGGGGAACAGGCTTTGCTCCTCTGGTCCCCGGTACTTCTCAACCTTGTCTTCAAAAGCTGCTGGTTTTTAGGCCCAGGCAGGGTATATGAATGTATCTGAATGTATATGTGGCTTTTTATGTCCCCCTGAGTTAAGCGTCACATACATTATGGCTGCAAATGTACCATTTTCCAAAACCAGCCTGGGAACATGTCACAAATTGGATCTAAAACAAAGGCTGAATCTCAAGTCTCTTCCAATTCTCTCCTCTTGTTGGTTTGTTGTTTTTTTTTGTTGTTTTTTCTTTTTTTTTTTTCTCCTGCATCTGACTTGATCCTTTTGTCCATTGTTTTGGCTCCTGAAGGGCTGAAGTGGGGATCACTGTCGATGAACCAGCAGGTATTTAGGATACTCGATTTGCTTTTCCAACCTGTCTTGTACCTTCACCCAAAAGCCTGTTCTCACGTATTATTTGTCTCTCCACCTTGCAGCTTGTTACCCTTTCCCCCCGAATTTTGCAATGATTCTCTCCAAAGAGAACATATTTAAAGGAAAGCAACCCAACAAAGGAATTAAGTGCTACTGGCAGCCCAGCTGCAGCCGTACACATTCCTGGTTGGAGGGACTTTTGCTTCAGGTCAAGAGATTTCTGGAACTGCACATACAGTACTGGCTCCTGTTGAACCCTGACAGAAGGAACCTGTCAGAGGAAAGCACTGGATTCCTCAGTCCAACCAAGATTTAAATACACATAGAGCTCTGGATTACAAATTGATTGCGAAGGTTTGTGATTTTAGCTCTCTTTCAGCACAGGACTACCGCTATCTTCCTATTTATGCTAAATGAGGATTATTGCATGGTCCTCCTGGCCACTTACCAGTGTTTATGGAGAAAATCCAAGAAGAGAAAATACAAGTAGGTTCCCCTGGAAAATAATGGCTTGAGTATCTAAAGAAAACTTCCACTCCAGGTTTATATATGGGGAAGAAAAGCTGTGATTTTGTTTGCAGATGATGTTTCAGAACAGAATTTGCGATTACCCTATGAATGCAATAGTTAAGGATACAGAATTATAGAATTGCCTAGGTTGGGATGTTTGAGATCATCTAGTCCAATCATCAATCTAACTGATAAAAAACCTATCGCTAAACCATGTCACTAGTCAGTATGTCTACCCATCTTTTAAATACCTCCTGGGATGGTGCCCTGGGCGGCCCATTCCAATGATTAATAATCTTTTCAGTGTAATTTTTTTTTTCCTAATATCTGACCTGAACCTCCCCTGGTGCAGCTTGAGGCCATTTCCTCTTGTCCCATCACCTGTGACTTGGGAGAAGAGACTGATCCCTGGATAGAAGGTGGGGGATATAACCGATAGGACAAGGGGTAATGCTCTTAAGCTGGAAGAAGGGTGATTTAGGTTAGATACAAGGAAGAAATTCTTTCTTGTGAGGGTGGTGAGCTCCTGGAACAGGTTGCCCGGAGAAGCTGTGGCTGCCCCATCCCTGGAGGGGTTCAAGGCCAGGCTGGATGGGG
>VZRU01012164.1:1003846-1017691 GCA_013398155.1 Pedionomus torquatus
AGGCAAAGCCCACCATGTCGCGGCCGCTCCCGCTGAACCCCACCTTCCTACCTCCCACCTACGGGGTGCTGAAGTCCCTGCTGGAAAACCCGCTCAAGCTGCCGCTTGCTCACGAAGACGGTGAGGCTTTCCCCGCGCTTCCCCGGCCCCGCGGGGATCTCTGCTCCCCCGCGGGTCCCTTCACCGTCCGGCCAGGTCGGGGGCAGGTGCCCCGAAATGGCGGCCCCGGTCCTGCTGTCCCTTCGGGAGCCGCTGCCTCGCTTTCCCTTCTTCACCCTCCCTCCGACACCCCCCCTCTCCCCGAGGTGTTTAGGTAACGGGGTGCTTTCGCTGAGGGCATCAAGCGGTGAGCGATGGACGCCTGGCTTAGGGACGGCGCTCGATTTTCCCCCCTTTCGCTGCGGGGACGGCTCTGGCCGCCTGGAAAAAAAAGATGGAATTAAAGGGTGGGATATACCTGGGGCAAAACGTTGGGGAGAGTTGGGGGCGGCGGGGACACCCCCTGCAACCTGAGCAGGGGTCCCCACGCAGCCTCCCCTCGGGACGGCCGCCCCTTCCGAACCGCCCGCCCCGAAACCTGCCCCGGTCTCTGATCGGCGCTTTAACAGTAGAAAGTTTTCACTTTTGTGGGAAGCTGAGGTAACGCGGGTGTAATTGCGCTGTGTATTTCTAATCCATCAAATACGCCTTAAAACCCAAAACCCTGTAAAAGGTGATGCGGAGCCGAAGGTTTTTGTGTCCTCAGTTTTCCGAGTTTTATTGCGAAGCGACTCGCGGGATTTCACTGGGGTTGTTGCATGTGGTTAAAAAGAAAATGTTAACAAGGCGTGGTAGTTGCCAGGAAGTTTTACTGGTTCAGATTCTTGCAAATCTTATAGAGAAATCGGGTGCTTTCCTTTGAAATCAGTGGATATTTTAGGACTGAGTAAGAAGCATCGCTTTATTTATTTTTTTTTGCGTTACTTAGACCCTTGAATTTTTCATTAGCTCTTCTGCACATCAGAATACTTTTTCTGCTGGGCTTTATTGTTTTTGTAAGTTACAAGCTTACAGCAATGTTAAGATGGACTGAAATTGAGGACTATTTTCCTTGTGAAAGGACTAGCAAGACAGAGGCTTTATGAGAGGATAATAAATTTTACAGGAAAGTTAGGATAAGATTGCTCTCAACAGAGCATATAACACCTGCCAGTCTGCTTCCATTTAAATACTCGCTTTTAAGTCTGCTGAGTACTGAAGCTGACATTCAAAGCCGTGAATGCAGTGGAATTGTTGACTAAAAACAGAGGGGAAAATCTCAAAAACGTGGTTGGATCCAGGAAAGGTGTTTGGTTGGTGTGATCCTTCAGTTCTCTACCAAATGGATTGTATCAAAGGGTTATTTTTCTGAAGGGAGTATTCATTTCTTACAACTGAGAGCGCAGGAGGAATAATTGAGGTAATAGTACCTGTTAATTGCCTGGCTCTTATATCTTTATTATGTGTTCTGTTTAAGCATTCGGTAAAGAAAAAGACAAAGAAAAGAAGTTAGATGATGACAGCACCAACACTACAGTCCCTCAATCAGCTTTCTTGGGCCCGACATTATGGGACAAGACACTGCCATACGATGGAGACACTTTCCAGTTGGAATACATGGACCTGGAAGAATTCCTCTCAGAAAATGGCATTCCACCCAGCCCAAACCAGCACGAGCATAGCCCACACCAGTCAGGTCTCCAGCAAGCTACCTCAGCATCACCTTCTGTCATGGACCTCAGCAGCAGGGCTTCTACTTCAGTCCATCCAGGCATGGTGTCGCAGAACTGCATGCAGAGCCCGGTCAGACCAGGTAAATCAGCCCTAAGAGCTTCCTATGGATTTTGGCATGAGCCCTCCCCGGTGTAAATCGCTGCTTCCCCCAGTATGGTTGACAGGCAGCTTAGAGAGGGCCAATAGGATTCAAGTTATGCAGGCTCCAAAAAATAAAAACAATAGCTTTAGGTGTTACTAAGTTGCTTCACACAGCTTTGTGTTTAAGTTACATAAGGAAAGCGTGGAAATTCCGAGGAAACTCACCTATCATCCTTTCTTTGTTGACAGCCTAGCAGTTGGCAAGTAAAAAGACCTCGAATAGCAGTGCACAGATGCCGTAGTATTCAACGAACAGGGAGCAGGACTGGGAAAGAGAACGTTCCTTTGGCCGTTATTTTATGTGGGATCACAGGAGTGGACAATTATTTTGAAGTTAAAACTTAAAGATGGTAATTCCTGTTTGAAATTTTGGCCGTAATCTTATTTTCTATTAAGCCAAGTAAAATTTGCCACAGTACATGGACAGGAGCTAAATATTGGAGCTGTGCTGTAATCTTGCTTAAATTAGCACAGATTGAGTGTAACTGACGGAATTGATAAATTACATCTATAGTCACCTTAAGCTGTAGGCAAAGAAAACATCCTGGAGTCCCAAGTCCTGGTTGTAATGCATGATTCAAACCTGTTTGATGTCAGTGGAAGTCTTCTATTAGTTTATTAGCATTTGAAATCGTCCCTTTAGAGACGCTAGTATGAATTCAGAGTAACTGCTCTGGCTTGACACCAGCACAGCTGAGATCATGGTCAGTGGAATAGTGTCAACATTGAAGTTTGGAAAACATGGAACTTTGTCTTTTTTTTTTTTTCTTAAAAAAATAATAAAAAGACCAAGGGTGACTTATTTATTGTGCTCTTCTGCTCACACAAGGTTTGCTAGAGCAAAGTGTGCTCTTGGGAGCAGGAAACCACTCCTCTCCCTTCTGCTTGATCATTTGCCATGCTCAGCGTGCGAAGTCATTGTCAGAATCATCTGATAAGGAAGCAAAATAAATAAATAGAAGGACAAAAGTTGTGGAGCAGGATGAAATAAGAATGCTGCAAACTTGTAAAACTTTTATTTCTCATTAAAAAGAAATAAAACACCCCCCAAAACACCCCAAACCTGTCAACAGACTCCTTGGCCCCAATTCAGAAGTGTGTGTTTAGTTGTGGACTTGATTTACTTTATGTGGATTTGACTGTTTTGTATTTCAGTTTCAAGGCATTTCATAGTGGAATAATAACTTGTGTATTTTAACTTTGGAAGCCCTTATTTGGAGTTGGCAAGAGCAGAATATAAAAACCCCTTGCTTTTTGTGAGCCAGTTTTTAAAAATAGTGTGTATATGCTACACAATTTTCCGTCGCATATGCACATGTAAAATTAAAAGCAGATAATCTCTCCTCGTTCTTTTTTTCAGTGGAACCTGGTTATGAGCCAGGCTTTTAATGATCACCTGTCAGAACTTATTTGTAATCAGCTGTCTGCATGACTTTTCAACTCATTGATTTATTTTTTTTTTTTTTTTTTGAGCTTTTCCTGAGCTGTTTGCAGCTCTGGGTTACAAGCTTGTCTCACTATGAACTCTGTTCACTGTTTTTACAGTTTTAAAAGAAGTCATGTTTCTTGGGGTAGGATAAAACATCTAAATTTGCAGGTATTTTTTCCCTGTGCCATCTTGCTTTAAGAATAATGTAATTTTTTTAAAATGTATGTTTTTTTGTTGTTGCTGTTTGTTTTTTTTTTTTTTTAAAGGGAGCTCATTCCATTTCCTAAAATAATATTTTCTTCCCCCCCATTGCAATTAACTGTAATCTGGTTTATCATCGGGTTGTTGAAATATTTGTGCTGTCATGTCAAAATCTTACTTTGACAATCTGTTTTGAAGAGATCACCTTAGATATTAGTATTTGAGCAAGTTTTGAGATAAGTATATATTTTTAGTGGGTTTTTTTTCCTTTTAAAGTAAAACTGAGTGTTTGATGTCATAAAAGTGCCAAGGCAAATGTGTTACTTTGAATTGTGAAAGTTAGTCAGGAGATAAATGTTAAAATCATTATAATGGGGTCTTTTGGTTAATGTATCATAAGACTTTTAAAATAAGATTTTTAAACTGTCGTGTGAAGAAAGGTTTTTCTAACTGGGGTAATCTACTATTCCCGTATGTGTGGCTGTTGTGATTTGTGTTATTTTAATAAATTCAAGAACAAATAGTAGAAAATAGACAATTTCAATAAATCAATTCCACGTGATCTTACTACCTTTAGGAAAACTGAATTTTTTAGGTGACAGTATTTCTTCTAAAAGTACTTCTGTGTTGTGTCCCCTGAATTTTGTCTTGCCATGGAAGCCTGTTTGAGCATGTGGCTGAAGGGAGGGTCTAATCCTGCACTGCTTATGTCCTTACTTTAAATGGCTCTGCACCAGCCCTATCACGTGCAGTTGGACAAAACTCCTCTACCTGCGGGTTCTGGGTACGGGGGAGGATGAACCCACGCACGTGGAACACCAAATGTGACTCGTGTGCCTACATGGTGTATCTCAAACAGAAGTGGTCTATAGAAGAGTGGCATAAGAAGATTTAATTTTTGTGCCTGTGTTGAAATATAAGCCTTATCTAGCTTTAGAAGCTGATGGTATTGCCCAAATGTGTATTTTGTACCATCTGTGGAAGAGATCTGGAGATCTGCATTGTCATTCACGGAGAAGTGTCATCAGGCTCAGCAAAGCGGAGCTGACCCTGATAGTAAACATGACATTACAGAATCCTCACTTTTTTTTTTTTTCCCTTAAAGGTAAAAAAAAACAAATAAAAACTACCCAAAAACCAAAATACCATCTACAAAAAGGTTCCTTATAAATTTAACTTAATTCTGTATTTCCAGCTCAGGTGTTGTGGCTGATGGAAACGTGTTTAGGCTGTCCAGTCTCTCTGGGCTGTTGCAAAGAAGCAAGCAAGCACGCACTTCCCTATACATTTCTGTTCAGGGAATGTACGTATAGCATGTACGTATAGCAAGTTCGGCTGCCAACGATGAAAAGGAGAGATGCAGGGTAATGGCTGTTGCGAGACCAGAACCTGATGTATTTCTTTTTCACAGCACCAATATTGCTAATAAAAAATAGTCTATTTATTGTACCACTATAGACCACTGTTCATTGTGATGTGTAGACGCATTTGAAATCTTTTCTTCTTTCTCTGTGTATTGGATGCTGGTTCGTTGTTTGAAATCTGTAGTCTCCTTAGAGAAACAGGTTTTATAAAGCCAGTTTTATACAGTAACCTGTTACTGCAAACATACTTTGTTCTTTCTTAATCTGTTGCGGACCTTGTGATGTCTTTTGCCATTTTTTGGGGATTAATGTAAATCTTCATTTAACCACAGTGTACTTTAAGGAATTTTGGAGTATTTTTAGCTGTTTCTATGTAAAAGGAGGTTTATATTTTGCAGGTAACTACTTAGTGGTTACTTTTACCTGGCTCTTTTCCATTTGTAGCCCTACTTTAGACGAATAGGGCAGATACTGTAAAGGCTTTGAATGGTCTGAACTAGAGTTCAGAAGGAGCTGAAACTGGTGGAAGACCCCAATTAGGTGGTTTTTGGGATTTGGTGATTTAGATCCAGATGTTCTGTTTGCCATCGAAGCCCTGGATGTAGGACTGTGTCACGGGGATGCTGCTGGCAGCGTGGTAACCCATGTGCTGTTACTGCCTTGCTGCTTAAGAAGGGTATAGCCGTTGGAGGCTTTAAAAAAGCTCCCTCGTTCTTTGCGTTCCTGTGGCAGTGGTTTTCAGTCTGTGTTGCCTGGATGGCTGAGCTCTCAAACAACTTAAAAAAAAAAAATCTGCCAACGATAGTTTAAGGAAAGAAAACCAAGCTTTGTAATCTGCTGCAGAAATGCGTCTAGGACTGTACTGTAAGTCTTTGCTTTCAGTTTAAAAAAGAAAAATAAATTTTAGGAGTACATTAATCAAAAATCTGAAAACTGTTTGCATTTGAAGTGTACTCCCCAACCCGCAAGAACACAAAGATATTTATAAAATGCCATGTTTTATTTATTCAGCTGAGATACTTAATCTGGAGAGTGGTATCCATTACTTTTTGCTTCTTACATAGATACTGAACTGTAATGATTGATACTAGGTGTGATTGGCTCTTTGGCATTTTTTTTTTAACTCTTGTTTGTGATAGGCACAGCAGCCAACTGGGAGAGGTTGGTTCTTGCTCCATCCAGCCTCTTGGCTGCATACTGGGGATGACTGGGTGAAGGGGGCAGCCCACAAAAGGGTGTGTGTGCAACACTCCCTTTATTGCAGTCTTCCTTCCCCTGTGTTTCTTAACGTGACCTCCTCTTCCAGCGCAGCCTTTGTAGTGTGGAGTAGCGTTCCCAGCAGCCAGCTTGTACGTGGAATCCTCTCCTGAGCTTTAATCATTGTTTACAAGCAGTTACTAGGTGTTGCATGAGCCCCTTCTCTTAGAGTCCACCTCCGACACCAAGAGAAGCTGGGAATTTCCTGACCTTTGTTCTCCCATGTGACAACATGGGAATGACCAGCTAAACCGTCAAGCAGGCTGGTACGGAGAGCTGCTCTTCACATTGACTCTCACGTGAGGCTCTGGATCGCTGTTGCCTGCATGACCATGTGCTTTAGGCACGTGGCAGTCCCCTGTGCCGCCTGCTCAGCATGGCTTTTGCTAGAGCAGCAGGCATGCACGCACAGCTCTCTGCTCCTGCCGTTACCAGCCCATGCTGAAATTGCAGTGAAATGGAAAAAGCTTCGCTCCGGACTGTCGTGGCAAGGGAAATGCAATATGCAGACAAGCCTCAGAAAACTGCTTTCTGGATCAAAGGAAGATGCAGAATATATTCAGGCAAATATTAAAAATAGCCTGTCACATGATAACAGGGGAAAAAAGTGCTGAACGCACAAGGCTTGTTAATGCTAGAAGCAAGAACACTGTGTCTCCTTCAAGAGATCTAATTTTAATATTCACTGTTAAATGTTGATTATTGTTTAAATTATTGCTTGACTGCATTAAAGAACTTGAAGTTAATTCAGAGTTCAAACAGTAAACAGCATGAAACATCTTGGGATTTATGCTATACTTTTAAAATATACCTGGCCTGACTCTTTAGTTCTCATCAGGAACAGTGTTTTCCACACTGACAGAGCTACTTAGGCAAGTAAGGGATCTGCAATGTTAGGAAGAGAATATGCAGAAGTAACAATTAGGGGGTTTTGTCTCCTTAGAGAGACGTTTCAAGGATGTCTGAGTGTCAAACTTGTTGCAGTTACCTAGGAAAAAGTACAGTGTCTTTCTCAGAGCCGTGTTTTCCATCTCCAAGTGTATCGGAAAGTGTTTGATTGAATGATTCTCTGGTGCAGTGATTTGATTTTTAAGAAGCGAGTACACCCTGAAGTCTTTCATAAAACAATATGTTATAGTTAAGAGAGAAGATCTCAGAAGACATAGATGTTATCTGATTAGATGAAGGTACTAGGGAACACATTAAGTTGTTCAATCTCTACATATTTATTTGACAGCAGATTGGCAATTGTGGGAGGTAGCAGTGGCCAGATTCTGCCCAATTAATCTCAGCAATGAGTACTTTACTCCTCATGCGGTCTGGCTGATTTCAGTATTGCTCAGCAGGCAAGCAGCTTGTTGACTGTTCTCCATCAGCTCCTAGGTGGAGCAGAGAAATGTCACCATTTACTCTCATCATTCATCTTTCTGGACTTTTAGCTTTTTTTTTTTTTTTTTTTTTNTAAGGGGGGGTGGGTGTAACAGCTTTCAGGTGCACCGGTAGAGTTTTCTAAGGATGAAAGGGCATAGTCATCACTGGTGAAGAGGACTTTAGAGCATTATGAAATCAGATGGTTGGTTGGCTGGCAGTACCCTATGCAGCTATTTAGTATTTATATCACACAAACATGGTCATAAGTCTTTTTTTGAAGTCTTCCATAATGAAATGTATTTTTAATATTTTGTCTGAATTCCACAGAAGACTGTGATGATCAGAAAAGAGTGTTTAAGCTAGGTTTTATTCAAGAAAAACTATGATTTGATATCTTCTATGTTAGGTAGATAACGAAAGCTCTGAAAAAAACATCTACTTAAACCTCAAATCTACTCCACTTAATGAGCGAGTAAAGAAAATGAATGTAAAATGCACAACTGTGTCAAAATTAACGTGAGACAAATAGATTTTGTAGCTTGTATCGCTGTTATTCTTTTTTTTAAATGAACAAATGCTATTAAAGAAGCTGTTTATTTACCACAAAGCTGAATTTGGTCCTGAGAGCTTCAGAGCTGATGTGGGGAGAGCTGAAACAGGTAGGTAAGGCAGCAGGAGTTGCAACTTTTTTTTTTTTTTCCTTTTTTCCCTCCTAGGGCTCTTCATAGCACTTCAGCTTGGCATAACTGAGATATTATCCATCAAGTTTTAAATGAATATGAGTTATTGTTCAACCTCTCACACTTCTGAGACGCTTGAAGCTGTTATGCTTCCCCGTCCCATTCTCTGAACTAAGTCTTGCCAGGGCTAAATTTGGCCCGGATTTTCATTGTATGCCATCTAGCACCATTGCGTAGCTTCTCTGATGTGGTGTGCTCTTGCTTCAGGGTTCTTTGCTCAACTTGGAGAAAAACAGCTTTAGCTCTTCATCTTACTGGTAGTATTCTCTTCTTCCTATTATTTGCCTTTCATGAAAACAGGCATTGAGGATCTTGAAGCTCTTTGCTTTTGTTTTTGTGTATGACCATTTGTGGGAGGAAATAAAAAAATCCAAGTTGCATTAGAGTTCTCGAAAACTCGGATCCTTATTAACTGGAACACAAATCTAGATTATTACTGAATTAAAACTTGACAGGAACCCACAGATTGATGTATTAGCACGCATTTACTCTACAGGCAATTGCTAGAGTTAACTACAGTAGTAACTTGCCTGTAACAAAATGTCATTCTTAGAGATGTAGGTGTATAAGCAGAGAGGCAAAAATACATAGTTTGTAAAAGACTTGAGGATGGAGAATGGTTTGAAAAGAGAAAAAAAAAAAAAGAGTTCTTTTCCAATTAGCCTTAGGGAGCTCAGCTTGCTATAAATTCTTTGTTCTGGAACATGGCTGTGGACAATAGGTCAAAGATTAAGTAATTCATTACAGAACTGGTTGGTAATCCTGAATTTAATAAACAAATGTATGAAAAGGGTTCTCCATCCATAGCAAGATCCATTACTTTGTGTGGCAATGATTTGGTCTGAAATTTTTTTAAAACACTTGCAAGGCTCCCAACTTAATTCTTCTATGTGGACATTGCTATATTTGAGGTGACCTGGTAACTTAGCAATCACTGTACAGGTGAAAGCACTCAAAACAGAAATTAAATGTGATCCTGCTAGTAACTGCTTACGACTTGAGATTTTAAGGAGGCAAGTAAAGGAAACTGTAGATTGCGTTTTGAAAAACCGAGGGAATGACAATGTGAAACTTCTAAACACAAAAAAATGCTCCTGCAGATCTCTGTTTGACAGTGCAATCAATATTTTTAGCGCAGTGAGATTACTGGAATAACAGCAGTAAACCTTTCTGTAGATGAGTGCGTTACTCAAGACTGCACAATATAAAACACGGGCTCAAAGCGGGAGGGCTGCATTGAAACAGAGGGGATGACTTAAAAGAATTTAGTCATTTTTACAAACTCACCATTTCAACATTTGGAAATGAGTCCTACACCAGCAAGAAGCCTACTTAAAAAACCAGCTGTGTGCTTAACTTCTAATGCTTAGTAAGTAGGAATTAAGCACTGAAAACCAAAGCGTGTTCCTCATCACAACGGAGAGGGTTAAACTGACTTAGTTTGAAGAACCCCGCAGCAATCAGACATACCACTGTTCCTTCTTTCTTTGTGCTGCTCAGTGGAAATATGGATGTTACTGACGTCTGTAATCCCTGCAGCTGCAGCCCTTTGGTGCAGCGTGGGGCATTTGGCTGCTTTACGTGTGTAACTCTTGCCGCTCTGTTGCTGGCTGTAATAGATGAGCGTTGGGGTATATTTTTTTTTTTTTGCCTGGTTTGATATGAAAACAAACCATGTGCAGTCACGCTAGGTACGTGTGGTCTCTTGTGCATTCCTGCTTCGTGATTTTTCAGTGTATTGGCTGATTTTAACCAACCGTGGTGTGAAAGCTGCGATTTGGAAAGAGTAATTGCATTCCCAGAAATTCCTGAAAATAGATGAGCAGATAGGGTGGGAATATGTTACTCAGCAGGACGAGCTGTAATATAAATGCACATTTTCTACATCAGAGAATTTACTTGAGACCTTTAAAATGCCTGATCTATGGGAAAGGCTTCTGGGAAAGCTGACACCTTTTTAGACACCATGAGATGTCAAATTGCTTTAAGAAATGAATCTGCAATAAACCAGGTCTAATTTGTTTAGTGTGTGTTGAGAGGGAGTGTCACAAACTTTTTTCCACTATTGTTCTTCCTTGAAAATCCTCAGCTTCTGGAGTCTTGTGATTATGTGAGACTCTAAGGTTTCATTTTAAAAGAGAAGTTAGAAAACCAGCAGTAAGTTTTGTAGGGTAGATCTTGAAAACACCAAACCTGGGTAATGGAACGATCTTCATCCTTTGCAAAGTCAAGCACAATTATTTTACATAAAAATTTTCTGAACTTTAATGGAACCTTACTGTATCCTGTTCTTGTGCAGCAGAAGCACCCCAGCTCCGTTGTCCTCTTTGAAACTAACTTGTAGTCAGCCAGCTTAAAAATTGAGGCTTGTTATCTTATCGCAATTATTGCAGTATCACATGCGGGCAGGCGTCCAGGTGACCTTGTGTATGGTTCTTGCCATTCATTCTTCTCTGCGCGCTCCAGCCGGGGCACCTCTCACAAAGCTGCCTTTTACGGCTTGCTCGTGAACTTTCCGCTCTGCCACCGGGGTCTGGGGCGGAGGGAGGTTAGAAGTGAATGAGAAACAGGGGAGAGTGAGAGTGGGCTAAAAATGTTGAGGGATCAAAGAGGAAAAGTAGGTCGTGGCAGGGTACGTATGTTGGGAGGAGGACTAGGGGGAGCACAAGCCAAGGGAAGATTTGTTTTCCTATTGGCTTCTCAAAGTTGTGCAATTTAAGAATTGGATTAACCTGATATGACTTTGTTTTTCTGCCAGATTAGATATGTTGAGTTTCTTGGCATTGTGAGTTGTACAGTACATTGTGTGCTGTAAATACGGGTGTGTCGGGATAAAGCTGTAATGACACAACGCGCTCGCAGTGTAATGCAGCGCTGCTGGCTGGACTCCGCTGCTCCCTTAGTGTCCCATTCCCTCTACCCCTGAAGGCACATGCTTCTTATGGCCTTCAGAGATTTGTTAGAATCTCCCTACCTTCCTACCTGTTCCATTTCCAGCAAGGTAACAAGACGTTATGGTGCCCTTTGGGGTAACACCCGAGGCCTGAAAGTCCTTCTGGTCTGGCAGTGGCTTATGCTGTATGAAGTATCTTTAAAAAAAAAAGCCGTATGAAAAAAATCGAAAGACACTCAAGAGTTTCTTCCTGCTTTCTCAGCATTCAGTTGGAGAAAGTTTACTGGGAAATGTTGAGATTGTGGGGTTTTTTGCTTTGCCTATTTTTTTTTTTTAAGCCGTGTCTAAGACCTTGCCTTGAGCTTTACTTTGGAAGAGTAAAAAAATCAGATCTGAAATAACTACAAGTGCGAAGCTTGCTGCTGTTTGAAGTATACCACAGTGGCATACAGATGTTTTCTTGGTGCTAGATGTATCCTGACATAATTTAATTTGGTGTGTCCAATTTGTATGCTGGGCTAGCCCCGTGGAATAGCCCAGTTCTCCTTATCAGCAATGCCTGCTTCCAGCTGAGGCAGTGCAACCAGGCAGCTAAAGGAAGGTGGCTGGAATCAGAGCCCCCTTGAGCTGAGTCAAGGTCACTGCTCTGAGGACTTCAGGGAGTGAAATTCCGACTGCCTTAAGGCACTGTTGTTTAATTCCCACTATTGATTGCCAGACTTCTGTGGGGACCGCAGCTACCCAAGCAGGTTAGTCACAAGGGACTGATGATAGTATGAGCTTTGTTACCGGCTGCCAAGGGCCCTGCCCTCTGTATCAGTGTGTGTACATTGAAAAATGAGGAATTAATTCCCTTACATGTAGTGAAGATTATTTCTCTTGAAAAAGAAGGTAAGGTTAATAAGTAAGATATCAAGACTGTGACATGTTCCTTAGCCATATGTTGTTCCAGTGCCTGCCTCTAATTCACTTTGGCAAAAAAGAGGCAGCTCTTGCTCATTAGATGGGGTGGTAGTGATCTGGTGATTGAGCCAGTTTTTGAGAGTAACACAAACTGAGTTAAATGGTGCAGGAGGTTGTCCTTGTAAACACCTGCATCACTCAACTGTATACTTAAATGAGAGGATTAGCAAAGAGTGAAGCATATTTAAAGTTAACCTGCATATCAACCTTTTGAGGACGTTAGACCACAAGCCTGCAGTTACAGATGTTGGACAGCTGTGGTTTGGGTGTTACACACCTTAGCCATTGCTGTCTCAGCGCTTAAAAAATCAGGGCACGGATTGTCCACACTCGGAGACCTGATGTTCATGTATCGGTAATCACGTGGCTGCTCTCAGGAAGGCTGATCTTTCTGTTGGACTGGAGTCATCACCAGGTTTAAGAAACACTTTTCCAAACTCTTATCTGTTCAATTTTCTCAGTACGACACGGTTAAAGTCATTGTTGAAAACTGTGGTAGTCTCTGTCTGGAAGCTGTTCTGAACACGTGAAAAGAAATCATTAGCCAAATAGAGGGAAAGAACTGGAGGTGTAATTGTCAACTCATGTGTGTCTCTGATTTCATCAGCTGCTGCATGTGCCTAGGTTATCAATTTATTTCTGGTAGAAAGTAAACAAATCTCACTTTTCTTATGTACTCTCATGACTGTTTCATCTGAGTTCCTCTTATCTGTAGCAGGGATGTACTTCTGAGGTCTTGCATTTGGAGGCTTTTCTTTCTGCTTCTACATGTAACATGCTCTCACAAGTCACGTGCACCTCTGATGCTGGCCAGGGTTGCTGTTTGTCTCTTCCAAAGTCAGTTATTTCAAAGCATCATTATCACTGCTATCAAAATGTAATAACTTATCATCAGGGCAGCTTTTATCCCATTATACTCTGCATGTTTTTCAGCTTGAATCCTCTGGCTAAAGTCTGTCTTTCATGAATGTTTCTCTGTGTTCAGCAGTGCTACTTGATGGCCATGTAAGTAGTGTCAGCAGAATCTGAACCATAGGAGGTATATACCACCAGTAGATTCATACCCTTCCTGTCCTAGGACACATCCTGAAAGGCCTGGGTACTTCTGATTCTCCTGAGTATGGAATTTGAAGTCATTCATTTGAGCTCCTGTTGGGAAGTTCTCATAATCCTCTACAATGAAGAAATCACAGTACCTTTTCCCAATCAGGCCCTTTCAGGGCCTGCATCCTTGAAGGAACTGTTGCTGTGTAACTCCAAAATTCAGATGATTGCTGGGGTTCAGCACCCTCTGCTGAATATGCTCAGTCCTAGGAACCCAGTTAACATGTCATTAAAATACAGCACTGCCAACACTAGCATTTAAGGAAACCCCTTAACTAATTTTTTTTTGCTGCCCTTCAGTTTATAGCCTGTGGCTTGTTGTTTCCCACTTTCTCACGTTTTCCCAAAGCCGCTGGTGTGTACAGTCTGAAGATCACATTTAACCAACACAAGGAAATCTGCTTGGCCCGACGGGCTTCTTTATCACGTGGCTGAGAATGTGTTCACTCTGTTCTGCCAGACTATGGCTAGCTGAGCAAAATACAGTGAAGCTCTGGGCTTCTGGCCAAGCTTTTATTTCAGTTTGGAGCTTACAGCCACATATTTGCTATTTGGCAGGACATCCACTGGGGTATATTTGGATAGTAATCTAGCATTGTTTTGCTGCTTTTTTCTTTTTTTTTTTTTTTT
>VZRU01012164.1:1017722-1036640 GCA_013398155.1 Pedionomus torquatus
TTTTTTTTTTTTTTCCCCTAAATGCACACAGATCGCATAATCCCAACACTTACTTTGGCCGGTCTATACAAGATTTCTCAGTGTGCACCGTTATGTATTGTGCACTCAGAACTTGTAGCCATGACCTTTGATAAATACAAGTCAAAGCAATTAACTTTCTTTTATTGAAAATTTCTGGATGTCCTACTCTTTGCCCCCTATGTGCCGATAACAGAGCTATGTTGTTACTTCTTCCAAGATCAAAAGCTTTGCTAGGGTTTGATTGAAGTCCAATTATGGAAGGAAGTAGCTGTGCTGGAGCTCTGAAAATAGCAATAATTGTTAAAATAATAAAGTGTGTCCTTGTGCGTCTTTATAATCTTTGAAACTTCTTTTGGGGGGAAGGGGGTGGCTTTCCTCTAGTTTTAAAATGAAAATATTAGCAAATGTCTTGGGAAAATAGGAGTGTGCTGTTAGAAGAACAAGTATCCCTCTCTGGATTTCATACTTCGGTTCTATTCTCCACCCCAAGCTTGCCATCCTCTGAAGCTGTTTGCATGCAGCCTGACTCATGCAGGAAAATAAAGCTGGATTTGATTTTTTAACTGTATGGGAGGCTTTGGGTTTGGGGGGATAAAGTCTTTATGATGCAAACTCCTTTATTTCTCTCTGAAAGAAAAATGGGCTTTTCAAAATGCAGCGTGTTTTGGAAAGTTGGCTCTGGGTTTGAAACCCCAAGATCTCTGAGGGCACCCTTGTATGAAAAAATAGTACAAAAAGACATAATGCTTGGGGAGGGGGTACAAAACGGAATCACAGCAGTAGCACTTGAGGAGCAGTTCCCCTTATTTTATGAAGGGACGTTTCTCTTGAAATGTTGGGGGGTGGAGGGGTGGGTGGTCTTGTATGGACAGAGCTGAGCCCAGAAGTCTGTTTTCACAGTAACTTTATCAGATGCTTTGAGCTGTGTCTGAGCAGATCAGTACGGGCAAAAGCTGAAAGTCTTTTCCCCAAGTCTGTACATTAGGATATAAATTTACAGTTGCCTTCTCTTAGTCTCTCCTGCATCCTGGGAGAACCTGGATGAAAGAGCCCCAAGGGGAGACTCATCCTCAGTCAACTGGTGTCAACTGAGGAAGGAACTTCAGGAAGGGGGAGCTGGGTTCTTGATGTTAAAACTCAATGTGTATAAATGGCCAGTTATCAGTCGCAGTGTTTAATTGATTGAAGGTGAATAAATAGAAATGAAGATGATAATAGGGACAGTGCTAAATAAATATTTTCCAGTATTGTGCAGTGATTGCTATAGGTGCTGTTTTGGTGTTTATACAGTGGTGACTGGTTTGAAATTATAGCAAGATTTTATCAGGGTTTGTCTTTTTTTTTTTTTTCTTTTTTTAACTCACGTGCTTGCACACACATCTGATAAAGGACAAGATAATCCCAGCGTGAAAATCAATCATCATGTACTTTTTAGCCAACTGGACTCAAAATCACTAATTACTAGAATAAAATCTTAGCATTATAGATAAATGGGATCAAGTAATAAGCCCGGAGGATTGTACAGATCCAGTGAAGCCCTTTGAGTTGTCACATGAACCTTTAGAACTAGAATTTTCTTAGCCCCCTAAATTACTAGGACAGAACCTCTTATTTATTCATTTGAATCTTACTGTTATGCTCTCTTCATTGCAGTGAGAATTATTTAGTCTTTTTTAATTCACTTAAACATCTTTGAAATCATCTATTCTGATCATTAAGATGGTTTTATGTATATAACATCTATCAAATATTTTATATAAAATAGTTCAGTCCCTTGCTTTTACTGGGTTTGGATGGATCTTTGGTATACAAACTGCTTTGTTGCCTTCTGGAAATTTTAGTTTGCAAAAAACCCCACCAACCTTAGCGAGGGGTACCCTGTTGGTTGGCTTAAAGATGTTTATACAGTCAGGAGCTTTAACTGCTCTCAAAAGCCTGATCTCTAGGAGCTGCTGAAACTCATCAAGCAGGTTCCTGCTAACCAATTAGCCAGTTAAGCAGAAAGAGGAAAGGTGTTTTTCTTGCTTGTTTTTAGTTTGTGAAGTTTAACCCATTTTTCCCCAAGCTTCAGCAGTCACGCAGGTTTGTAGCACTGGAATAACAGCAGTGAGAAAGAAGAGGGTCAGAAGACCTATGATCTGTGTGCTCGTGTGTATCACCCAAGCAGGCAGAGACATGCCGTTTCCAGAGTAAGTCTAGAGCACTCCAGTTCTTAGCTGTGAGTCCTACCCAGCATCCCTCACCTGGCTTATTGTTTTTCCTTTTAACGAAATCTTTACCAAATAAATAAATACCCCTCCTCCAACCAAACCCTTGCTGACCCCAAACTCCATAATGGATTGCTGCCAGGACAAATTTGTTGATTCCCAAATGCTCCTGCTGTGTCTTGGTTGGAAGACTTAACATTACTTGCATAATAAGCGCTGTGGATAATATTAAAAAAAAGCTCTTTCTAGTAGAGCTCTGGTTTTCTCTGCATATTATAAGAATAAATAAATGCTCAGATGATACCAGACAGCTGGGTTGTCCGTATCTGGCTGTCTTTTACACTGACTTTTAAGACCGGCCATGTGCATGACTTTTAATGGCTGTCAGTACCAGATGCATCTGTGTGGAGCTCAGAGAGATTGTCAAGTGACAACGCAGTTGTCAAACCATTTTGCTCATGATTACTAGAAATAGTAAATGAGTGGATGGGGTAAGGTGAAAAGATACTCTCAATTCCAGTAGAGAACGAGAGGATTAAGTGACTTTACTGACTGCCTAATAAATAATAACGTGGTGAATACTTTTCTTTTTTCCTTCCTACTACCTGCTTAAGGAATCCCTTAAATCACCAGGCAAAATCACCAGGATCTGTGATGTGTTGTACTTCTCCTGCAGCCTTCCTTCAGCCAGGGAATGGAGAGTTTCATTCATTTACATTGTTTTCACAAAACTCAGTAGTAATAGTTGTACGTACCTCTGCCAAATTTGTTTGAAATTGGCCAACAGTTCCAAAAATTGTTGGGGGGAGGCTAGAGAGATGTGCACAGAACCACTGCACAAAACAAATTTCTCTAGAAAATTAAGCTAAGGATGGTCAGGAACTGGGGCACTGAAATGAAGCTTGCATAGTCATTGAAAGAACTGAAAGGCAGCTTGGTGTCTTAATTGTGTGCACAGCCTTTAACCAGGTACACGAGATACAGGTCTTGCCAACAGCTTACATCCATGTAGGCAGATTTCCATCTGCCCAGGACCTCTCTTTGTAGACGGTGAAGTGTAATTTGGTGACTGCATTGATTGTTATGAAGAAGCAGATACCAACACTTCCCAGCTGAGGCTGTGGGACAGCTTGGTCTGGCGGTCTGAGCTGTGCCAGCCACTGAGTGGTCTGTGCAATAACTTTTGACTATAGGTAGGGCTTTCTGTAGTTTCCTGGGTAGCCTGAGGGTGCAACTGAATATTTACTATTGTTCCACATTAGTTTTTCATTTTTTAAAGGAAGATCTGAGGGCATGAATTGGAATGCATATTAATAACAAAAATTTAATACAGCTTTTCCATCACCAGGATTTTGTTGAGTTTTGCTTGTACATTGAGTCCTCAAAGACCTTATCCAGGCAGCAAAATGGAGGCAGAGGAGGTAGTGCCAAGTTCTTGGGTTACTGAGCAAGGGAGCTGCAAAGCACGGAGGCCACCTCATTCCTGGCAGCTAAGGCAAACCTTCTGAAACAGGTAAAGATGGGTCAAGACTTCTGCTTCAGCAGATGCTTCTTCCAGGCTCAGGTTGAGCGGGTGAGGTACACAGGTTGCATAGCACGTTGTGTGCAGTGGATGGGCAGCAGCACCTAAGCTGGGTGTGAATTGTGTGGAATGTGTGTGAATAAATGGCCTGGGCATGAGGAAGCAAGATGTTTCCACCTGTGAGTACATGAGTTACTTCTGGTGAAGTGCACCTGAACACAGGCTTTGCTTTCATAGGAAGAACACATTAAAGGTGGCACGAAGCATCGTTATCATGACACCAGGTCTTAAATTTATTTCTAAACCTCTGGAGCACTATAAATCTGGTCAGTGCTGCTTCTGCATTTGTAAAAGGAGAACAAATAAAAATGTTCTGCAAGCTTTGCTACATTTTTAGAAAATATCATTTATATGGCACAGCTCCATTTTGTGTAATTTTTTATATCCAAAATATAGAGGGCTTTAGAATAGAAGAAAAGCTGCATATCTGAGTTTAAGATAAAATAAGATGATCTCTGCGACAGAGACAGCTGAAATGATGTGATATGACAGTTGCTGTAGCAACACCACCTACTTCATGAAAATCAGAGTTAACAGGAGTGTAAAAGGTAAAGCCCACATAATTTTCCAAGCCTATGAATTGTTGCTGCCCTCAGCTTGCAGTGCTTTCCAACTCTCTAACGTTTCTTTCGTTTGGGCACCTTTTTCTGCATGGCCAGCTCCAGCAGACCCAGTCTTATATTCAGCAGGGGCTCCTGGTGGGAGTTGTGCAGGGGCAGTGAAGCCTGCAGGGTCTTTGCCTACAGGTGACCTGGTGAATAGGAGGAAAATAACACGAAGGATTATGTTATGTCCTGTCCTCCCCCAAAATCCTCGAAGAGTGAAATGCAGCATGGCATATAATGTCTCACAGTTATCCTGTCTAGAGAATGGGGTGACCACCATTGTAAAAAGGAAGCCAGAGCGGTCAATTTACTTGTGGGAATCTGCTTTTAGTAAAGCACTGTTATATTTAATAGAAATTGTAAGTATTGTAAAGATTGAAGATGTCAGAGATAAGTACTTTGGCGCTTTACCCCCTCCTGAATGAACCCAGAAGAGTGGTGTTGCACACCAGTGATACTCTGCCTATGAAAGTAAGAATAGGCATTGCTTTTAACCAGGAGAGTGTTGGGCTGGTTGTCTGGCTGCTGGGAAGCACTGAGTCCAGCACAGCACACAGGGCTTTGCTGCCAGGCAGGCAGAGACTTCCACGAAATTTACTGTATTCAAAGAGGGTAGAAGGGTCTGTGTTACAGAACTGTTTTGGTGCCAAGACATTGTTTGAAAGTTATTTGGGATGTCTGGATTGGCAACTAATTTTGAAATTTGCAGCTATAGTTATTAGAAGAAAAATACTGTTTTAAAAATATAGTTATTGTAAATAAGGCTCCTAATTGCTTACTCTTCCCTTAATAATTTTCAATGAATAGGGTCCTGGGTGTATTTATAAAGTACAGATGTGTATGTTGAAAAGCTCCCATATGCTGTGAATTGATCAGTGATTTCCCAGTTCACATTGGCCTCAAGGTTAGACTCAAATATTTTTTTATTTTTAATATATTGACTTAATTTATTGGAAATATTTTTACCATTAATGGTAACGGAGGACCACACTGAGCGTGATGGCAAAAGCAAAATCTCTATTACTTGTGAATTAAGGATAAAAAGTTTGAAAGAAATGGCAGTCTCATATGGCAGTCAAGTTAAGTTTCACTGATCCATTTTGTTGAGATGCTTCCTGAAGGCATCACCAGAAATGCACTACTCAGTAGGTGGAAGAAGCTTGACTTTTGTGTCTTGGGGCATTTTTAATTTCATTTTTGACATAGTTCAAAATCTTCATGGGTTCTGCATATCAGAACATGCATAAAGGTGTGTTCAGAGTCTCAGTTCAAGGCTATGGACAGTTTGCAGAGGAGATCACAAGAAGGAAAATAAGTACTTGGATTCCAGGATTTCTTAAAGACATATTCCATTGCTAGCTGTTTTCATTGCTACTATATCTAAAAGATAAAAACATTTTTCTTTAGAAAAAAGATAAAAATTTCTCATCACTTTTCTCTGAGTTTTGCTCACTTTACCTTCATCTTTCTATAAAAATGTGACTGCTGACTTGGTGTAGAGTGGTGCATAAATCTCTGCAGGCATTAGTTCAGTTTTTGCGACTCCTCAGCACAGTGGTTTCTTGCCATATTCATGTGCTAGATGACTCTCTCATTTTTACAAGTGAATTGATAAGACAATGTCTTGCCCAGTGTTCAATGTCATCAGTTCTTTTAATCAGACTTGCTTTTTGAAGTTCCCTGGTTTTGTCAGTGTCTGATGTGCCAAGAAAGCCTGTATTATGCAGCAGCTGTAAAGAAGTAGTTACAGATCCATGGGTAATGTCTGTATGTAACAGTCTGTTCTCCTGGAATTTTCCCTAAGCCGTGGCTACGTGTTCCCTTCCTCCTCTGACCTGTTTTTTCAGACTACCCTGGACTGATGCGTTTGTGTACTTTGTAAATGAAGATAAGTATATCAATAGAGAAAAAGATACAACCACACAGTCTTGTGCTTTCTTTGTGTGCCCTCATTGAGTAGAAAAGTAGCATGTAAAAGCAAATTAGACCTCTCCAGTTACTGAGCTGTAACAAACCAAATACAAGTTTTGGGATGCTGTTTTATTAGGTGCTTTTTTTTTGGTAAAACATGTTAGAGGGTCCTAATTTAAGGCAGGGGAAAAAAGAAAATGTACTAAGTCTTACTTAGTAGGTTATGGGAACAATGTGTCCTTATTCTGGCACCTCTGCTTCTTAAAAAGTGATTATTTCCCACAAATCACCCTCTCTAAAGCATTGTTTTAGTTCTGTCGTATAAGGAGTTCAGTGAACAGAAAATGTGAAAAAAGTACAAATAAAAAGTTACTGCAGTGGAGAGTTCAGATTTGTGTGTACAGAGCAGAACAAGAGAGAAGGCGAGATTTGCAAGTTGCTGTAACTCTGCCCAGTGACCTCTTTTTCTGAAGGGATATATTCAGGGAGCTGCTGATAGCATCTGTTGCCTGTCTCCCAGCCTTGCCCTTAGGTACTGATTGGGAGTCAGAGGAAATGTACCTGTTTCACGTGGCTCTTCCATGCCATTTGAAATCTCACTTGGCTGTGTTTTGATAACACACCCAAGTGAGATGGGCTTGGGTACCAGCACTGGGTAATAGATACTTGAGTCATGGGCGGCATATGCTGTCAGGATTACAGGATGGGTTTTTGCAAGACCTGTTTACTGACAGAGCGTGCTGTCCTGGATGCTCATTAGCCAAATAAATAGAACAATGTGAGAGGAACTTACTTGGCCTGGAGTCTTGCAGAGCACATTGGCAGTGGCATGAACGCATCTTGAGGTCAAGTGTTGTCTTTGTTTTGAGTCATATTCCACATGAAGGAATATTTATAGATGCTATATGAGGCTGTTGCCTAAAGTTGGGGCTCTATCTAAAATCTACTGTCTGAGATGGGTTCGTTAAAGCTGAGTATGTAGTTGCCCAGGGAAAGAAAAATGTCTTTTTGTCTTCCTGAGAACAGGTTAACAATTCTGATGCTTCTCTGGAAATTTCCCTTTAAGAAAAGAGTTGTACTTTTTGAGGAACCTTACTATGTGTGACTTGCTAATTAAGAAAAATATACACAGATATGCTAAAGGATGTCACGAAGCTCCAACACACCAGAGAATATCACCATCTCAAAGCGAAAAGTGCTTCTGAGCCGAAGGTAAATCAAGATGAAATACCTGTCTGAACGTTCTTCCCTGCAGCTTCTCTTCAGGCCCTGTCCCCACTGAATGCCATCTTGGCCTATCTTTGGAAGGAAAGCAGCACCCTACAAAAAAAAATCAGAAAAGCATTTCAGGGGCCTGTGGATTTCATGTTTTTCAAGAATTTGAAAATCCCTGGGCAGTGCCCCAGGAGCAGGTCAAACCCATGGCTTTCTACGTGTAGCATGTCTGCAAGAGTAATGTTCAGAACAGAAATAACTACCTCCCCACCTCTTGCAGTTTGGTTGTCAGGGGCTGCTTTGAGAGGGAATAAAAGTTTCGTTTCCTGGTAGCTGTCAGAAATGGGGCCTCACTGATCTTAGTGCTGCCTTCACACAGGCTAAAGATGGGGTAAGGTTTTCTGAGTATGCCTTACAGAACATTGGAATTTTAAGTCCAGTAGATACAATGAAAAATTTTACCTGCTGATGCCTTGTATTTGTTTGTTTCTTGCTTTTGAAGGGTAGAATGTTACTGGCACAGCAGGAATAGCATATTACATGCACGTTATGCTAACCACATATGGGACTTGCAAAGTCAAGCCCGCAGAAGCCTGCGAACACTCGACCAAAGGCCACGTGTGCAGCTTCAGATAGCACACCCCCTCCCTTGTTTGCTTGGAGATTCGGGCTTTAATTACATTATATCATCTTTCTTTCCCTTTTCCCTTTTTGAAGGCAGAGGTCAGGCCAGCTCTGGGTTGAATCAGGGCTGTATCAGGAAGGAAGCGGTTGTCTGTCGGATCTTGGCCTCATTTACTGCAGATGTGAGAGGATGCAGGGAATGGCAGGAGCAGGAGGAGAAGGGAAAATCTGGCAGGAAGGACAGAAGGATTTTGTCTAGAGAGGCTGGATTTTGCCACGAAGTTTCAGCAGAATTCTGAAAGCCAGGCACTTGATTATGTGGGCTTGTCACACTGTGTGTTTGCTTCCCTTTTGGTGAGGAGCCCGGTTTGATACCCTGGGTGGCTCTCGCACGTCACCCAACCTGCAACAGAAATGGGTGACATTTGATTGGAAATGCATACAACAACTCTTGCATTTAATTTTAAAAATAAATTGAAAGGACAACTTGAATTTTCTCAAGTGCCACCCCTACAACAGACACATTGGAAAAGAGCAGGAATGGACCTGACAGCACCCACAGTGTCCTGCCGCTTGGCCTGGGTAGAGGATGACAAGTTATTCTCACTGTATGGAGCTGAAGGGGGACAGGGTGCTTTGCCAGTGCCCTTCGCCATTCACTGGTAGCAGAGGATCTGTGGGACTCAGGAATCTGGAGCTACGTTTGTTCCATAAGCACAGGCGCTCTCCTGCCCTGTTCCCTTCAACGATTCTCTTCTATGTGTTCATCCCAGGCTTTGCTGAAGCAGCCTTCCTCTTCCAGGTTCTCCCCCTCTTTGCCTACCAGTCTCCCTCATCCTCACCTTCTTCACCTCCTTGCCTTGAGTCCGAGCCACCAGGTGAAATCACCCCTTTCTCACCCAGCCTTGTCAGGCATGCAGTAGATTCTAAGAAGGCAAACGAAAGGGAAATGACATTGATCCAGGAGTTGCTCTCTCTTCCAGCACACAGGCCACTAGTACAGTTCAGTGAAAAGTTTGCCAGAAGTTTTTAACAGGTTCAAAACAAAGTATTTTTGCTGAACCTTTTTCGGGAAACTGTAGAACCCTTTTGGCAGAAACATAACTGGCCCACACAAATCCAAACAGAATGGTTGAAATCTGGCAAAGGTCTGAGGAACTGAAGGCAGCATCCTCTAATGGGAAGTGTCAGACAATCTTAATAAGACTACCAGTCCTGCCTGTAATAATACTGCAGAGGCCCAGAGCAGGAGGCACACAATGCTGAGAGGGGAAACGACAATTCTTTTATAATTAAATGCACAAGGTTTGTAAACAATGCCGATATCTTTAAAAAGTACATGTGTTCAAAACACTTTTATGTGCCAGTCTTTTAGTGTGCATTAAGAGCAGCGAATATGTTGTGGTTGCATTGGATTAAGATCCTTCTTTCCACAGGAAGTGTTTGCAGTCACCCCATGTTCGGCAGAATCAAGTTTGTGTAAGATAAGGAATAGAGGAATGCCTGTGCCAGGTTGGAGCACAGGTCCAAATACACTAATCTCCTGTTGCTTCGGAAGAAAATAAAGCTCCTCTAATAACTGCTTACATAAATACACCCAGGGGTGAAGTGTCTTCTTTTCCCCCGGGCAGAGAGTGCTTGGTTTTGTCCTGCCATGTGAGGGCTGGAAGATCACAGTGTGGCTTCTCATTCCCTTTAGGCTAGTATAGATTATGGTTTTACTGTCCATGCAAAAGTTTCTGTTTCTAGAAGACACTAAAATCCTAATAGTAGGGAAATTAGATGATGCTTTTAATATTGTAAAGTAGAGATCTGCAACCTGACAAGATGCTGAACTTAGATAAATCTTGGCCTCCAGAATAGTCCTGTTACTTTACTGCCTGTGGGTGTTTTTGCCTATCTAGATTCCTGCACGGTGCCTTGTATTCTGCGCTGAGATGACTTTTCCTAGAGGCTGAAGGAGTTAATGCAGAAATAGATGGCAGATTAGTCTGGGACAGGCTGTGATTTGGAGTAAGAGAACTATCCCAAATAGCTGGCCAGTCGCCAAGTGGATAGACCAGTTGGAGGACACATTGGCAGAGCGGTGGGGTTCTCTGGAGCAGCAGTGAGGATTATCTGTCAATTTAACCGCTCTGCTATATAGCCTGACTGACATACCCAAAGTGCCTTTAGTTTATAGAAGGAAAAAAAGCAAACACGTATTTAATCTCTGGGTTGCTAATAAATTGATTGAGAAACTCCTCTTTTCTTTCCCTCCAACATATGTGTAAAAAAATAGGCGAAAATATTTTGATTAGAAGACTTCCACTCCCTTTTCTTTTTCTCATTACTGTTCTCCAGCCAGCTGTTGAGCTGATGAAAAGAGTGGAAGGGCTGCAAAAAGGGAGTTTTTTTTTCTGAAAAATCAGGCACATTTCTATGGGAGTTGAATGATTCAAAATCTAATTCCACATAATTCACTGGGGATCTCTTGCAATACAAATAAGAAGTCTGTCAAGCAGTGGTGCAGTTGAAGAGGTTATTTCCGTCTTAGCTCTCCTGGGCATGGCTGGTAGGTGGGATGTTTAAAAATGGGGAAATTAAGAGTCAGGATACGGTGACTGAGCTCCCCACAATACCAGATCAGCATTTTGGTTTTGCAGATATATAAAAATGCTACTGTACTTTTGAATTGTGCATTTTAATTACTGCAAGCAATTAAAAGCCGATGGGGTTTTTTTACCAGCCACTCGGTGACCTAGATGACACAAGTGAATAGTCTCAGTCTATTTCTCTTTGAACGAGGCACCGCACTGAAAATATTGCCGTTACATTGGACTTCCTCACTGGCAGCCTCTGCTGGGAGGAGGAGGACTGAAAGGGATAGAACAGCCAACTTTCTTTCAAGTTCTTCTTGCTGGAAAATTTTCTGCTATTGCTAATATCTGCCAGGGCAACACCAAGAGCATTAGCAAAGGCAAGATGTTGGGGCAGCTGTAAGTGCTGGGGTTGACAAAACCTGTTGATCCCCTTGCCAGGAGGTACCTGGAGCTGTGTCTGTCCTGGCGTACTCAGCGTTGCTTGAGTGGAGCTCTACAAGTGGGAACTTCTCCAGAACAAAAGGCCAGTGTTGACATAGTTGTGGTCTCTCCAGGCCACAGTTGAGACACATCACCAGGGTGGTATGAGGGGAAGTTTCCATTAGCCATTGTTCCCAGTTTGCATCCACCACCACCACCGAGGAGTTCTGCAGCTGGATTTCCAAAAGAGCTTAATGCTCGAGAGCTCTCGTTTCAGCAACTTAAACAGAGGGGCTAATTTCTTTCCAAAACACTTGGCAGTGGTCAGCCCCCATTGAGAACAAAGCTAAGCACATTAAACAGTCCAGCCACTTCACTCTTGTGAAAATTTGGCCGCCGTTGTGAGTGCGGAGTGTTTAGATAATACAGAGACTGGCAGCAAAGGCATCTGGCTCCCGAGCAGCGAGGTGCTTTACCTTCGCCTGTCCTTGGCGGCTGGTGTTGTCGGCTTCCTCCTTGGCCGATGCCTTGTGCATCACAGCCTCTGACCGGCACTTTCTCTGGATGTTGTGACAGCTGTGAAGCTTGCTGATGTGAGGATTAGTCGGCTGCTGGGCACATGACGTTCCAATTGCTGTGCTTATTTGACCTACCTCTGATTGCAAGGAATTTAGTGCATAAAAATAACACCCTGAACAAATTTGGCAGAAGGCTGCACAGCTACAGCACTGTGCACACACGGAGAGAGGAGCTGGGCGAGCGGTGTAACGTGAGGCCCTAAGAGCAGAGCCAAGTCCAGCGCAGCCCACGCTGTCGTCTTGCATTACCAGGAGTTCCAGCACCATGTAGAGTGGCCATTAGCCAGTGAACTAACGAAGACAGGTTCCTGGCTTGTATTATTGGCAAAACTTGATAGAATAAATAAAGAGAGCAAGTGCCAGGAGTTGCCTAACGTAAAACGCTGGACAAGGAAATACTGGTTTTTCTGCCTGGGGTTTTAGACACCCTTATTAACTCTGTTGTTCTCAGTAGAGTTCCTGATGGTTCGGAGGAGCGTGAGAGAACGGAGAGTCAGCCGCCTTGACGGATAGTGGGATGTGAGCAGTGTGCATGTAGGAATATCTTACAGGGCTTTGGGCTCCCGGGTGGTAACGTTTACCTGTGTGCATGATTCGTTCAGGCTTTGCATTAGGGAATAACATTCACCTTCAACGACCTTCCTGTTGGCACCTGGGACATCTTGTGTTTGCTGAAGGACCTGGTCACTACCAGTGAGAGCTTCTTAGACCAGGGGAAGTGAAACGTCTGCACGAAGGGAAGAAGGCAAGATCTGGGTTGCCGTAGGTTCTTCTGCCAGATCACCTTGGAGATGCATCACTCCCTTCTTTTGCATCAGTAAGATGCAATACCTTAATTTCACATGTTTTAAAGGAGTATTTTTGCTCTTTTTCAGAGAGGTACTGCAAAATTTCTTGAGGCCAGTGGTTGCTAAGCTCATGTAATTGTGTAATATGGCACATTATAGATAAATGATAATATGTAAACTGAGAGCGTGTATCAAGAACTTCAGCAATATTTAAATATAGACACTTTTGTTAAGGCCAATTAGAAAGCTGGGGCAGATTTCACAATCCATTTGACTTTTTGAAACACCCTGCTTGCTCACTTGAAATACATGAAGTATTCAGAGTTCCTGTCTTCCTTCATTTTTATCTGTATTATGGAATTTGCAAGATTTGTACATGGATATGCCTATATATATGTCTGCATTAAAAATAAAATACCTGCCTGCTCTGGTACAAGCATAGTCACATCAAAGGAAGCCTTCCTGCATTTAATCCTTTTAATAAGCCTGTTTCTGCCAGCCCATATATCTGAAATGAGATTAGCCATCCATTTAAAGCCAGGCTACAGGGATGCCTTTGCTGCCTTGAACCTTTTCGGCTGGCTTTAAGACGCTCGTTTGCCACCACCCTTTACAGCCATCGGGGTATTTTAAACACCCCATCATTATCAGCAGCACAGCTCCCCTTCCCTGTAGTTCCACTGCTCGCTGCAGCGTGGGGGTCCTGCGCTGCCCAACGCAGACCCCACGCCCCCCCAGATGGGCAACGCGGGCAGAGGGTGCTGCTGTCTGTCTGCTCCTGCCTGCAGCTCCCGTAGCTCTGNACCTCTGCCCTGCTGCTGCCTGTTGCTGCCATACCTCTCTGCCTGCTGCTCCCGTAGCTCTGCCCTGCTGCTGCCATACCTCTGCCTGCTGCTCCTGTAGCTCTACCCTGCCGCCGCCTGCTGCTGCCTGCTCCTGCCATACCTCTGTCTGCTCCTGCCATACCTCTGCCCTGCTGCTGCCTGCTCCTGCCATACCTCTGTCTGCTCCTGCCATACCTCTGCCCTGCTGCTGCCTGCTCCTGCCTGCTCTTGCCTGCTCCTGCCATACCACTGCCTGCTGCTGCCTGCTCCTGCCATACCTCTGTCTGCTCCTGCCATACCTCTGCCCTGCCACAGCCTGCTGCTGCCTGCTCCTGCCATACCTCTCCCTGCTGCCTGCTTCTGCCATACCTCTGCCCTGCCACTGCCTGCTGCTGCCATAGCTCTGCCCTGCGGCTGCCTGCCTCTGCCCTGTCGCCCCCCCTCAGCCCCCCTGTGGCCAGCAGTCGGGCAGGCCCTGGTTTCTCATTCTGTTAATGAGGCCCAGCAGGAACCATCTAGTTTCCAGCACCAAGGTCTTGGCAGCAGCAGAGGCGGGGGGTTGGGGGACTCTGCTGTTGGCACAAAGCGGGTTGCGGGATCCTTTCCTCTCACCCCCTCTCCTATAGCTGTATATATATATTGTAATAACTTTGATCCTCCTTTTCTCCTCTCCCAGGCCCTAACTAGCCTTTCCTGGAAGCTGATTTTATCAGTGCTGTTTTAAAATAGGAGTTACAAAAGAGGAGCTCTCTGTTAGCAAGCCCTGGTTTGCGCAACACAATTCCCTGGTGCATTTTCTATGCAGTTCCAATATTGTTGCCATGATCTTCTAGTTTAAAATAAAAACTACATTGTTAACACTGGCCTTGGTTTGGAATTAGAAATGACATTTAATGTTTACCATTTTACACCCTAAATATTACAGATGCAGGCACAAATAAGGAAATATTACACAGTCACAGGATGTTTGTGTAGTTATTATGAAAGCTGTCATATCTCTGAAGTCAAAGTGAATTAGCTAATAGCCGAAATTATAAAGGAATATCTGCTTCAATCAGAAGTCCTCCCTCTGAAGTCAGTGAAGCTTGTACTTCTGAGGCATGTAAAAACTTCTGAAAATTCTGCCCCCGGGGATAGCCCATGTTTAGGCAGCTTACTTTAGGATCCTATTTTTGGAACCTGTGGTTGAGATTTTAAATTGGATTTTTAGTGAGAATGGTGCCTGAATTGGTGCTCTGGGTCTTAAAGGCTATATCTGAGATTAAAAAAAAAATAAAAAATGGGGGAGATTTGTCTGGGGATAGGCTTCTTTTTATTAGACTTGGTATACCACAAAAGAGTAATGTGGCATAAATAAGTGTTCTTTCATTTTTTCAGAATGTCTTTAAGTTGTCATTGTAGCCTTTCATGTCTCTAGTTTACTTCACTGCTTTTTGGAATATCAGCAGTAGGATTTCGTAGAAAATAACAGCCTTTTTAGAAGAGTGCTTCAGCACAGCTTGAAAGTACATTTTCATGAAATACTGTCCTGTTGCAAGTACTGTACATTGTTTGATTGTAAACTAAACGTACCTTCAAAGGCAGGTCTGAAGAAATCCATGTATGAGAAGACTGGAAAGGATTACAGTGTGGTGGATAAATCAGAGCTAAACGACAGTACTTGGGATTTGTTCCTGAGGATGTGATCTTAATGAAGTGGCATGAGTTGGAGCAACGTGTCTTCTGCCAGCAGTCTAGTGCGACTCAGTGTTGGATTCAGTGATCTTAAGCGTTCATCCAGGATCAGCAACCAGAATTAGGAACCAATTCTGAAAATAATGACATAAGCGGGTCTGGACCTGAATATGCAACCTACAAAACGAGCAATCAAATATTTAGCAAGAGTAGATACCAAATTTACAGTGAGACCTTAAAGCATTATTGCTTGTAAAGTATGTAGAGAGATTCTAAAATCCATGTTCAGTAATGCTGTTTACATATTTTCTTCTAACACAGCTGATTTTATCCTTTTTTTTTTTCTGTAGGTCAGATCTTGCCAGCAAACCGAAACACACCAAGTCCCATCGATCCTGAGACTATCCAAGTTCCTGTTGGCTACGAACCTGACCCTGCAGATCTTGCTCTTTCCAGTATTCCTGGCCAGGAGATGTTTGACCCTCGTAAACGCAAATTCTCTGAAGAAGAGCTGAAACCACAGCCAATGATTAAGAAAGCTCGCAAAGTCTTCATTCCAGACGACCTGAAGGTAATTTGGAACTGGTGACGAGGTTGTTCATACAGACTCTATGACAGCTATTCTCAGAGGTATAGGCTTGGAGCTTGAATCTGTTTTCTGCTGGACTGTAAATCTGCCAAACTAAATACGACTTTGCTGTAGAATAAAACTGTGATGGTTCTGAATAAGACTGACTGAGGGGAGGATGTCCCTTATTAGTTATGCAACAGTTGAAATTCATGAGATCAATATTCATTTCCTTTGTATGCCAGAAATTTCCTGCCTGACCTTGGACAAGCTTACTTTGTCCCATATTTCCCACTTATGAAACAGTCTGATCATGTTTCCTTTTCCTCCATTTTCTGTCTGTCTCATCAGCATAGACTGTGAATTCTTCAAGGAAGAAGCCATTTCTTACAGGGTCCGTGGGTGTCCCCGATAGCAACAGGATGAAGTATCCCGTGTCTTGTTTGGAAGTTGCTTTAGCTCTGTGTGTAATAATGAATGGGAACACTATACTAAACACTGCTAATCTAGATGAAAAGAGTCTAAATTAGTTGTAGGAAAACAGAACAAAATTATTCTGCCAAGAACTATATTTTAATGCAGTATTTAAAATATGTTACAATAGCAATACAAAATACAAAAAGAAAGAGCACCTTTGTCTGTGCTTCTCTGCTGCTTCTGCCATGTGAAGAGCAAAGAGGATGAAGGAGTAAGTTGGTCAACTGATTCAGCTTATCAAACAACTGTGAAAATTGTCATTATTTGCAAAATTCTCTTCCCAGTATGTGATTTTCAAGAGACCTCTACTTTATGGGAGGTAGCCAATGCAGAATCTCATTCTGCTGTTGCTGTTCCCCCCAAGACACAGACCGTACCCTCCTGGAGTTGGTGGGTATCTCTGGCTGAGCATGCAAGGAGACTGGGATGCCATTTGTTTACACCAGATTGATAGCATTAGGGAAAGAAGCTGATGCTATTCGCTATTTTTATCCCTAAGGATACCACTGTGTAACTTAAAAGCACAGAAATCACAATTCCAGTAGTGTCTAGCGTCCAGGACAGGACGTAGCTGTCACTTTGTATATGGTACCCTCAGCTTTTGTTAGAAAAGCTTGTCTGCTCCAGGCCATTACTTGCCTGGGCAGATTTTACCCCCAGCGACATTGTGCAGTGTCCCAAGAAGTCTGCCCAGAGAGGGGGGACAGGAGTAAAGAGATGAGTGTGCCCCTTAGTGCCATTCATCGTTTGGTGGTCTCTCCTAGGCGTCCCTAATTGTCAAAGCAAACTTTTGCCAAAGGTAACCCTTGGACTTCTTCACGCCAGAGGGAAAAAATACCAGTCTTACAGGCAGCAGTAGAGCACACACAAGTTTTCAGCCTAAGACTGAACTGGAAGTTCAAGGTCTCTCATTTCCCTGAGATAATCACATCAGTTGCCCTTGACTCGTTTCAGAATGACCCAAGTGCTGCTCCTGCCCTGGCATGTGGAGTGGCTGTTGAGTTCTGGGGGAGGGTAAGCAGATTAGACCAGTCAATCGTCTCTGGGTTGCATGTGATTTTGAAATGCCAGCCTTACCTCTTTCGGGCCCGGATTAAGGGATTTGCCGTAGCAATTTGTTAAAATAAAGATGGATGAAGCCTAGGTGGCACACTAATAAATTGCTTAAAGCTGATTTTTATAGAGCGGAATGAGATGGGAAATTATAAACAAGATTTGGGTCATAGCTTTTTGCTGCATGCTTGGTTTTAAGAGGATTTTTTGGGGGTCCCATCTAAGTCCAGGTGAAGAGCAATTTCGAGATAGGCTGGCTCTGAATCGTCACTGCTGCACACCTCGTTAAGCTAAACTCTTACAAAGCTGCTGTAGAGTGCTTGGGGCAGTCGTTTTGCTCCCGCTGTTCCCTAAACAAGCAGCAGCAGAGGATGCAGCAGAGCGGCGGAGTCAGACCTGGGATGCTTCGTGCTGAAAGATGGAGGAGTGGTGGGGTATTGCTCTGTTCGCTGCGGCGTAGGAGCAGATGGCTCCTGGTGGTGGGCATAGAACTGTGTCACCATGCTTGGTGACACTAGAGCCACACAAGCGTGTGGAAGTGGAGGGCAGGCTCTGGGAAGGGAAGTTTGAGCTATATGGCTTGTCCAATGCGAGAGCTGAATTGTGCATCACGCTTACTCTGCAGGGAACTCAATTTCGCTTTTTGTGAGAGATTCTGCCCACTTTGTACTCACTGACTTGTTCCAAATTTCTAGAACTTAATTCTGTTTCAAAGCAACGTTGAAGCTGCCATTTCACTGAAAGCTGCTTCCTTTGAAAACTGGAAAACTCAAGTGAAATGAGGTCATGACTTTAGAGCGATGGGTGCAGCAGTGCAATAAGGTGATCTCCTAGAGGCAAGTCTTTAGGGGTAACACTTCAGGAGTGTGTGAGCTTATGAAACTTCAGGGGTGAGTGGACCTATTTCTGGCAAATGCTTTTTTTTCCCCCCGTAGTTAAGGTCTATTGTACTAATCTCTTTGCGGATGGTACCGAAGCAGCCATCCTTGGAGTGCCAAGGAATCTTCTACCAGCGACTCACTCTTGTGGGGTGCAGACAGGACAACTGTAGAGAAAGGACCTTAAACAAAAAAAACCAAAAAAAAGATCTGAACGGTAAACGAAATGGATGATACCAACAGAGTGAACCAGGTGTTGGTGGGGAAAGATGAGCAGGGACACACCAGAGGTAATTAGTACCGCTCCAGCAACCGGTAGAGAATGAGTCACCGCATGCGAAGGTGGATGCGCTAACTAGGTCAGCGTAGACGGGGGATGGATTGAACCACTGGAATATCGCTTCTTTTTCCCTTGGAGGAATTTCACGGTCGAGAGGATGAGGGGGTTGGGGTAAACATTTTGACAAAGACACGGGATGGCATCTGTGCACCCTGGCTGGATTGAGCCCCGTCAATCTGGAACTTCAGTCCCAGCAGTGCCTGGCACTCGCTGGGCCAGGCCAGCAAAACCTGCGGAGGTTGTGGCCGAGAGCACATCCTGGTGGCCTGGTTACTGAAATCTAATATCTTGTTTGTTTCTTTCTGTGTTTAATGAGCAGGATGACAAATACTGGGCAAGGCGTAGAAAGAACAACATGGCTGCCAAGCGATCGAGGGATGCCCGCCGACTGAAGGAGAACCAGATCGCCATCCGCGCCTCCTTTCTGGAGAAGGAGAACTCGGCTCTTCGCCAGGAGGTGGCCGACCTACGGAAAGAGCTGGGCAAGTGCAAGAACGTCCTGGCAAAGTACGAAGCTCGACACGGCCCCCTGTAAATTCAGGGGGGAGGAGCAGGTTTTTTGTTATTTTTT
>VZRU01012165.1:0-41951 GCA_013398155.1 Pedionomus torquatus
AGCTTGTGAGAAGCCCCTGCCGTGGTGGTACGGAGCCAGTAAAGGGTCTCCTTGGTGTCCAGGCTCCGGCGTGCAAGGCAAGATGCTGGGAAGAGCCCCAGCTTTTGGCTTCATCCCCGCTCTGCAGCCTCCCAGCCGCTGGATTTGGGGTGAAAGCATCAGGCCTGGGGTTTACCTGCCGCTGGCAGGGCTCAGCGAGCAGCTTTTGGCGTGTTTTCGTTCTCAGCGTGGGTTTTCTGGTGGTCTCTGGTGCTGGTGCGCCCCTGGGACCCAGCCCTGGTCGTGGTGTTTGCTTGCAACTAGTCCCAAAAGTTGTTTCTGGGCTGGAAATTGTGATGGGGGCCGGGCTTTGGCCTGGTGTGTGCCATGTGCTGTTGGGAATGACTAATGTCTTGTCACTGGTGCTGTGAAAAGTTTGTAATTTCTCGCTGGAGGAGGTGGATTTTACTTATTTAGCACAAACAGGGGTGGTGGTTTATTAATAGGGATCTTGTAATATTCCTTATAGAAGTTATCAGTTCTTACAGAAATTACTGATAAACGCTAAGCATTTAGGAATAGCACCTAGTCTGGAAGAATACTCTGTGTAGGCTTTAAGTGGTTTTGCCACTTACTAGCTATATTTTTTTTACATCCTATGTACCTTGCGACTGCTTGTAAGTTTCTAGGAAGTATACAAAAGGATTTTGTATTTGCAATTTACGAATACAAAGCGCAATGTACATGCCAAGTCTTTATCGCTGTCTGCTTGAAGGGGAGGTAGGAACCTGATGTTGCGGACAGCCAGGTTTGCTGTATGGCATTAGCATTAATGACTTTCTCCGAGACGTTTCGTTTCCTCAGAGTGAATCCATTTCGAAGTTTGCAGTGCTGTTAGCGATACACTTAAATTTTCTTTTGAAATATTTTACTTAACATCCACCTCATTCTCTTTCTCGATGCAGGCCTCTCTTTCCCTTTGGCCTAAGGCACTGCACCCTCTGCAGTGCTAACTTACTTGGCAGGGTGCAGTGCACCCTCCTTTTCTCCCTTTTTGCTGACCTTTCTTCACTGTTGGCCAGATCCAAGTGTCGTGGAAGGCTGTGTCAGTCTTTCTATTAATTCTGGATTTTGCACAAGCTCATATTTGCATGCTACTAATATGCAAATAAGGTTTTGTTTTAATTTGGTTCTTTTTGTCCTGCATACTGTTGCTGTATAAATGGGAATGCTGATGCTAAAAGTAACATTTCCAACTGTAGCTATACTTACTTATGGTTTTCTGAAAGCCTCGTCTCTGTGAGTCTTGTGAAAGTGGGAAAATGTTAGGTTTCCTTTAGAGGAGGAAAAACCTATTCATGATGATTCTGAAGAAGAGCTTGAGGTCTAACCAGAATACATGAAAAAGACAGGGCAAAACTCAGTCGCGACTCTGAGAAGTAAACAAGAATTCCTTCTGTGCTCTGCAGGCACTTTACTTGGAAACGTTGCTTAAGGTTTAACAGGACTCAGTAGCCTTTGGATTATTTGCTAAGCTTCTGAGTGTCATAGCCAATTGAGTTACTTTTGTGGGCTCAATTCTGGGTAACATAGAATAGAGTGTGATTAGTCTATTAGTAACTTGTCAACATAAACAAGCTGTAATTTAGTAAGCTACAAGTGTTTTTGGGAATTACATGTAATACTCTAGAGCAACACAGAGCGTTGTTTGCGTTGTTATTGCCGTTCTGATTTGAAGCTGTCAAGCCACGAGACGAACTAGACGGTGCCTTTCTAGGCCATTATTGCAAAGGTGTTTAAAGGCATGAGGCCGAACCTAAGCAGTGTAATTATACCATAGAAACTAATTGAGTTGATGGTCTTGTGGCGGTTGTGAAATATCCAAATGTGTAGATACAAAGTATGTAAAGAAAAGGAAACTAGTTAGGCCCATGTTCTCATGGAACCAGGCTGTAGGGACTCGGCTGTGGATTTATCTGGAGCTGATCAGAAAACCGTGTGAAACGTACTGAGAATGATATTGATTAGATCTGGAATCTTTGTTTCAAATACTTGGCACTCATAGTGCTGCATGTAATCATTTGAAGTGATCTGAGTACATGTTCATTTGCAAGCTAATGCAGAATAAATTTCTATTTATAAATAATCTTTGGCTTTACCCCTGTATTTTGCGTGGGTTTGAAGTACTGCATTTGATTACAATCAGACATTCACAGAATCAGCTGCGGAGTTTGTAGTTCACACAGGTTCTTAAACTGCCACAGAAAAAGTAATAGTACTGGTAAAAAGGCCAAGAGCTTGTATGGAAGAGATTGTTTGAAATGCTGAGATGCTGGCCTAATTCTCACCGATGTCTCTTGGGTAAATTATTAGAACTATTGGTACATCAGTGTTAAGTGCTTTTAAAAATCACGTGCTTAAATAGTGAAGAAAAAAATGTGTATTTTCAAATAAACAAGAATATGTTTTAACAGAAACCTATTGGACACTGTCTGTGAGATCTCTGACAGGGGTTGGTGTCCTAAGTAGTACTGATTTACTGTTAGGTCTATATTTTTAAGAAGTAATTTTCATGGTTGTAATTTGTATTAAAGCTGTGCTGTTTTTTTTCCCTGTAGTTTCTCTTGTGCTGGGTGTTGTGTAAATAAACAACGGTGGTAGACACTTTCTGCTCGAGCAAATTTAGACTTTTGGTGGTAAGCAGTGATTTCAGAAAGGAGAGAAACAGTTAACCAAAAAGAATTGGAGAAAATTCTTGTAATTGCAGCTATGTATTTGGGTAGTCAGTCATGATTAGAAATTTTTGATTCATACATTGGTGCCCTAACTTAAGGGCAAAAGTATGCCCGTAGGGTCAAAGTATGAAATTCCTGATATCACAGAATATTCAGTTAAGATCAGGGTGGGACTGTATTATGAAATTAATGAAGTTGTATTTCAAATAGGGAACTAATCACAGCTCGCAGTGATGTGAAAAAAGGAGGATGGATGTAATCATGGTAGGTTGGGAAGATGATGCCATCTTGAAAGAAGTTGAACAGATGAAGGCGGGTGAAGGTCTAGACAGAAATTATACCCAGGAAAGTTTAACTTAAAGCTGATGGCAAGAAGAAGGGGATAAACTCGTTTGTGTTTTATAGAGAGTGCAACTGAGTTATTGGATGGAACTAAAGGAGGATGGGAATGGGTTGGTGTGCTGGCCGATGAGTAGTAAAACATATTGGCAGAACCAACCTGTGGCTTCATATAGGAATGTTTTACTCTTTGGGGAAAAATCAGAGTACTGAGTGAGTTACAGGCTGGGGTGTGTTCATCTTTGCATGCTGGAGTTGAGTATGTAAGTTCCTAATGATTTGAAGCTGTTTTTTATCACAAGACTTTCAAGCACACCTTATCTCCTTCACTGAAAACTGTCAGTGGGTACCGCAGGAAGGTCATGGTCACTAAACTACATGTCTATGCAATTATTAAATAAATGGTATGGAAGACTTGGAATACTACTAAAGTAACTGCTGGTCCAAAGTAAGGTGTGATGACAGGAGCCAAATTTGGGAAGCTATGGAAACTTTGCTATTAGTTACAGGTTGTCTGATCTAGACACCATTCCGTTAAAGCATTTTTAGGAAGGAAAGAGAAAGTCATTGGTTCTTCATTTCTGGTGTCATTAACTGCCAAATGTGGCATGGTGTTCTGTAAAAAGGGCATTCTGTTCAGTTCAGAGGGCGATGGACCTATATATTAGGTTCCTTTTCTCTGCGCTTTTAGTTAAAAAGAAATCAATGGCTTCTAGGGAAGGACAGAACTCTGATTAGACTTGAGTTAGAAACTCGGAGAAGTGTTTGTAAACATCTCCAGATGTGGAGGCCTGCCTCTCATGTAACATTATGCTGTATGTTTCTCAATCTCAAATAAAATAGTTACATCTGTGTATTAATATTCTTTCAGTAGTCCAGACCATTCTGTGGTCTGTTTCAGAAGAGGCTTAAATAACTGTCATGTTTAACTCGTGGATGGACAAATAATAGACTAAAATATGAGGATATCCAGAGTAATTTTAAGTAAAACACAGCGGTTGTTGTGCAGAATGGAGTCAGAAGGTTGTGTTGTCTGTGGTTGGTTAGTGACTGTTCATTCCCTGCAAACTCAGCCAGAGAGTTGTGCTCATTTACTGCTTTTATTTAAGGTCTCCGGTAACACAAAGATACTTTATGGGAAGTAGAAATGAACATTAAGGATTATTTTATCTTCAGAGATGTGAAATAGGAGAGCGATAAAAATCAATAAGGTGCATTTTATTCTTTGGACCAAAATCTGTGCTTATGTGTATCTGAAAGTTTGTTTTACCCTTTGTTACCAGACACGTGGGTTTCTTCTGTAATTCTGAATGGCAATGAATGACTGACTTGCCTTGTAAATGAGCCTCAGTTGTATTCCTTGTATCTGTGTGGGCTTTCCAAGCATGTTTCATTCCAGGAAAGAGTGTCACGGTTAAAGCTGAGATGCTTATTTGCCTGGGTGGTGAAAGCTGGGCTGTGCATTGACAGCTCTGAGATGATTATTTCTTTCTGGTGTTCACTTTAAAATAAAACTCTCGCAAGTATCTAGTCTATCAGGTAATAAATGGAAGCAGCAGTAGCAGATGTCATGTGTTACCCTTAGCATGAATAGTGCATGCATTCTGCTTTGCGATACTTTGTTAATTAATTAAAAAAAAAAATGAAAGAAAGCCGAGATTGCATCCCTAGCTTTGAACAATATTATTGTGTGCAGACCTGATGCAGATGTGTCACTGCTTGCCCACAGATTGCTTCTGATCCTGGATTTTGTCTGGCTGCTCCCTGAAAGTTTGTGCCTTTGCTTTATCTGCTTGGCTTTAGGAGGCCATATTTAGGGAATATAGAAGTTTTCTTATTGCCTACAAACAAAGCTGTTTCTTAATTGTTACGCAACAAGCTGAGTCTTTGGGCCTGAACAGGTTAGAAGATGATAACAGTGCTTCAGTATACATTTTGAATCATTAATTTGTTGTAAAATCCAGGCCGTCCATGCATTTATCTGAAACTGTTTAGAGTGTTTCTGCTTCCAGCCTGCTTGAACAGCTCAGGAGAAATCAAGGACTTAATAACCTAGTGTTTTAATTTCCAGTTATTCCATACTACTGGGAGAGTGGGACAGGGAAACAATATATGTACTCCAGTATTTGGTTATGGGTTATTGAGTTTTTAAACTCTTTTATTTTTAAATAATTTTGAGCATACACTTAGCCAGTCTTGCATGTGTTCAACAGCATTTATGGTTGTGTTTTTCTTTTTAAAAGAAGGTCACTAGCAAAAATCTGTATTTCCTGCGCTTAATTAAGTACATCTCCAGTCCTAGAAGACTGTTATCTTACACTCATGTCTGCTGCTGAGGCTGTGCATGCAGTAGAATAGTTGGTGGTAACAGACTAGTTAATCTAATTACTCTGAAGTAGAGGGTGTGAAAACTAAAGCATTAGTTTTAATCGTGTGTTAATTCATAGTCATTTTGGCTTTTATTTCCTTCCTGTTTTGTTTGGGCTTATAGAAATGAAAATATGTCAGTCTTAAAGTTTTTGCATGATATCAGGTTATATGCAAAATGTGTTTGTGAAAGGCAAGAGGAGAACTGATGCAGTAACCGCACTAGATGTGTGTTTGATGAATTAAGTCATCATAATAGTAAATTCTACTAAAATTTTTGCATTATTTAACGCAAAGCTTTATGTAGGGATGCTGCTTTTTTTCGTTAATTTTGCACCTTCTTTAGCCTGTAGCAGAGGTACCAGGTGTGTGAGACTCCACTTTTGTTATCAACCGACCTGGGTTAGACTTCATATGTCTGGGGTTTTTTGGGTGTGTGTGTGAAAGCTGTAGTAATACTAATACTTACTCTTCCTGATTGACTTTAGCTCAATTATTGAACAGACATGTTGGAAGACTGTTCTATAGTGACTGTTTGGATACACCATTCTCTTAGATCCTTCTCTGACGTTTTGGCAATGGTAACTGGTGAAAGTATTTGAGTTGTATTTCAAAAGGTGGAGATGTTAACTGCGAGAGCATGTATGTGTACATATATATATAGGCAGTCTTTTATTTATATATATATATATATATGTCCTGGATGATATGAAATGGCTCAGCAATTTGGTCCTCTACAAGTATGGACTGGATGTGTAGCCTGGATATTAAGTTCAAATTTTAGGAGCAGTAGCCTTTTAATTTTTACACATCTCTCAGTTTGATCTTGAGTAAATAGATGAGTTGTAGAGATGACGTATTGTTTGGACAACCATCAGTGTTGAGGGAGTATTGCCTGGCAGTTTCAGAGTGGATGTGGGTATGAGGGATCCCCGTGAAATGAAAATCTACCCAAGGTATCTCTCCTTGGTGAGAAGGATGGGCCTAAACTTGATGAGAAATGACAGAATTTGTTTCCCTCAATGGAGAACTCTTGTTCTGCTGATTCACATGGAACAAATACTGTTTTCTGTGGTGTCTTTTCAATGTAAAAGACATTAAAAGCACATACTGCAAATCTCAAATATTTATACTAATGATTATATATACCTTTTAAGGTCTGTTCCTATTATAGATTTGATTGCAGTATTTTACTTATGGGAGAAGAATTTGTAGAAGCTGGACTTATTTGGGTAGGAACTCATAATTGCTAGTCCAAATAGTGTTAATCAGAAGTTATCTTCTCCTTGCTAAAGTTTATGATTAAAATACAGCAGGCTGAAATAATCTGTGACCTAATCTGAACATCTGAATTCATTTTGCAGAATATGGCGAACAGCTGCATTTCAGTTTGGAGTTAAAACAAATACAATATATTGACCCATTGAAGATTACAGTAGGCTTTTCAGTTCCATGGTAGCTGTACTTGAAGAAAATTGATATGAGAGTGCTTCTGCTCTTGAATTTATTTTTTTTTGTTGTTGTTTTGTTTTTTAATGTCCGGAAGAAAGGAAATAGAACATAAGGAGGATGGGACTTTGATGTGTAAAGAAGTTAATTATCTAAACCATCAAACAAAACGTGGGCTGTGGAAGTAATTATTGTAAAGGGTCTGATGAAGCCTGACAAGCTGTTGGCTTTTTTTATGTCAAGAAAATGCTGTACACCTGCTTGATTTGAAAGTTAAATCATTTGGTTGCAATAGGAAGACCAAGGTTTTTAGTTGAAGTGGTAGCTGATAAGCTTTTAGCTCTTGAACCTGCTGGTGGTTTTGCAGATGTACAGCCCTTCTAGTTTTTCTAATTAAACTGGTCTTGTCCACTTGGAGGGTAGGAACCTTAAAAGCTCTCTCCTCCAGTATAGGACGTGCATGGATTACAAATGTTATGCTGTGAGGAGGCAACTATGAAATTGTCCCATGTTTTTTGGGAGAGTGCTTCATAAATCAGCAGAGCAGAACCCCTGGATAAAGCGAAATGCCTGCCTTGGGTGTGAAGATAAATAGCCATGTGCTTTAAATGGTGTGGTTATTTGGGGAAAGAAACCAACCAACCCCAAAAAAGCCAGGATTGAAAAAAAAAACCCCTTAAATCTTTGTATATTAGTCAGTTTTTAAACTACCAGGTACACACGATGGATATGTGTTAGGACTTTTTCTACAGCTGTTTTGGAAAGTATGAACTGAGGTGTTCCCCTAACTAGTTTCTCTAGGGTCTGGATAATAGAGAGACTTTACAGGGTATTAATTTGCATTTAGGAATATTGATACTGTGATATTTTATATCTGTCTATCTACTCAAATGAATTATAATTAGTCCCAGTCAAATAATGAGCAGTAAAGCACAAACTTCCAAGTCTTTGGGCTGTTGTGAGTACCACTGCAGCTTCCGCTTCGCTCCCTTCCATGTGCACATCATTTTCCTAGAAATATTCTATCCTCTCCCTTCATGTTATAGACGTTTTCTACTTTTTTGTTGTTGTTTGTTTTTTAACTTGCTAATTTGACTGTTTAGATTATACGAGTCTTTAGTAACTGCTGATTGTGGCAGGATCCTGCCAACGCTTAAGCCTGGTGTGTAACTACTTAAGTGATTAAAATCAGACTTCAGTGGGAGTAAACTTGTGATTAAAGTTACACGTGTGCCTAAGTGCTTGCAGGATGGGGCCCTAAATTGGGATCTGCTTGAAGATGAACAGGAGTCTGTGATAATCTACTTGAAAGCATTAATAAAAAAAGTGAACACATCTAAATGCTTAAACTTGTAATTTTTGCTATTCTTCCTTATGCTGTTCTGTTATTAGCCTTTCAAAAGGGCTATTCTTTTGTTTATTTTTGAAATTATCTTATGCCTTGCATTTAGAGTATTACAAGCTCTATAAAGTAAAGCATAATATTTGTGATTGATTGCAATGGTTTTAATGGCATTTAATATTGATCTGGTCAGGTACTTTTAGATTGTGTTTTAGCAGAGAAGTCCATCTTAACTGTAAAATTTAAAAGTGGAGAAAGGAAGGATCTCTTTAGAAGCCTTAGAGCAAAGCAAACTATCTTACAGTTTTCATTGTCATTACTACTGCTACTACTAATACAAGAAATGAGCAGTAAAACTGAACTGTTACTAGTGTGCAGCAGACTAGAAGAGGGAAAAGTGTACTGAGAATATACTCTGTTTTTCAGGAGACTTAAAAAGAGTATGCAGTTCTTTGTGAAAAAAATTCTTGATGGGGAAAAATGAAACTTCCCATTCTTTATTCATAGTTTTCCATAATTAGATAAATTTTGGTATTTTTTTTTCAGTGTTTGAATAAGTGAAGTTATTTTTATAAATGAAATTACTTAAAGGCTTCTGACTTGGCTTTTATTAAAGAGGAAAATGTAGATAGGCTCTTCCATAGAATAAGAGTAGAACTGTCTTGGTTTGGAGTTTTTAATGAGAAATTTGTATAGGGAAGCTGTAAACATTTTGTATAAAGGTAGTACCTTTAGTCGTGTAAGTCCTATGATGACGTTCAGGTCCCGCTCTTTCTAGCACAGTTCTATTTTGAAGACTTGAGTAATATGTGTATGTAAAGCTGGTGTTTTAGAAAGGAAGCTTGTGATCTTAGTGCTCATCAAGTCTTATCTGGCTTCTTCTGAGATTCTTTTAATCTTAGTGGAGACAGTGTGGATGTAACTTACTAGTACTTGGGATACCTACAACATCCTTTTATACTCCTGTGGTATCAAACTACTCGTGTCTGGGAATACCATGTATTCCAGAATACCAGTGTTTTTATCTCAATACTTTTCCAGTGGTGCTTCTAGGGTACCTCTAAATGGGTTGCTGAGATTGTTTTTAAAAATAGCACACGTTTCTGATACTTAGGCTGCATTAACATCAAGTTCCTTATGTTTTCTACAGTGTCTCAGGTTTTTTTGTTTGTTTGTTTGTTTTTTTTTTTGCATGCAGATTCTTTGCATTGAAGTCTACTCTTAAATCTTTTCTTTCATTTTGAGTATCTAGTGTGAATCATATATAAGCTCTCTTTAAAATAAAATACAAATATCTTAAATCTGTTATTTCTTTATTTACTCAGATGAGCAGCACTGTGGCAAGCCCGATGTCAACGATTGCCTCTTCCAGCACTGGAAGAAAATCGACAAGCTTTACCCCTGAACTGCAGAGTATGATGTAAGTAATAGGTCAAAATATCTGGTCGTGTCTACATTTTTGTATGCATCCTTTTAGCTGGTTTCTTTGAACATGTGTTGGGGAGGAAAGAGCAGGTATTAGTGGTGGAACTGTTAGTTTTTTACTTCTGATTTGTAAAACATTCAGAAGTGAGGTAGATAAAAAAAAACCCACATGCTGTACTGAAAGGAAAAGAAAGCTGAGTGAAGAAATGCATATGCATTTGTAATATTATTCTAAAAGTCTTTAGAGACCTGTATTTCTCAGTCCTTCATTGAAGAAAGCTAAGCTTCCTGTTGTCAAATATACTTATTTCAAGGAATATTTTGTATTACTGTGTTTCAGTGCTAATACAGGTAGACTGCAGTGGTGATAATATTGCTGATTCTATTAAGACTTCCCTGTCCTAAAGTAGAAGATGCAATTTGTTTTCAGTTAAATCTGCTTAAGAGGGTACTACCTTGCTAAGCGGATGATGGGATACATTCCACTAGAGTGTAATGTAAATAAGAGAATGAACTGTTTCCTCTGCATTGACTCTTCTGAAGTAGATGGGTACTTTGTTACAAACCCAGTAACAAAGCTTGAGTTTGAGTTCTTTTCAGATAGAAAAATATTAGTTCTTTCCTTCAAGAGACTTCTGTTTGGTTATTGTTCACATTTATTAGTCGCTGGAAAAGATAAGTGTTGTTCTTTGTGGAGAGAAAATAACTGTAACTGTGTAACTGTGTTTAAAAAAACCAAAAGAGCAGCAATGAAGGTTGGATTTGGAGTTAAAGATGCTTGTGCATCTATTTGATCAGTATCTGGGGAGCCTGCATTTTATTTAATTGTGAACTTCCTGATAAAGTATTTTGAAACTACCCTCCCCGCCAGTATACACATGATTCTGTCAGAATGTAGAAGTTATTGTTGGCCATATAAATGGAAGAAATAGACATTTTCCTTCAGAACCGGTGCAGTTAGACTTTGAAAGCTATGTAAACAGATCTTCTGTGCTTTAGAGTAGCAGTTCTCACAGTTCCATTAAAGTAGAAGGACCTGAAGAAATTCCTTGGATGTAACAAGCACGTTGAAAGTTACAGTTTTAATTGTTTGCTGGAAAAAAGGAGACTTTTGAAATGATAAAGTGCCAGGGATGAACCATGTGGAGAAAAAAAAATGACAGCTGTTTCTTTTGGCCAGAACTGCAAACTGAAGTTACCACTTTAAAAGAACTTTCCAGGCTCTCACAGAAGCTGACGTTTTTTATAAGTTTTTTTATAAACTACATAATTTAGGAAGTCACAGATTCTCCCATTTAGGCAATATATAACAAATCCATGCTGACACCTTAAGATCCTGGGAAGTGGTAAAGGCTGGAGCGTTACAGTGCAATAAAGGTAATAACTTTAAGAAAAGAAAATAGAGATTATCTCTGCATAATTTACTGTTGTGAAGTTGTGTAGGATCACCTGGTTCCTGTGGATTGTCATCCATATGGAGTAATATGAAGAATAACTTCAGCTTGTCCTACCTATTAGTTTCTTATTTACAGTGCTTAAGTGTTGAGTCAGGGTTTGATTCCCCAGAATGTTGAAATTTACAGGTGAGTATATTGAATTACCTTGAATTCAATATAATTCAAGGTAATGTTAAGCTTGTGAGTAATCCTGTTTAAGGTGAGAAGGTTAGTCATATGCTATGTCTGTTACCCATGCTACGCTTATTTTTGAACCACAAAATCCTTTTGTAGAATTATGTTTTTATAAGATCACAACTATTTTTCTAATGTATTTGAAAAGGCAGAAAATGTAGGAGTCCTGAAATGAAATCCCACAGTACTACAGAAAAGCTGTCTTAAAATGTTTTTCATTTACACATGTATATATTTATTTAACAAATCAAATGGTTCTGTATTTTCACTGATTAAGAATATTTAAAATATTTACTTGGATTTGAATAAATCTTTGTTTGTCAGAAAAGAAATAATCTGTATGATGTCTAAAGCTTGTGTAAAAAGTGTTAAGTAGAATTTATAGTGATAAGTTGATGTTCTTAAGGTGATAGTGTTTAATATACTGATTAACATAGGAGGACTAGTTATTTCGTTAAAACTATCAGAGTGTCACAGGCCACCCAAACATATGTCAATTAACACTGGAGATGGTCAGCTTTTAATTAAGACCTTGGAATTACTTGATATTCATTTTACAGTCATTTAGAAGAGCATAATGCTATGTAGATTTTTTGCTTTGACTCCTACATCCTTCACTTGCATTTGGATATTTTCTTATGTTATTTTCTTATGTTACTATAGAACTTACAGCAGTAGGTGTTAATAATTTTAAAAAGTTTTCAGCGAGTCTAGTGCATTTTGCTGAGGTTGGTTTTATGAAGCTTCATTTGGCTGATCCACAACCTGTTTCCATACTTGTGGCTAACCTTGGGTCAGTTACACTGAAATTATAGTTCTGCTCAGTAGATTCACAATGGTTATGATTTCACAGTAGTCATTAACATTCTTAATTTAGTTGTAATCAAACATTCTGTAATATAAGACCTGCTTAATAGACTGAATTCCCAGAAATTGCAATGTTCCAAATGCTTGTTGAACAACTGTTCAACAAACTTCTCAAGATTGTTTTAGGTTATCAACAGAATACTTCTAAGAAANCCCTGCTTAATAGACTGAATTCCCAGAAACTGCAATGTTCCAAATGCTTGTTGAACAATATGCAGATGAAAAGAGAGGGTGTTGAGTTTTTTTTATCCCCTCAGTAAAATATCTTGTTTTTTTCTAAGCAATTCTCACTATTTCCAAAAACACTAATTACCATGATTGAAAAGTTGTTTTTACTGATTCTGTGTGGCATTTTCTTTTCCCTGTGTAAGCAATCTCACATACAGAGAGAACAGAGGCCCTTCTCAAGATTATTTTAGGTTATCAACAGAATACTTCTAAGAAACCTTAGGAGTAAAATCTTTCATATGGCAAATGTATTTAATATGATTCAAAGCCTTCAGTTTTCTACACCCTACGGCTTGATCCTGCAGGTGACCCAGTGTTGAGCTTTGCATGTTTCAGTAATTCTCTGACAGCTAAATGTTTGTAGGATTGTGCTCCAAACTGATGATGAACCTTTGACTGATATTGTATGAAGTCACAGTTAAACATCCATACAGGAGGGGTGTGTTTTTTGTCTACTACACGTTTTTGTGCCCCAGCACACAGGGCTGTAGGTGCTGGCAGACTGTAGGACTGCACTAATGTAATTCATCTGAGGTTCAGGGAAGTAGCTGTGAGGACACAGTTGTAGGACAAAAACTTTAAATATCTGCTTAAAGCAGATGCTTTTCTCGTATCACTTTTCAGTAAAAATACGTAGTTCAAGTCAATGGCCGTATTTATCTTTTAGGCTTGTGGGAATGTGAATTGTCAGCTTGATAATTTGTTACATTAACTGAATCAAGAGACTGAACTATATTCAGCCACAATACCCAGATTGTGTCTGGAAGTATTCTGAATAAAGAGCATTAAAAGCTGCTTTTTTCCTCCCCATTGTAAAATTGAATATATCTAATATAAATAATACCTCCTAAGGTAGACTTTGTACCAAAACCCAAAATTTGATGCTACAAGGTTATAAAGGCAACTTCTGTGATGGAGCTAGTGGAGAAAACAATGGTTCTTTTGTTTTTATGTAAGACTTTCTGGTTATTCGTTATATTTGCTGTAGTGAGTATTAAATAAGTGTCCATTGATACAATATCCAACTTAGTATTGCTACTAATTGTTAGTTTATTTCCAGACAATTAAAGTTGCCATTTTAAGTGCAGTTCTCATTTGCTCTTTCTCCAGCTTGTAGCTTATACCCATCTCTAATATAGTCCAATGGTGTGTCAGTGTGCAGTAGAGATCTTAATAAAAACTTTATTTTTCCAATTTTATTTAGGATTACATTATTTATGATCTACTCTTTCTTTTTTAACATGTATTGAATTATGGGAGAGGCTTGGTACGAGTTGAGGCTAATGCTTAAATCTCTATTTCATTAAGAGTCCTTGGACAGGTCTGCCCAACCCTGAGTTATTTACATTGTCCCTGTTATTAAAGTATTTGATTATGGACTGGTGTGTTCGTGCACGGTGTGCCACTGTTCATCTATGTATCACAAGAATCAGCTAAGGAAAAACTAAGCGAAGGACTTCAGTTTTGCTGATGCTGGCTGTTTTGTTGAATTACCATATTTCATTAAGATGAAGACTATATATGATCCATCACCGATCTACCGATAGTTCTGATTGTTCAGTGTGTTTTTCTCCAGCAAACAGTGCAATTAATCATAAGCAATTAATATTGAGCAGGTAACATTTCAAACGGGTATGTTGAATACAGGACAAGAAATTTAGTAATAAGGACAAACCAAACTTGGAGTGTTCAGTTTGGGAAAGTGATGAAGAAACATTTCAGAGGTGAAAATCCTGTCTGAATACTTCTAAATGTCTAAAAAAAAGAAAAAAATCTCAGAGAAGATCTTTCATGAATTGAATGAAGGCTACAGTGGGTGGGGAGGCTGTGGTTCAATCATGTTTTTCTATATATACACCTATCTGTATGTTTGGAGGTACATTTATATCTATAAGGATAGCAAATGCCATAGCTAATGAGCAACATCTTAAACATATCTATGTAGAAGGATATGGATAGGCAACAGTATTGACTTAAGAGTAATTTGCATTCCATTTTTTAAGTTTATTTTTCAGATGCTTATAATTAATTCTGGTGATGAAAATTGTTTCATTAGCTTATGCTAAATGGCAAATTTGACCAAGCTTTTTGTTTTGGTTCAGAGTTATCAGAGCATGGGAGAAACCACCTATATTTCCTTATGTTCTTTTATAAATGTCTACTGCAGTTGCTGAGAAATGAAGCTAGGAACTTGTTTTGACTGACTTTGCAGATCTCTGGCATTGGTGTTAGTGGAGAAGTTGCAGTGCTCTGGGGAAGACTCCACAGTTCTATTCTTGCATTTGTTAATTTTTGGCTTGCAAGCATCACAATTACAGGTGGTTATTTAGAAGCAATAGAGGATGCAAAGCGCCTCTCTTCTATTTCACTTTTTTTTCCCCATTTTTTCATTTTCTCTCTCACCATTTGTTAAAACAGATTAAGAAACCACAAAACCAAGCATAAAATACCATTAGAAATTTGTAAAGCTGATAACTAGTGACTGGCAGTTCCATTGGGACCTGGTGTGTATTTCATTGTACTCAAGAAAAATGGGGGAACGTGAGTTAGGCTTTGTCTTTGTGTTGCTAGTGTTATTTCCTCTTACTAAGATTAACCTGGCATTTTTGATCTCTCCAATGCTGCTGCTTGTGCTGCACAAATTACCTGTCAGACAGGGATAGAAAATACTCTGTGTGTGTGTGTATGTAGAGGGTAAGAAGCTAAAACAAATGGAAGACTTCCCCGTTGAGCTTAATGCAATGCTATATGTCTCTTTATTTTCCTTTTTCACTTTTGCATCGATTACTTCTGGGAATATAACATGGAATGTTACGGAGAACAGCATTTCTGTTGCTGACTGTGAAGGCTTTCCACTGGAATACTCTTTCAGTAATAGCTTCTTACCCACTGGGACTTTGCTGTGTAGTGGAGCCAACTTTCATGATCATCGCAGTTGTAGTATTTTCAGTAATATTTGCCAGATCAAACTGGCAAGAAGAGCTGGTTTGGTTTTGGTTCTAGACCTCTAGTTGCTCATGGGTTGCCTAGGTCGAGCATCCTTTTATTTTAGACTCACAGGCATTGCATGGTAGGAATATTTGTTTTCTTCTTTCCTATAAACAATGTGATCTTTTAAAGTCTGCTCTTTTTATTGTCTATTGTGACCTTGTCAATCAAATAAATGATTTGTAGGGATTAGTGTCCCTATAACTCTCTTCTACTTATTTAGGGTTTCTCAGCCATTCTCAGATGGCAATATCTTAAGAAATAACATTCTAGATTTTTCCATGTGAAATGAAATTCTCAAAAGTGTGATGTCGGAACTGATCTTTTCTTTGCTGATGTATTTGGATAACCCTTGCTGACTTGAGTTGGATCGCAATTTGTTTGGAAGACCTCACTGATTTCTTCCAGCATCAGATGTGAAATTTGTTTTCAAATATAGAAATGCAAATTTCTATTTCATAATAACAGTGCTTTTGTGTGCTAAAATAGTGTTTTCTTATCAGTCAGAAAGTATAGGGAACTTGTTGCTCGCTGCTGAAGAATTGTATACCGTACGTAACATTAATGAAATACTGTGATTTGCACCCCTGCACTTTGTCAGACTGGCTTGTGTTTGTGTGTCAAGCCAGTTTTGAGTATCAGAATAATTATAATTTAAATACTTTGAGTTGCTCGGACTAAAAAACCCACAAAATACAATAAGCATTTTGTGCTGCTTGCAAGACATAACGTACTGTCACGTGTTTTACCTAAAGTGTTTTATTGTACGGTGTAATAAGGTAACTTTTAAAAGAAATTTTGCCTGATGAGATTTTGGATGAGCTAGAAATCAATCTCTTTAGCTCTTACAATCATCCCACTACTTGGTTTTTGATAAACATCTGATTTTGTTATCCTAGTCTTCCAAATGCAAGTGTGGCTTTTTACATCTCTTTGTGATAATGGATTTTGCTGCTGGTAAATCTAGTTCAGTTGTTAAACCATGGCCTTGATTATTTTGTGCTCTTATGATTTATTTATTTTTCTATTATACCAAAACATCTAAGCTTGACTCACCCTTGTGAGACAGATACAAGCATAAATACAAGAGCTGCCATTCCCTTCATGCCAGGGTTTCTCATGAGGTACCTCAGGGTTCCTGTCATTCCCTCATGCCAGGTTCAGTTATTCCATGAGAAGAAGGAAGTGAAGAGTATTGGCTTTCACTGTCTTAGACTTCTTGGAATGCAGAGCACATGCAGACTCTGATTCTACTTGAAACAAATAATGTATTATAGTGATGAGGAAGTTATGCTGAATCATAGAATTGTCAGAGTTGGAAGAGACCTCTAGAGATCATCCAGTCCAACTCCCCTGCTAAAGCAGGGTTGCCCAGAGCACATCACTCCGGACTGCATCCAGGCTTGGCTTGAAGGTCTCCAGAAAAGCGGACTCCACACCCTCCCTGGGCAGCCTGTTCCAGGGCTCTGACACCATCAACATGAAATTTTTCTCGTATTTGAATGGAACTTCCCATGTTCCAGCTTGTGCCCGTTGCCCCTTGTCCTGTCACTGGGAACCACTGAAAAGAGTCCAGCTCCATCCTCCTCCAGCTCCCCTTTTAGGTACTTTTAAGGATGAATAAGTTCTCCCCTCAGCCTTCTCTTCTCTAGGCTAAAGACTCCCAGCTCTCTCAGCCTTTCCTCATTAGGGAGATGCTCCAATCCCTCCATTCGCGTTTGCTGCCCTGTGCTGGACTCTGTCTAGTAGTTCCCTGTCTCTCTTGAACTGGGGAGCCCAGAACTGGATGTGTTATTCCAGTTGCTACTTCACCAGTGCAGAGTAGAGGGGGAGAATGACCTCCCTTGACCTCCTAGCCACACTCTTCCCTATGCAGCACAGGATTCCATTGGACAAACAGTCTAGATGATTGATTTTAATAAAATGGTCCAGAATTTATATCACATGCAACACACAATGAGCCTGTGCTTGGTTTGAATATAGTAATAACTTCTTTTATCTTACTGTGTGATGAGGTATGGTAGCACTTGCATAACCCTATTATGACTATTACTTTATGGCTTCAGTTGGTCTTACGCTTATCCATCTCTGCTTTAAAATTGATCAGTAAAATTATCTGCCTTTGGATGGTTCGTTTGGAATGATGGTGGAAGAAAACAGCGGTAATGACCTGGCTGAGGGAGCGCTCTGGTTAACCAAGCTGTAATTTGGGATTGTGAAGAATTTCTTCTCTATTCTGCCCTATCCTTGTTTACCATATTTGAACCCAAAATTGTGCTGAGATTGCATTGTTCAAAAATAACCGCTTTAGCCTGCTGAGCTTAAATCCTTCTCTGCAAACGTGCACAGGAGACTTTTCCCCCCCACCCACCCTGTTAGTAGAGAGACAGCGGAAGGGCAGTAGCAGCAGATGTGGGACGTGTTCATCAAATCGTGTGGTGCTTTTGTCTGCCTCGTTATATACATCAGGCAAGAATGGTACAAAGTAGACATCAGAAGAACAAAGTTTTATAGGTAGGAGGAAGTACAGGAAGGATGTTAATTAGAGAGAGAACTTAACTACAGCTCTTTCTGCTGCTGATGTGATGTTTTTAAGCCTTTAAAGGCTTTTCTGTGTCCACTGCTTAGTGCACTAGGATTGTGCTGAGGAGGCCTGAAAGGGTTCTCTGGACTGATGATTAACAATGTAAAAGCTGAAAATTGAACGAGTTTGAGACCTACTTGAAAATTCATTCTTTCAGGCCTCCGCATTTCTGTACTGCATTTTAAAGTGTTCGTTACATTAGATCTGTCTTTTGTGATAACTGCAGTTTCATTTCACCTTTTAGTAGCAGTTTGCTTGAAAGACAGCCTGAACTTTGGCCTTACTGGTGTCAAACATCATGTCTCACAGATACTCGTTTTATCTCTTGCTTATCTCTTGTTTTTCTTAGGGTTTTTTTGTTAATTTGTGTATCCTGTCCCTACTTAGGAAGGGGTCAAAAGGCCATGGGGGATCTTAACATAGTAGGAAGAGTAGCGGTGTGGTCTTTTATATAAAGCAATCACTGAACCTCTTAACATACTTAGGAAGGAATATCCCCAAAACTAATTTCAGAATTACATTTGTACTCTGAAAGCTTGCAAAACAAAGGCATGAAGGTTGTTTTTGAGGAAAAACTGGAGGAGTTGATCTGGATAACAGTTTTTACTATGAACAAAGTTAACTGAAGTTTAGCATTGGTCTGGGTTATATGAATCTTGTGTTTCTGATCTACCAGTATGATTTTTTTTTTCTTTTGGCAGTTCAAAGTTATTTTAAGTTTGTATTTTTTTTTTTTAAGAGAAGGATTCCTCTAAGTAAGGCTACAATGCATATAGTTCACTCGACTTGTTCTGAGTTGTATGCAACTTGTCTCCCTATAAAGTTAAGAGAATTAGGTAGAGCAAGAGACCCCTTTGAGCTTCACTGTGAGCTTCTGAGTCTGCTCAACACTGAGAGAAGTGTACCAGAGATAGAAAAGTGGATGAATACCACTTGAGAACTACAAGGGCATTGCCAGGGTGTGCTGAGATGCAATTAGAAAAGCGAAAGCACAGCTCAAATTGAAACTGGCTGGAGATGTCAAAAATTACAAGAAGGGATTCTTCAGGTATGGAAATAACAAGTAGAAACAGGAGGAAAATATTGGCCTGCTGTTAAACAGGGGAGATGAATTCGTCACTGAAACTGCTGAAAAGGCACAGGTTGTCAACGCTTCCTTCACTTCTGTCTTATTAGCACTGTTGGACCCCAGGCCTTGGAAACAACAGTCCAGGCTGATGCAAAGAGACCCACCATCAGAAAAAGAGGAGTTGGTATCTGAACTGTTACAGGAGCCTGACCCCTACAGAGTGATGAGCCCTGTCATGATCCACTTGAGGGTGGTAAAAGAGCTGGCTGATGTCATTGTGAGGCTGCTCTCTACCATCTTTCAGAAGTTGTGGACTCTGGGGAATGTCCCAGGAGACTGGAAGAAAGCTAATGTCACCCCCATCTAGAAGAAAGGCTTAAAGGAAGATACAAGAAATTATTGGTCCATCAGTCTTACTTCAGTCCTTGGGAAAGAGATGGAATGAGTCTTCCCAGGGGCTATAACAAGCCAATTGAAGCACATGATTGGGAAAAGCCAGCACAGATTCACCAGTAGTAAATTATGCTTGAAAAACCTGATAGTTTTGTTTGTTCAGCCTTGAGAAAAGAAGGCTTAGGGGGAGACCTCATCACCATGTTCTAATATTTAAAGGGTGTCTACAAAGAGGATGAAAACTCTCTTTTTACAAGGAGTCACTTAGAAAAGATGAGGTGTAACAGGTACAATTTAATCCACGGGAGGTTCATTCTGTTTGCATCCAAGAGGAACACTTTGCCCAATGAGAACCATCAGCCATTGGAATAATCTCTCCAGGGAAGCAGTGGATTCCCTATTATTTGGCACTAATGGGATCAGGATTGTCTAGACCCTGCTTTTGCCAGGAAATGTTGGACCAGGTGATCCTTGAGGTCCCTTCCAACCTGGTGTCTTTTGATTCTAAATTCTATGTTTGAAATTTTGTTCTGAATTGAAATATTTCAAGATACACGCTCTCAGGACTCCAAGCTTAGATTCCTGAAACTTCTGGTTTTGGCAGGTTGCTTTAAGGTATAATTTAATACCTAAGTAAACCATTTTAAAATTTGAAAATGATCTGTCCTGCTTAAGTGATGTATAACCAAGTACTGATTAAGCCATACACTAATACATTAATCAAGTTCACCTTTTTCTACTCTCTTATCCAGTGTAATAATGATGTTAGTTGTAGCAGACTGAACCTGGAAGCCTCTTTCTAATACAGCTATGACCGTAGCTATGACATAACTGACAGATATGTCTGTTCTTAATTGCTTGAGTCTTTAGCCAACAGCTGCTTGCATAACTTGCAGTCTCAATTTATTTGTTTTAGTCACTTTTAATTTGACAGTACAGGTAGTGTGTGTCAGAGTGTGATATTGTTAGAGCACGTTATTCATCCTTACAGAATAGCAGGGTGCTAGACATGGTAATTGCTATTGACCTGTTCGTTCTTCTGAAGTCGTTCCATCCCATGGAATTATTTCCAGTTGCATCAGATTATTTATTAAAATTTTACAGTTGGAATATTCCGTAGCTGACTGGAGTTAGAGCAGAAGGAAACTGCAGAATGCAGCGTGTCCTAGGTGGCTAACTCAGAGTCTCTCTCTCACCTAGGTGCTCTTTCTGGCTCACTCAGCTATCTGCTCAGTGGCTTTGGAAAGCAATGCTTATCTTTTCTATTTTCTAAGGCACAAAGGCTATGTAATCCTTCCCAGGTTTTGCTGGACCTATGCTGAAGTCTGCTTCCCCTGGTATGTGGCTGTCCCTTCAGAGGTACGAGATAGCCCTTAGTGGTTACAGAAATGTGTTTATGTGTTTTCCTGTATCATTGTGAGTTCAACCTAGTAATTTAGATTCTGACGTTCTCCCTAAATTGGTCTGTGAGGTGATTAGTTTATCCTCAAATCCCACACTGACTCTGGGACTTCACAATAAACCAGCTAAATAATGATAGATGGAATAACTTCTTGCATAGTTTCTTGCACTTTATAAATAAGTAATGTCATTTTCTTTTAAATGTATTTTTTAAAGTGTGTAAATGGCTTTATCATACTCTTTAATTCCTGATTGCTTTGCTGACTCTTCCATTTGATTCTGTTTATATATATAATATATAGTATACTATGTATTTGTAGAATATATATAGTATATAGATATATACTATATATTTGTTATATATATAATATATCACAATCTCTTTTTATTATTTTTAAAATTGTTGTTAAATCCCATAGGCCAGCATTTGATCTCTTTTATGTGTGTCTGTAAAACCTCTAGCAATGCACTAAGGCGTTGCAGTGATTAGAAGGGATCCCACCCGTCTCTCCACACCTCCCATGGCTGTGGAATAATTGAATACTGTTTCTTTTAGCTTGGGTGGAGAAATGGTAAATAATAATTTAGCAGTTGTGATATAACTGGATGGCAGAAGTGTCAGTAAGAATAATGCCTAAGTGGGAGGGGGGTGGAAAAAAGGCAAGAAGGAGAATAGTCTAATGGCATGTGTTAGATTATTCTGCGAGATGTTAGCAAGGATGAGCTTTTTAGCTTTAAAAAAAAAATAATCCCCCACAACACTACCTAGAACATGTAGTTTATGCTTAAAGTTTCTCTTTTTTTTAACCAAAAAAAGCTGAGCAAACAGCGTACTTGTTTTTCTGATTTGGTGATGGTGATGTTTTTTCTGCTTTGGTTTTTGAACAGAAAATATAAGCACTTTATGGTGTTAAAAAGCAGCAGCTTCTGACCTAATGTACCCTTTTCTGAATGATAATGTTTCTTTGTTACTTATTTTTAGCTTGGATTGTTTTTCTCCCCTTTCCCCCAACATGATTTGTACAACCTTTAGAAAATTGAGTAGTTGTGGTTTTGAATCATCCTTCGTTTCTAGACTGAATGAGTATTTCTGAAGAAGCACTGGCTCCCTTATGAGTGAGTCTCTTTCTTGCTTAAAAAGGCAACAGCCGTGACACAGCCTTACCCCCTGAAAAGAGAAGATGCAGCACTATAGACTCTTTAGTAGACTGTATTGTGACCCTGGAAAGGACAACGTGTTAAGTACTCATTTAATTTTGTACCCATGCTATATTGCTAGCAGATGTCTTCTTGTTTACCCATGATTCAGAGTCACTTGGATAAAATATCTGGAAGGAGTATATTTTGGTCCTGAAATAAAGCATGACTCTCCGTTTTGAAACTATAGTACTGCTTCGTTATGAATCAGTCTATATTTGACATCTTGTTTGTGTGTAAAGCCTTCAGTCTATATTTGACATCTTGTTTGTGTGTAAAGCCTTCAATGTATCTAGTACAAGTCTAAATACTGTTATTTGTGCTTTTGGTAAAGCACGGCAAGATAGCACAAACATCTAATGTGTACACAGTGAAGAACTGGGGAAAAAAAAAAAAGAAAAGCCTTACAGGGATAAATTTGAATTCCACAGAGTGTAAATAAATGTGACTGACCATTTTATACATGGGAGAAAACAAATAATGAATTTCATGGCAAACTCCCCCCCACCCCCCCCATTAGAAAGGTTAATCCTTTTATATTAGAAAAGATTCTTGTTAATTCTACAAATGAGGTGGCTCCCCTCTAAACCAAGCTTGTAGTTCCTAATTGTTGTGTAGTCTTTCTATCCTGACTTATTCATAGGAAATCAAGAACCTGAGCAATAAGCCCATACTTTTTTTTTTTTTTTGCCTGCTTATATTATATGGATTTCCTTTAAATGGGTATGCGCCCACATGCTCATTCTCAACAGTTTGGCAGCATTTCTGCACTAGTCAAATAATAATACTATAGAATCCAATAACAGAAAAATGTGGAGGGTGTTTGGTGCAAGCTTTCTGCTTCAGACCTTAGTTGTGGAGCAATTCAATCTATATGAGGAAAAATGTGTATTTATTTTATAGCCTACTTTGTTTAACTGCTATAGCCTACAGTAGTAAACTGGTTTTTCGAATATACCTAAACTAGTGTAACTACTCTGGAAAAACTTGTAGACTAGGCCTCAATATTAAGCAGCATCTAAAATTGCTAAATAATAGTTAATTTTGATTCTCTGGAAAGTACCTTTCACTGGCCAAGTTAAGAAGAGGAAATTATGTAGTCCTTATAGCAGGTATGTATCAATGTGGTTTAATATCTGACTCCATACCTATGACTGCTTTTTCTGCAAGATTGCAAAGTTACTGCAAATCTGTGTTTTAAAATGTAGACATTGGAGTAATTCTGCATATTTCCCTGAGAAAATAATATTTAAACTTAACATACCCCAAGCCCAAACACTATTACCTGTTTCTAATTTTTGGAGTACTCGCACAAAAAATCAATATTATTTTACAGATCAATATTATCAATGCTATTTTACAGATTTGGTTCTCAGTTATGGTAAAGCGTTTTGTTTTACTGATAAAACCTGAGTTTTTCTGTAGCAACTTTCAAGACTGTAACAGCTATGAAGGAATTCTTCTTTTCTATTTAAACTAGGAAGTTTGAGCAAACCTGGAGACTTGATAAAGGATGAAAAAATACTCATCTACCCCTCCCTCTTTTTAGGGGAAAAAAGTATGCATGTTTTAATTAAACTGTCTATTTCTTTGTATGCATGTGTATGTATATATGCTTGTATGCAGCCTTAACATTTTGCTGACTTCTAGTTAACACTAATCAATTTGTCTATCTAGGAAGAAACATGGGAATAAAAATGTTTGGGTGCAAGAAGAGGTTGATATGTGAGAGTGCATTTCTTTATTCTTAATAACCCTCCGCCTCTCAAAGTAGCTCCCTAAATTACTCCAGTGTTTTGTTCCTCTTAGTAACTTTAAATTGAATATGTAACCGTACAGTTGGCATATTGACTACAGCCAGACCTGTCTTCTACACTTATGTTTCATCTAATAATTTGGTAAAACAGTTGAGTCAATGGTAGTAAAGGCTGCTGAATGACTCTGTCTCTTCATTTACAGCCTCAGTGATGAGGACTTCACTGTAGTGCATTAGGTAGTATAAAAAAATGATTGTGACTTTTTTTTTTAAAATTTATGCATGCTTATGTGTGTGTGTACAGAGTTTAGAGAAGAAGAAACATCTATTAGTTGTGGTGTGCTAAGATAAGGGAGTGATTATTGGCTAAAACTATTAAAGTTTTAGATACATACAGGCCATAGAATTAAGTGTGACTTCGTACTACAAACTTTGATGTAACAGAAACCAATTTTCTTTATATTGCCTACTAAGAAGGAACATAAGCTCTTTTAAGATGGTCATGGTGGTCTTCTGCTTTGTTTCTAATGCACAAAAGTATTTTTGTTACCTGTTTTAACTTCCTAAGCCTCTATTGATCTACCAGTAATTCCAATTTAGCTTCTGTTAGCAAAGAGATCAGTTGTGGAAATTGAGCTTTATGTAACTCTGATGCATGTAATACGGATCATGTAATTAAATTTACCTGTATGCAACTTAACTTTAAAACCTGTGGAAGTGGAAATGCTGATTGTCTCTGAATAGGATGTGTTATAAGAGTTACAGAAATGCTGTTGATCTTGGACTTCTCGGTCTGTTCATGCTGGCTGAAATGAAATTGCGAGTACGTATTCCTGTGGAGTGAATACTGAAGACCTTCTGAACTGAACCAGCTTTAATACATGTTAAACAGGGCCAGATGCATATCTGGTGGCATGCAAGAGGAAGGCTCTTTAGCTAGTAGGCTAACTTCTGCGAGCTCTGTTTCTCTATTAAATGCCAGTTTTACTGCTTCAAGAATGAGACTCTCTTTTTTTATTATTTTTTATTTTTTTTTGGTGGGGGGAAGTATTAAAACAAACTGCCTGTGAGTTTGCACTGGCAGGATCTTCCACTCTGCCTGCCCAGGTTAGGACCCTTCACACCCTGCTCTAGTTATGTGCCCAGCGCTGACTTTACAGGGACAACTTGGTATCTGTTGGGTCCTGCTATGGTTCAGATGAGTGTACGGATAAGTGATCAATTTAGGACCCCTATCTTAAAGTAATCCTCTTGATTTCGAAGCCAGAGTAAGGTGGACTAAATAAAAATCTAATGAAATTGCTTTCTAGCTTTTCAACTCTATCTGCAAAGCTATTAGTTTTCAGAAATCTGTGCTACTTTGATAAAATTATGAGGGATGGTCCTTTACCAAAGAAGAAACACTTTTTTTTTTTTTCCTGCAGAAGTGTGTTTTTTTCTTTTTTTTTTTTTAAATAAATAAATAGAAAAGGCAACTGTAAATGTGACCTTATTTGCTAGTCAAATGGTCAGTTCAGCTGTTACCTGTTACCAGAGCAGGACAAAGCCCACCAGGTAAACTTTTGTGTTGTGTTTTTGTGTTTTTGAGTTTTCTTATACAGTAGTAGTGCATAATATTAAATAAATAAATAACATCCCACTGTTCATCAGTATATTCTTACAATTGGGATGTGCAGCCCCTGCTTGCCTGCCTTCTTTACTAGGTCAACATAGGGGTGCTTTAAAACTTGACCAAAGTTGTCTTGCAGAAATTTAAGTCTTCCTCTCAACAGGGCGGGGAAAAATAGTGGCAGAAATTCTTATTTGACTTTTTTTGTTGTAAGTGCAAATTAAAAGTGAGTTGTGCATGACTTATCAAATTCAGTGCTAGGAGCTGGAAACATTTCAAGTGTACTTTACACATGGAGAACAGCCTGTGAGATTATCTGGATGATTTCAGATTTCCAGCAGGATATTAGCATTGACTTGGTTGGGAATGAGATACATGTAGCTGTTCACATACTTAAGTGTCTTGCTCAGTAAGGTCTGTTGATAAATAAATGGGATTTCTAGATTTCAGTGAAAGGTTTTAAAACTCATACTTTCTGGTATAAATTATTGTTAGGTTTTGGGCGTGCAAACAGATTCCCCATAGATAAACTGGGATGTGAATTTTTACCACCTTATGCAATCTAACATACTTGTATGTATACGCATATTTTTCCATACTAAACTGAAAGCTGTTTATTCCCCTTCCATTCAGGGATCGTATAACCAACTGAGGATTTTTTCCACTTGTCTGTTTAATTTAATCCTCTTGGTTTTAAGCTTTCTGTAATTGATCAACTAAAGAACGTGCACCTTAGCACATCCTTGCAAGCAACTGAGTCGCTGCAAGGTTTCCATCTTTTCTTGTGGTGGAAATTTGATGTTTCAAAGCCCTTACCTTTCCACTTATTCTACTGTGGGTCACTGAGGCAGGATTCTGTGTTACCAAAACCTTCCTTGACAGCCAATTATTTCCTCTGCTCCCAGCTCTAGTGAAAATGATTGTTGGGTAATTTCCACAGAACAAACTTTCTTTTCTGATAATTACTCCTCTATTTATCTAAGAAAATGATGTCGGTAATAACTTGCCTTTTTTTTTGTAGCGTTTTTTTGTTGTTGTTGTACAAGATTGTAGAGAGAGTATGACTGATCAGTGTTAATGACTCTGGATACAATGTGGAAAAGGGTTGCATGTGAGGGATGTATTTCATCAACTTTCTTACTGTTTAAAAAGTAAGTAAATACCTGAAGACACAAACAGGCTTCAGAAGCTGCATAGGTAGGTTAACAGACCTAAAAGGCCTTGATAATCCAAGTTAATATGTCCTTTTGTGGCATAGCTGCAACCTAGCCCTGGAATACTGAATTGTCCAAAACCTCTTCTTAATGCTTCCTTTGCTTCTGATTTCTTTTTGTCTTTCACCGCAAGACTGAGGAAGAGTTGGTCACTGCTCACTTCATAGTAGCTAACTCAGTTTCTTTAACTTTTTCACATTGATATTAACCTCTTATTTTCTACCAGTGTTTCTGGATTTTTCCTTCCTCTACTATCTAAAGATGATAGCAAAAAAGAAGAAAAAAATAAAAGTTTTCTTGTTGAGCTCTTATCACGGGTGAGATGTGCAGAAGCCATCTCCTTTCTCTGTGTATGCCAGGCCTGATGGCATCTGTGAGAACGTGTTGAAGACCCATCACCAGTTTAGTTTGTGACCCTTCATAATTGCATCTTTTCTCCAAAGCTACCATTTTTGAGAAAGTTACTATCAACTGTTTAAAGGTTTCTCTAAGTCTGTGTTTTCGAACTTGTCTGTTTAATTAATCCTGTTGGCTTTGAGCTTTGTCTAATTGATCAAGACCATAATGTTCTCATCAAGTTGGAAGGTGCCCATTTGAAGTTGTAGTAGCTTGCAATAAGTATGGTTTCAGTTCTCTCATCTGTGCTGAATATATTAACCTCAACAAAACTGGACATAATATATCTTATATGTTATATATCAATATATGTTTTATTTTGATAGGGAGTCACTTTCATCAACTGTAGTTTCCAACATCGTACTGCAACGCTTAACTCTTCTTCTAGTTAACAAATTCCCCTGGATACTCTGTAGGCAACATCAGGTGTTTTTTTGCTGAAGTCAGGTTGCTTTGGTTCTGCTGCTTAATCTTTACTGATAAAGTCAGATTTTTCTGTGACATTAATCAGCTTGATATATAATTATTTGTTCTTAATGAATCTATACTGGTTGTCTTTCCACCTTGCTACTCTGTAGGTGTTTGTGTTGACTGAGTTTCTTCAGAATCTCGGGTGCGGCAGGGTTTGAGTGGAGCGTTGGTGCATGAGGACCAGATGCAGGACAATACTTATGTACAGTGTGAACTGTGGTTTTTAGGAAACTGGCTGAGAAACAATGCAATAATCAACTCTTTTTAATCAGAATCCTGTATGGTGCTGTTGACATAACCAAGTTGGTCAGTGAGGTTTTTAAAATTGTAAATGCTTTGAATATTTTTTTTAATTTTTAGTTGCAACCAAAACCAATTTTCTAGTTGAAAATACCTTCAGGATCCTGCCTAAAGCAGGGAGCAGCTATATTTGGTGATGGCACAATTGTTAGCATTACTATTTTCGGGTTTAAAATATGCTTACACAAAAAAAAAAAAAGGAAGCATTTTGCTGACAATATTTGCTAAGTGTTTTTCCAGCAAGAACCAAAATTACCAAGTCCTGATGAGATGAGTCATCAGTATGTATTTTTAAATTTTTATACCTATATTATTTTTTTTTCTCTAAGAACAGACTTCTCAAATATATATCAAAATAAGTTAACCTTGAAGGAGACAGCTTTACTTTGGGCTAAAACAGATGCTCAGCAAGGCTGTTCTGAAGATGCTGCTTATAAAGGTTCTGCTATTGGTATTGTTTATATTGTCATCTAATGGTTGTACGTATGGATCGGTGGTGTAATTACGGTAGGTATATGGTGGATAGGGGGTTCAAGACGTCTAGAATTTCCAGGTGGTTCTGTGTTCTGTGTGTGACCAGGACCTCTAAAAGGCACACCAGATAACTTTTGTCATGTGAAAATGAGACAGTTAAAAAACCCCTTTAGGTTGTTGTCTTTTTGCCAGTTTTGAAAGTAGGAGAATATGATTTGTGATCTTAATACATTCAAGTAGGTTTGGAGTCACCTTCTTGTGGGATTGATGCCCTACTCTATCAGAAAATAAAGGAGAGAGCAGAGTGTGCAGGTGTAAATATGCTTAGGAACGATTTTGGAGAGAGAAGACCGATGGCCAAGAACTGGCATTTGAAAATGGGGCCAGATCTGTACTCCTCACTTTCAAGACTTAAGATTGAGATGATCAGAAGTATGTGAGGTGGGTAGCAATGGGGCAAGGTTGTCAGAGTCAAAACATTTGGCAGTGACATGGTTTTCTCCTAGTGCTTTCACCATTAGAAAACATGGGGAAAATTATTAAACCAAAAAAATGAATCCACTGGGAAACAATGAAGAATTATCAAATTGCCTTGAAAACAAGCGGTGTTATGAAAATTATACGTTGCCCAAATGTGTGCATTGCCTGACCTGTAATGCTCCCATCACCCTAAGCCTACGTGTGTGTCACTCTTGCTTGTATAATACCAGTAAGGTGTCAGAAAAATAGCTTTTCCTGATCTGTACAGTTTTCCTGCTTGATTCCCCGTAAAACAGCCTTGCAAAATATATTCCCAGGGCTTGCTCTCTCTTCATTTTGTCCTTCCTTATTCAAAATGCTGAAGTCAAGTTTTAGGGTTCCTGAAGTGTCATATAGTTGCTCCTCTAATAATATGCAGCCTTCAGCAGTTAAATGTGTTGCTTTTTACAGATATATATGTATGGATATAGATGTGTGTGTGTGCGCATATATATATATATATGTGTCTATATAAAATCTTTATGAACTGAAAATCTGGAGGCAATTTTTCTGTGGCAGACCTGTGTAGACAGATTTACTCAGAGAGCTGCCATGGAGGCCTGCACTCCTGAAGGTGAACGTGCGTGTGTTGTGTTCCATCGGAACAGAGCAAAAGGTTCCCTACGTGAGTTTTTGGAAAGGCTACGGATCTCCCCTGGTAGGACGTTTGCGAGTTGTTGGGAAAGGAAAGAGTTTACAGGTTAAGAGCATGAAGTTAGTTTTCCACCATCTGACCTTTCTCACACGCCAGCACAGAGCAGCTTTTCTGTAGCATCAAAAGATGTTATTGTTTGCCAGGATAACTATGCTAATAAATCCTCCTGCACAAATGTATCTGTTATGTTAGAAAAAAAAACCCTGAGTGCTACTGTAAGTTTTATTAGTGTAACTGCATTTAAACTAGGCTTTTTTCCATCATCACAGTCTGAAAAAAAAAATAAAATTTGCATTTCTAACATATTTCCCTGCTTTCCAGTATTGCCTAGATCTTTCCTTAAGGTCTACTGTAATAGCAAGTGACAGCAGAAGTCCTGTTCTGTAACGTTAACAGTGGAGGAGAGAACAGCTCTCAGCACCAGACACTTCACTGCAAAGATTTTTCAAACATATACCATCCCAAGGATTTTTCTTCTAGAGTTTTGTCTTCCTCTTCCTCTCTTAAATTTAGTTCTACAAGTGCTAAAGTTGAAATCGAGTAAGTACCATCTGATATGCTTCCATGATCTCTCTAGGCTTTTATTGGGAGCTAGTAGTTAGTTATTCATGGGTATCATCCTTGGTGGGTGTGATAAGGGATTGTTTGAATGCTCTCAGTCTCCTGTAGTTAAAGAGCAAACTGGGTTTGCATAAATGTGAGCACTCATCTAGTCAGTTTCTTGATATGCAGCATGGATGAGGGTAGAAACAGGCTGTCCTTAAAAAAAAGCAGCAAACAAAAAAACAAACAAAAAAAACCCACTGCTGCATGTCACATTAAGGTCTTAGTTTCATCTATTTTACTAAAGTGTAAGGCTTGTGTTGAGGGATGCTTTATGTCTGGATGTTGAATATTTGGGTCAGGATTCATCTTCAGAATATTTCTTACATAAGGTGGAAGAAGAAACGAAATTAGTAAAAAAAACAAACAAAAATCTCTGAGAATCTGCAGATTTTTTTTTTATATGCCATATATTCTGACTGCAGTTATTGCTTTGTACTAACTTGACTACATTACATGTGTAGACAGGCACTTATCTCACTAATTAATTGTTTTTAATATTTTTTTTTTCTTTGTAGGTTTGCTACATGTTTCTTTGTAGGTGAGACAGACCTTAATATCAGGGGCTTCTAGACATTGTCGTCTTTGGGGAAACAATGCAGATAGAAATCTTATTAAAATAGATGATGTGTGTTACAGTCTGTTGCCCACCTAAACTGTGCCTGGCTCTGCTGCTTTCTGGTGTGAGGAATAACATTCTAGAATTTCATGCCAGTAGCTATTAGGATTAAGAATCTTTTTCTTTACCAGGTTTTCTCCATTTGTGTTTGTGCTTTTTTTTTTTTTAAAGCAAACACCTTTTCTATCCCCCAGTTTTCCTTATTAGAAATATAACTAACGTAACATAAGTGCCTTTGCTTTTGTTTGAACTAGTCAGTCACTGCATTTGCTTCTGCTTTATGCCGTGAAGAAGTTTACCATAATGAACAGCTCAGTTTCCTTTCCAAAAAAACAAGTGACTCCTGGTAACACTCAAGTGTGGTTTGTAAAGTTCCAAAGAACAACAAATAGTGAAATACACTATTTGTTTCAAACGTGAGCTTCAAAATAATAGAGTACGAATCTGACCTCGAGAAACACCGATTTGAAATACGTATGAAATAGATTTCTGATGAAGAGGGAATTTGAGAAGTACTTCTTTAAGAATTCTGGTGAGATACACAAACCACCTTCTGTAAGCTCTCTGAACATAACTTGCGTGCAGCTCAGTTTATTCAAAAAGGACTGTAAATTCTGGAAGTTTTAACTTGATATGTTTGCAGGTAACGTGATTGATGTGTAACTCTAGAATGAAAGGAGTATTTAGAGTCTTGGCTATCAGTTCACCGGCTCTTATTCCTTAAACAAAAACAGGTCAGATTATTAGTCTTGTCCTCTGTAAGTGTTACAGTTTCTGACTTCATCCTGTGCGTACAGACACATACCAACTCAGAAAACATTCTAACACTCCATTGCCTATCGATTGCTAAATCAGAAAAAAACATAATGGTGGAGGGGGGCTCTCCTATCTGTCATAAGATGATTTTTTTTTTTCATAACTTCTCAGAGGTATATCATATTATAAATGCATTAGAAATGTTTTGCTCTGAGGATATGTAGCATTCCTATAAAGGTTAAATCAATAAAAATGATTTGGCCACATTCCTAAGCATGGCTAGAACAGGTAGCCCGTTGTTTAAGGTACCCTTGAATTTCTGGATCAGATTATTATGGTGCAGCAAAAAGGCTTACTAAAGGCTTCTTACTGTCTGTAGACGTTCTCTGTTTCTATGTGAAGATATCGTCAGCCTAAAAAAACCTTCAGACTTCCTGGGCTACTGAAAAAAATGAATATTTTTATGTATATAACCCTCACGTTGTGCTGTGTGTGCTCTTCTCTCCACCCCTTTTTAAAGGAAGTTTTGCAACAAGAAGGGCTGAAGACACACCAGTAAATGATAACAACCAGGTATGTAAAGAAGAAAAAAAGAGACCTCTTTTAAATTAGTGTTGAGGCTAGTAAAATTGTTGCCCGTTGCAGTATCTTTATTGGTCTTAGATTATTCTTCTTTTATGAATATCTGTTCAAGTGCAATAGCTATTGTATTAGGTATATTTACTACCTCTAGCCAGTTCAGTAGGCAAGTAAGGTTATTAAATGTGATGGTAGAAGACTTCAGACAATTGATAGATCAAATTCTTTTGACTTTATACGTAGCTGATAAAATCTAGTAGCCATGAAGTGGTGTTTATTCAGTACATCTGGTTGGTTCGGTAGACAGTGCTGAAGTCTGACAGCAGACTATTTTTACAGATTTAGTGCATTTTAAAAGTCTCCTGCACGTTGAGGAGCTACTGTATATTATTGTTACAGGACAGATTTGTGTCTGACATCGCGTGCATATGCTATGCATCTACTCCTGACATTTTTATATAGGTTTGATGGAGCACAAGCTGACTGTAAGAACATGTCACTAAAGATTAGAGTTCAGATTGTATGGCTATTTTAAATTTATTTCACTCAGTCTTACCATGCCCTTTAAGACTACTGGAACTGAAAACCAGTGCCTTTTAATCTTTGTTCCTTCCTTTTTTTTATTCTATATTTTTTTTAAATGTGTGAGAAAAGTTATGTTATTTTTAAGATACGTCCTAAAATGTAAAATGCTGAAGAGTAAGTCTGATAAAGTAAAAAGCACACACCACTGGTAACTGGGATGTCTCAAGATGGTTTTCAGTTGTGAAAATTTGATCAGTGAATTAACCGCATATCCGGCTACACACATCTTTGATCAGAATTGGGACATTCCAGCCCGTGTGTGTGTATGTAAGCTGGCTGCATCAAGGAGATTTTACACATGTGCACTACACATGTGCCTTAAGATTAGTTAGTAAATTAATATCATAATTTAATGTAAAAAAATGGTGCTCTTTAGAGCCTTTGTTTTGTACCAAATGAGTATTATAATAACTTATCTTTGTATCTGGACAAACTCAAGTCTTCATTTATTTTAAGATTTATTAATATGCATTTAGGTGGTTCAGCTGTAATTAAGATGTTGCTTTTGCTTTATAAAGGTAATATTAAAATGTTACTTTAATGAGAGTTTAGAACCCCAAATTATTATGAGGTCATGACTGAATTAATTGCTATATGGCATAAAAGCATGATTTTAGGTAATGCTGCAAAATTAAAAGTTGTTCTAGAGTTTGCATATGCAATATATGGTGTTGTATTAGAATCAAACCATTCTTGCTACAGAATGAACAAGATCTGTACTGTGGAAGATACGTCTTCCGATCCGATGCTAAATTAACTATTTTTTTATTTTCTTTTTTTTTTTCTACCTAAATGGTGTTATTTTATTATCCACGAACAACTGGACTTTTTCTGAACGTTGGTTTCATTAATAAAATGTCAGTATAAAGAGCGTGCCCTCTGAATTTGTTTTAGTGTTTCTGTTTATGCTTTGTAATCAGAAAGGGGGAAATAAAAATATACTGAATAGCAAGAAAAATATAGCACTTAGGTTTGAATCTACAGGGTTGGAGGTAAGAGGGGTGGGAAGGAAGCAAAGTGAATGCCCTTTATGCAGCAAATCCTTTTGGGAAAAGAGAACATTTTTACTGGTGTATACTAAGGTACACCGCCTGAGTAAATAGTTGCTGCTTTCGGGTCCTGTCAGTTTTAAATAAACCATTCATTGTTATGGCTTGGTTATTCCACAAACACAGCGGAGTTCAACTTTGATACCGCTGATTGGAAAAACACAGATGATGAACTCTCTCCACGTGAATTTGTCCTGGTGGTCTTTACTCGGAGGAAACAAGTTTTGCAGCTTGTGTTAGGAAGTAAATCTGTTGCAGACTCTAAGTACTCTGTTCCAGAGCTGCTCCTGTGCTGGAGTATTATACAATAGCGAGTAGCATTAATTCATCAAACGCTCCTTAATAAAGAGTCCCTAAGCTAGACCAGATGTGTCCCTTCAGTGTTACAGAACAAATGTGACACTACTTTTTCCCTTTTTCTTTTTTTTCTCTCCACCCCTCCGCCCCAGAAGCTTTCTATTTTAAGAGTGAAGGATTCTCAGTGGAATAGATGATGCATTTGAATGAAAGCAGTTACTCGGGGAACTTAGAAAACTCAGCGAGGGCATAGGTGGCTTTTTGAGCCACAATAAACTAAAGTAGCAGATTCTGACATAGTTCCCCAGAATCAGATTATTTTTTTTTTTTTTTTGCTTTTAGTCTCTTAAAATGTTTTTTAAGTTCTGTTGAAATCGAACTACATAATTGGTGGAAAATTGCTCTTGCTGATTCTACATGAAGGCTGATGTTTACAGTAAATTGTCAATGTCTTATAGTATTAATAGAAGAATAATGTTGTAAAGTCATATCAGTTCTTGGCAGAACAGCTCTGCATTTCACATCAGAATTCTTTTATTGTAAATACTGTGTGCCTTTTTTTTTTCTTTTTTTTTTTTTTTTATGACTTTCGGAGGAAATACATTGCACTGTGTCAAAACCAGCAGCCAACCTACAAATAAGGCTACCTTGGCTAAAACACAGTGCTTCACTTTGAAAACCGAGGTGAGTTAAGTTTGGCCAGTCTAATGTCCACAAAAGCAGTTCCTTTTTTTTTTTTTTTCATGAGGCTATGGGAAGAAGGAAGAAGATAGCAAGAAGCTTAACTCCCAAACTCTCTTATTTCCCTCAGAAATACTGCCAGGTGTTCTGAAACGACTACTTCTGCCGTCTATTATTTCACTGCTGGCACTAACATGCTTTGTGTACAGCACTCAAATAGTGTTAATAGACGTTCTCCGTTACAAGACCTTTGCTGCAAGTTCCCTCATTCTGCATTAGAGTCAGTGGAGATAAGTGAGGAGCTGCAAACCTTCTTTGGGTGTTTGCACTGCTGGCAAGTCAAAGTGTGATGGCACATTTGTCTCTTACAACTTCAGTGTTAGGCTAGAAAATATTCTACAGATACAGATGTTTTCTAAATTTATGCTGTTACTATATATTTTTTTTTTAATATGAAGGATTTCAAAATTTTAAAAGTACGGATTAGGAGGAATTAGAGGTTTGAGCTATATACATGTGCATGTTTCCACGTACACAGCTCATTAACATTTCTTAAAAGAAAGAATACCCTGTTCTAATACCACACATGGATATGTTAAAATATCACACTTTTTTAACTCTGTCTCTTCTAATATTTATTTAAATGAATTATAGATACTGGGTGGGTGGGTGTTAGCACTACATGGAAGCGAATGGACGTGGGAATATTTTCTAGGGTTTTCTTTTTTCCCTTTAAATAAGCAGAACAAAAAAACCCAACCAAACAAAAACCCATCCTCTCTTTTGCGGAAGTGCATAAGATCATGTATATTAAATGTTTGACAGAGAAATTTAGTTGAATAACGACTTGTAAAGTCACCCTGCTCACATTTTTATACCATTTCTTGTATGCCCAAGAACCGTACCCAGCATATGGTCATTGATGGATGCGCCTCTACATGCTTATAGATGCAAAAGCAGTTTATTAGTGTTGCAGTTAATTGTCGTCGTGTTTGAGGCTGGGTCCTTTTCCTCTGAACAATAAAGTATTACATAAGTGGCGGTGGCTCCGTCTCTCTGTTTCAGTAAACCCCAGAGTGGGTTTAGATGGGAGATATCTGACCACGAGGGATAAGCAAACAATGGTTTGGCACGCATACGGCTCAAATAAATTCTGGGGAGGATAAATGTACGTAGGGTCATCAGCTTTTAACTTTCCTTATTCAAGAGAAAGAATGATAATAAATTGTAGGTCATTATGAAATGCTACCAATTCTGCTGAAATAGACACTAGCTTATTTGATAGATGCTATCAGAAACACAGTAACCATATTTGAATGAATTCCTGTCCAAATATTTTTGCCACAGGGTTTTTTAGCTATAACACGTTAAAACTTCAAGCTATTGTTGATTCCAGATCTGCTTGACCTTGAATGAATGTGGAATTTTTAGAACAGACAGACAGCAGAAGAAACTGGTGTTAGCCTTTTCTGTACAAATCAAGGTAGCTTGTTAAAGGTGAAAAAGTATTCTAAAAGAAAACTATCAAGGATACAGTAAACCTGAAAATGCTTTTTAAAGGACTGCGTATTTAAAGGAAAACACAGCCTTTTCCCTTTTATCTTTTGCTATGCTAAAATTGATTTTTATAAATGAAAATGCATAATAAGGAGTAAGTTGTGCAGAATAATTTAATTGCTCCGATTAAAATGATTTCAGCAGTTAAAGTGAGTCAGTAGAAAACCTGTGTTATTTTTCCCCTCCTGGGGCAAGTTCATACATGAAATAGGAAACTTATAGCTACAGGAGGAAGGCTAAAACAGTACACAATATGGTAACAAGCAGAATAAAAAATATATACACGAAGCAGATGCATGAATAATGGATTTTTTTTATATATATATATATATATATTGGAAGTGTTGAACTGCTTTATGATACAGTAACCGGAGTTTATTTTGTCTTTGTGCTCATCTTTAAAATGCTCTCTTTAGGGCATGCTTTTCGGTACGTTAAGTGGCAGGTCTTATATTTATTTGTAGAAGGGAACGTGTTTATGTAAGGAAACCTGCTCTTCGATTTAAGCTTTATTAACTTAAAAACAAAAACACCTGAAGAGCAGAAGATAGATGTCCTTAGCCTGTTCCCCGTTAATCTTTAGAAGCCAGTTGGAAATAAACTTATATGCAATAGCTTTAATTTCTACGGTATAATGCGATAACGGGAGTTTCTTGGGGGCTGGGGGGGTTCTGTGGTGGAGGAGGTGGGTGCTTTCTGTGTGTTGTGGGTGTCTGCTGTCTCCGGCTGAAAGTCTGTGGTTAATTCTTAAGTCTGGCAAAATTTACAAGGAAAATCTCTTTGAAATACCATGCAGTTTCCTAATTTATTTTTGAGTATGCTTATCGGAATAAATGTATTTATTCCTTTTGGACAAATAACTTTTTTACATTTAAAATAACAGTTGCATATTTTCACATTGTGGTTTCTTAACTGGTTGTATGAAGCTCTGATTCTCTCAGTGACGGAGTTAAAACCTTAAAATGCTTCAGGTTTTACCATCTTAAGCTCACTATTTATCTTGAGGCTGCCTTAATTAAAATATTATATACTCCAGGGCATATTAAACTTGGCAATTTATTGTAATTCTTATTAATGGAGTGTATTTAATAAGTTTTGAGAACCAACTCCATCACCTACAAGGCACAATGTTGATTTTTATTAGGTATGTACCCAGGGTTTAATTTCCAGGAGGTGCCCGGCACTGACAGCTGGAGGAGCTGGGCAGGAGAAATGCGGGCGCTCAGCACCTCCGCAGCCTGGCAGGAGCAGGAGAATTCCTCCTTTCCCTCCCTGCTTTCGTTTCCACCCCGGTGTGCTGGACCTCGGGCAGAAAACAATGCCAAATCTTGCTTGCGTTTTCAGCTTCTTGTGTTAACTTACAGGTTTAGAAAGTATTTGCATTAATTCTCCCCATCGATGGGTGCCTGCCGTGTCCCGAAACATGTTTTTTTTTTATCTATTTTTTTTTATCTAATATCTTTGCTCTTTTGAACTGGCTGCACTGCACGCTTAGCATCTCTCACAAGAAATAATTTACTGCTTTATTTTTCCCTTTCTACTGAAATGGATACAGCATCAGATATTCATTATTTACTTAAGGCTGCTCTGAGCTTCTTGTTATTCCTGACAAGTCCAACTGGGCTCTGAGAAGCGATCAGGAAAAATAAAGGTAGAAGGTGCAATTTGAAGATGAATCTTAGCCTGACCATATCCAAGAAATCACGCTGCTTTGATTTCTTAGGAATTTCGGTATTATTGTTATGCTCATGTTGCGGGGTGGCAGAGCCTTTAAATATTTCTGCTAGAGTAGTTAATACAGCATGGAAGTTTGATATTTGTACAGTTTGTAAAGGAATTTGAGGTGTTACCCTATTTTGACTTCAGTTTTCAAGTATGCACTGGTGCATCATTAATCATAGGAAATGCAAAAATAAATAATATAGTCCCTTTGGATTTTTCATGTGAATACTTACCTTTTCCTTTTTTTGTATATACAGTTGAGGTATTTAGGTAACCCCTAACCTTTTGCTTCAACAAGGAGGTACAGTATAAAAATATTACCACAGTCTTCATATGAGCAGTTCTCTCTAAGAAAACCTCTAGATGAATATTTATTGAAAAAAAGCAAAGTTGCAATACAGAATGACTTAGCTTGGCCTGAATATTATATTTTAGACCACCAGTGAATAAAATTAAAAGCACATGGATTTCGAATAACTAGAAAAGGTTGTAATTGATTAGCACTGCATGAAAGTACTGAGGTGGAGTAAGTTTTGATTTGTGAATGGTTCTATTCAATAGAGATTAATCCTGTACCTTTGATAAAATCTTAGTGCCCCTAATGAGTTAGGGTGTTGTTGTGTTTTGTTTTTTTTCTCTTTTTCCCTCTTGCCAGTTTATTTAACCACCCAATATTTCGATGTTCCTCTAACAAACGAACATTTTGATCTTTTCATATTTTATGTCATTGTAGTCGATTTAAACAATATTGGCTATTAATGGATCATTTGAGACAGATAATGAAACAATCAGTGCATTTTGCTGCCCAAGAATCCTCTAAGTGGCGTAGAGCAGTTCTGCGTGGTTTAGAGGTCTCGTGTACCAACAGCCTCCGTGAGAAGCTTGCAGCTTTCTTAATGCACATGAGAATAGCCATTCTTGTGTAGTTTTCAGTATTATTTTCTAAAAGTCCTAGTATTTTGAGTTCTGTTTTATGCAAAGTGTAGTGATTCCTGAGATTTTGCCTTAGCACTTAAAATAATTTGAGAATGTTAAACAGAGCTGGAACATACGGAAAATATCTGCTTTATATACGTAGATAATCCAAAAGGATTTGTTTCTCTCTTATCAATGTCTTAATTAAATTAAAAAACAAAGTTTCCTTACCAAATAGTCAAGCACTCGAGAATTGAAATCTACAAAAGGTTTGGAATTTTGAGGAATGAATGAGAAGGTACTGAGGAGTATTTTAATGAAAGCAGGGAAAATTTTTTTGTTGTGAACTTGAAGACTTACATTTAGATTTATCAAGTCTTTATTGGGATCAGCTTCCAGAAGTTGCATGTGAAATAACTGATTAATCAGCCAGATTTTGAGCTGATTTAGTTTCTTCAGTGAAATCCTCCTATGAAGATTCGCAGAACATATTTGAAAACACCTTTTTTTTTTTTCTTTTTTTTCCCTTTTTTTTTCCTATTTGTAACTGTTGTGGGAGGTATTTTAAAAGCATTTCATTCACTGAAATAAGTTGTGTAAACAATGTTTACTGAATTTTCTGATAAATATGCTGTGGGGCTGCTTTTTTTATGTAGTGTTAATTTTGAGCATTTATTTTCTCTTTATCCCATATGGATACGCATATAATATCCTTTGCTGGTTGAAATGAATACATTTTAAAATCTTAAGAAGGTTTAGACAGGCGTGATGCAGTCCAAACCTGTGTATAATTAGCTTAACTTAGACTCTGGATATGAAACACAGTATCTAGTTAATTGAGATCTACTAAATTGTAGAGAAATGTGTATGTTCACATTCATTAGGAAAGAGTCCTTCCTCCTCACTACTCTTGTTTTGCCTTGCAGTTAAGTCAAAAACACAGACAAAAATAAGTGAAATAAGCATTTTCAGCAGTCCGGTTAGTGGCGTGGGTTAGCAACCGTGCGAGTTAATCATCCCAGCGCCGCTTCCCTTCCCTGTTACTACTCATCATTATGTTTCATCAATCTGTTCTTGAAGAGAAACATAATTAAATGCAACATTCCTGAAAGGAATAAGGTGGAGATGGGAGCAGAAGGAGACACGGACAGTACAGGAAAGAGGAATAGATGGTGTGTTGTGCCGTACAGCTGCTGTGTTGGGAGGGAACAGCAAATTCCTGAGTAACTCTTCTGGCTTTTGTTCTTTTTTTTTTTATTATTTTTTTTTTTCCCCAAAATATACTCGCTCTCCTGGTTTTCCTAGTTTTGTTTTTACCTTTGACATATCGTGTACATATTGATAGAGCTGATGAGGTTTTGTAGTTCCTTATATCCGTTGTTTGTGTCTACAGTGAAATTTGTGCACCCAACCCTATTTTGTGAAGTTTGGGGAAAAGTGTTATTCACTTTAAAATACTTTTCACTTGCTGGAGGAATGATCAGGAGTAGATGAAATAAGTGGTCAGCACTCCATGTTTTGATAATTTTAGCCAACTAAATTTCTTCTAATCTTTTCTGGAAGTAAAAGCAAAAGAAAGTCCCTATACATGTAAACTGTATTTCCTGTTGTAAACACTGGGATAATGTGGTCTTGGCCACGCTTCTGCTGGACTTCATTAAGACAGCAGTTTCGGTGGAAAAGCTGTGCTTTTGGGTTAGTATTTCAGCTCAGCGATCGTTGTGTTACAGCTACGCGGCCGGGCACAGGTTATCTTATCTCCTATCTATAGATCAGAAATTAGATTGGAAGAAGCTGTTCTTCGTTTCTTTTCCTGCCCACGCTCTTAGAGCTTATTCATGAGCTTAACTGGGAACCAGTCAAAGTGTGTGAAGTAGGAGGGGTGAAAGGAACTCCAGTCACCAATTCATTACAATACAAGCTTAATCGGGGTGTATAGACTGAAAATATTCTAGCATTGTTGTTTTTCTTAAAAGAGGGGGCAGGGGTGGAAAAGAAATAGGTTTAGCTACAGTCCCAACAGAGTTTCACTATGATGGACACCATTAAGAAACTCTTGTAAGTTTTCAGACTTTTTATTTTTTTTATTTTTTTTTTTTTACCTTGAGCTGTCAGAATTTTCAGTCAGGTTTCCTCATCTGTCTCGGTAAAAGATACTTTGAAAAGAATTTGGAACGTACATCTCACTACTCATCCAGGATGACTAGAATCCAGGTTTTTCCAACGTGATTTCAAATGTAACTTTTCTTTTCCTTGCAGATAAATCACTTGAAGTAATACTCAGTTTTACTTAATATTTTGTGAGGTGCTCTGTACTGATTTTAAGACTGCATCTGAGAGGAAGAAGCTTTTTAGAGTAAGCAATGATAGAGGTGCAATTTTATAGTGTATTTATGATTTTTATGGGCAGTGCATACAAATAATTACCTCGGTATACATATGTGATTTCTGAAAGGAATCTGTGTTTACAGTATAGAATATTCAAGTAAATATTTGGCAGTGCCCTTCTACAGAGTTTTAAAGCCCAGTTTCAATTAAAGCTTAAATTCATCAGCATGTTAAATCATGTATTTTTTATTTCATAGCCTAATGTTTTTATGCATGAATGTTTTGCCTTGTTCATAATAAGTGTAATGAGCAGAATTTGCTTTTACACAGGAATACATTATCAAACGTGCTTTGCTGTGAAATGAGGGCAACAAAAGACTAGAGAACTGCAGATTTACACTGATAACTTCATCTGATCTATCTGCTTTAAAAATAAGAGGTCTGGAAGAATGATAGATAGGGCAGTTCTAGGTAGGATAGGCTGCTATATGCTGCATGCTACTCATTTTCAGCAACTTTAGAGAATAAGCAGTTTTAAATCATGTAATTTAAGTCTCTTCTACATCTTTCGTTAACCAGTCGTGGTGGATATATTGAAAAGTGTTAAGCTTTACACCGGGGTTCCTAACAAGATACTCTGTGCTGGTGTTGGTTAACTCACTAAAAACTTAATCTTTTTTTTCCCCCTAAGATAATATTAGACCTGATGCTAGATTCCATCAGACTTCCAAATCGGTGTAGCTCCACCTCGCCCCAGGTGACAGCTGAGCACACCTGCTGTCAAACACTAAGGACCGAGCCACCAACTTCATTTTCCTCAGCTTCTCAGCTAACAACTTTGCTTAGAATTCTACAGAAGTTATTTACGGTGA